>SJYQ01091773.1:0-84424 GCA_006410935.1 Redunca redunca | reverse complement strand
TTTAAGTCTGAATTTGGCAGTAAGGAGGTCATGATCTGAGCCACAGTCAGCTCCCAGTCTTGTTTTTGCTGACTGTATAGAGCTTCTCCATCTTTGGCTGCAAAGAACATAATCGATCTGATTTTGGTGTTGGCCATCTGGTGATGTCCATGTGTAGAGTCTTCTTTTGTGTTGCTGGATGAGGGTGTTTGTTATGACCAGTGCATTCTCTTCGCAAAACTCTACTATCCTTTGCCCTGCTTCATTCTGTACGCCAAGGCCAAATTTGCCTTTTACTTCCGGTGTTTCTTGACTTCCTACTTTTGCATTACAGTCCCCTATAATGAAAAGAACATCTTTTTGGGGGTGTTAATTCTAAAAGGTCTTGTAGGTCTTCATAAAACTGTTCAACCTCAGCTTCTTCAGCATTACTGGTAGGGGCACAGACTTGGATTACCGTGATATTGAATGGTTTGCCTTGGAAATGAACAGAGATCATTCTGTCATTTTTGAGATTGCATCCAAGTACTGCATTTTGGGCTCTTTTGTTGACTATGATGGCTACTCCATTTCTTCTAAGGGATTCCTGCCCACAGTAGTAGATATATAATGGTCATCTGAGTTAAATTCCTCTGGAAAAGGTGAAGGACCAGCTCCATCAGATGGGCAGACCAGAAATTTAACTAAAGTTGGGACTGTTTCATTTAGTTCCATATCCCTGGCCTTCATCCTATAGAGAAATATTTTCATCTTGGAAATTTCACTTGTGAGTGTACTGTATATGAGGCCATGATTTTCAGAGGGCTTTGCCAAAGGAAATTGACAATTGCAGCGAGGCTCTTAGTCTAGGCTCAACGGACTGAGAATAGATAGAAACCAGGGAGTCTGCATGAAGTGGTCTTGACTGCTGCAGGCTTGTCAGCCTTTGAGTAGAGCAACTGCTGTTGTTCTCTTTCTGAGAACTCTCTTTGGAGCTGAATTGAGAGATGGGGTGGCAGCCGAGCCATTTGTTCTGCATTCTCTAACTACTTCTTCTTCCTCTAGGAACAAGTCTTTTTTCCTCCCCAGTTTTAGACTTTTTATTTTGTATTCAGGTATAGCCAATTAGCAATGTTGTGGTAGTTTCAGGTGAGCAGTGAAGGGACTCAGCTATACATATACATGCATCCATTCTCCCCCAAACCCTGCTTCCATCCAGGCTGGCACTTAACACTGAGTACAGTTCCATGTGATATATAATAGCTCCTTGTTGGTCATCCATTTTGAATACAGCAGTGTGTACATGAGCTCCCCAAACTCCCTAACTATCCCTTCCCCCTGGGCAACTGTAAGTTTGTTTTCTAAGTCTGTGAATCTCTTTCTGGTTTGTATCATTTCTTTTTAGATTCCACATATAAGGGATGTTGTATGATATTTCTCTTTCTCTGTCTGACTTACTTCACTCAGTATGACACTCTCTAGATCCATCCATGTTGTTGCAAACAGCATTGTTTCATTCTATTTAATGCATGAGTAATATTCCATTGTATATATGTACCACATCTTCTTTATTCATTCCTCTGATGGGGGACATCTATGTTGGCTCCATGTCTGGGCCATTGCAAACAGTGCTGCAGTAAACACTGGGGTGCATGCATCTTTTTGGATGATGTTTTTCTCATGGTATCTGCCCAGGAGCGGGATTGAAGGGTCATATGGTAGCTCTATTTTTGGTTTTTAAGGAACCTCCATACTGTGTTTCTTAGTGGCTGTATCGGTTTATATTCGCACCAACAGTGTAGGAGGTTTCCCTTTTCTCTCCACTGTCTCCAGCATTTGTTGTTTGTGGATTTTTTGGCAATAGCCATTCCAACCAGTGTGAGGTGATATGTCATTGTAGTTTTAATTTGAATTTCTCTACTAACTAGCAACATTGAACATCTTTTCATGTACCTGTTGGCCATTTGTATGTCTTCTTTGGAGAAATGTCAGTTCAGGTCTTCTGCCCATTTTTTGAGTGAGCTATTTGTTTGATGCTGCTAAGCATCATAAGCTGTTTGTACATTTTAGAAACTCATCCCTTACTAGTCACATTATTTGCAAATATTTTCTCTAAATCTGTGGCTGTCTTTGTGTTTTGTTTATTGTTTTCTTTGCTGTGCAAAACCTTTTGAGTTTAAGTAGGTCCCATATGTGTATTTTTGTTGTTATTTCTGTTATTCCAGATGGGTCAAAAAAGCTGTTGCTGTGATTTATGTCAGAGAGTGTTCTGCTTGTGTTTTCCTCCAAGAGTTTAATTGTGTCTGGTCTCACATTTAGCTCTTTGATCCATTTTGAGCTTATTTTTGTGTATGGAGTTAAAGAATAATTTAATTTAATTTATTTTAACATGTGGCTGTGCAGTTTCCCCAGCACCATTTGTTGAAGAGACTGTCTTTCCAACATTGTGTAGTCTTGCGTCCTTTGTCATAGATTAATTGGCCATAGGCGCATGGGCTTATTTCTGGCTTTTCTATCCTGAGGAACAGATCTTGAAGCAGACAGAGATTTGAAGTGGTCTGGGCTCAGGTGGGTGGTAGTTTTTATGCTCAGCTTTTTTTTCTTATACTCAGGGCAGGGTGGCCAGACTGCACACAGTTCAGTGAGCTCTGTGAGGATGACCCAGGTTGGTGTCCCCAAATATGGACTTTTTTCTTCCTTTCTGTCCTGATCTCTCCTCATGCTACTTTTCTCTGACATCTATAGTGTCACGAAGGCAGGAATTTTACTGGACAAAATTAACTGATTTTTTTCATATGTTCCTTCTCTCACTCCCTTCAATCTCATTCATTTTATTTTGCACACTAATTGAGAGTCAATTAAGTGATAGGACCTACGAGACACTGGGGATACAGAATCTGTTAGCCTGGGTTTTGCTCTCAAGACTTACACTTTATTTTATTTTATTTATTTATTTTTTTACAAAACTCAAGTCCCTTTATTCACTTTCTCAAAAAACACAAACATGAGAGTAAAATAAACACACCCAACTCACAAGCCCTTGCAGGATAGGAAGAAGCCCTGGACAGAAAGCCTGCAAATGTCTTTCCTCACACTTAAGTCTGTATCTTCTCAGGCATTCCAGGGTCCCATGTTTTGACACCTCTTGCAGGGGAAAGGAAATGGAAGCTAAAAAGAGTCACCTACAGGAGGGTCACAGTGACCTTACAGCTATTTGATGCTAGTGGCTTGTAAACTCTGATTTGCAACTCTCAGAAACTAAGCATTGTTAAAACCCTACCACCCCTGGCTAACCTTTACTGTCAATTCTTTGAAACTGCATCTTGAGGGCTGGTTATGTTCCTTCACTGTAGCTTCTGATTATCCTCAAGCACAAACCCTAAATCCATACACAGTCTCTAAGTTCAAGTACAAAGGTTCGCGTCAGGACAAACCCCAAAGTGATGTAGTGTTTCTTAATATGTCTGTAGTGTCTACTGGGTGTTACCCCCCTGGACAGGCTAGCTGGATGGCAGCACAATGTGGGGGCCCACATGGTCAACTTTTCTATAGCCCCACTTGCTCCCTATTCTATCTGGACACTGCCCCACAGTCAACATTGAGTTCTGAAGTCAGTGAGGACTTTGGCCTGTCTTCATTCTGAAGTTGTACTCTTATGTAACGGAATCCAGTTCTTCACCATTAATTCAACGGAGCTTCCAAAACGTGTCAGGCATAGCCTTAGGAAGCGTCTTGGGATGGAGCAGCAGGGTCCTGGCTTTCAGGCTCTGGAGGCGGTGCTGGCACGGCTTCTTTTTTCTGGGCTGCCAGGAACTCATGAATTGCTCTATCTATCTGTGCTCTGAAGATGTGGTTCAGTTTGGGATCCACCACCTGGGAAATAATTCTGTCCACTCCAGCTTCTAACATCCCTGACTGAACCCCACTCTGCCTCAGACCATTTCGTAAGTGGTTTTTGTTCATCGTGGGATTCCATTCCTGCTTGTCCAGATGTGTTGACACAGAATTATCCACTTTTTGCCTCAGCTTGGTGTCCACGTCGGCCAGGCAGTCCCGGCGGAAGCTGTCAAACAGACCCCGGCTCTTGAGTTGCTCCAGATGAGCGCGAAGAGCTGCGGGTCGCCCGGGGGCAGTGAGGCCGGGTTGATGGGGCCGCCGCCCCCGCCGAGGCCGGCCCGCGTCGCCGCCGCCCACCGCGCCGGTGTCCCCGCCGCCCCCGCCGTCAGCCACGGCTGCGCGCCGGGCCCGCCAAGGGGCCCGAGTAAGGCTTCCTCTTCGGAACAGAAGGCCTAGGTCGTGGAGAGGTGGCGGAGGGGCCCGAAAAGGAGAAGGCGGCGGCGGCGGCGGCGACGCAGGAGGCAGGGGCGGCGGCGTCCACAGCGGCCGCAGCAGGCTCTCAGGTAGCTGAGCTGCTGCCGGAGGCGGCGGAAACCGCCCCAAGACTTACGCTTTGGTTTAAAATGTTATTTATTTATTCAGGTGAACGTGTTTATTTTAAACTTCAACTTCAGTGTATATTAACTTTCCTTGTTTAAAATGGATGTGATGAGCCAGAACTCTATAAGACCTTTTAAATCCTGTGTTTCTGTGTGATTGCTAAATATCACAGCTTTGTCTTCTGTTTTCCAATACTTACACTTTAAATGTGGATAGTTCCTTCTGTTTCCTAGGATTATGTAAGAGGCAAGACTTCTCAGATACACCATTCATTCCATCACTCACTCCATAATCAACAAATTACTGAGGATTTGCTATTTGCTATGTTCTACTTTAGGTGTTGATAGTTAAGGACAAAGACAGGAGGAGATATACTGATTTTCATTTCTTTCCAAGTTACTCTGGACCTCTAGATTTTGTCAGGCAGTATTTGGTATGGGAACAAAGGAGGAGCTGGGTCTCAGTACTAAGATGGGACTCTTACGAATGAAGTGGTAGATTTGCTGGTGGTCAGATGTCCACTTTGTGTATAGACAAAAGTAAAAGATTGAGGGAGAGGCAAAAGGGGGCAGGTCAAAAGGGCAAGAAATGAAAAAGAAAAGCAATAGTTGTGGAAATGGCTGGTAGAGCTGTGAAGATATTCTTTATTCCTTCTGCTAATAAGGGCGATCATATTGCATTTGTCTGACATTTCATTCAGCATAATGTTTTCAATGTCAATCTATGTTATCATGAATGGTAGAATCACCTCGTTTTTATGGCTGAATAATATTCCACTGCTTTATCCATGCCTTCTTTATCCATTCATCCATTAAGGAAACATAGGATCTTTCCATCTGTTGGCTATTGTAGATAATGCTACTATGAACATGGGGGGTTGTAGATATCTTTTTGAGTTAATGTTTCATTTACTTTGGATATACTCCTAGAAGTAGAATTGCTGGATCATATGTTGGCTCTATTTTTAGTTTTTGGTCTAAACTTTTGGACTTCCCTGGTGGCTCAGATGGTAAAGCATTTGTCTACAATGTGAGAGACCTGGGTTTGGTCCTTGGGTTGGGAAGATTCCCTGGGGAAGGAAATGGCAAGCCACTCCAGTACTCTTGCCTTGAAAATCCCATGGACGGAGGAGCTTGGTGCAGGCTACTATCCACGGGGTCGAAAAGGGTCGGGCATGACTGAGAGACTTCACTTTCACTTTCGTTTTTCATGTTGGTTCTATTTTTAGTTTTTCAAAGATCCTGCATATATTTATTGAGAAGATTTTCTTGTGCAGTGACTGGGTCCCCTGTGGATGGGTGCCATTAGTTCTCTAGAGGTTTCCCCATCTTGCTTGACTGGGAAAGGGCACAGGGATCAGACAAACAAAGGTTTCTGTTGTGGAGAAGAATTCATGCTGAGATAGCTTAGGAGCAAAGTCTTTTTGTCTCCTCTTCTTTCTCATGACTTTTCCTGCCATTATCCTCCTATTATGAGGAGGCAGTAGAGCCTGGCTTAGAAGGTAAGCCTAGGCTTCCTGGCCAGCATCCTCCTTAGAGCTGCCTTCATTTCCTGGTTCTTCAGACTGTAGATAAGGGGGTCCAGTAGTGGGGTCACCATTCTGTACTGTAAGGATAGGACTTGCTCCAGGACTGAGCTGGAAGCTGGAGTCCTGTACCTTGAAGGGAATTGCACAAAGGAATAAAATGAGGTCCAGACAAAAGCCACGATGCTGTTGGGCAGTCAGGGTCCATCCCATCCCATATTCTGCAAGGATGGTCCTCAGGGCTGTCAGCTATCAGTGGTAGAAGCATCTAGAAATGACTATTATCAGTGAGAAGTCAGTCATTTCTGCTTTCAAATGCCTCCATACATGAGTGATCATATGCAAGACATTAGAGGAACTGCCTCAGAGAAAAAGGAGTTCTGCAGCATATTAAGTGTTACAGGTTAGAATAAAACTAAAAAAAAAAAATCATGCATTTCTATAGCACTTCACAGTTTTCAAAGTGTGTTTCCTTAGTAGTTATGATGATAATCTGAGGATTTTTGCCTCTTCTTTTCCCTATATATACAACTGCGTGTTCTTATCTTGTGATGACTGTTCCTAACAAAGCTATATGATAGTCTAATAAACTTGTCATTTTTTCCCTACCATTTACAGCTCTGGGAATTACCTCAGAATCACAGCCTATTATTTTTATAATGCTTAGTGGACCAAAATTTTGTCCTTTTTAGCACATTTGTCTTTGGCTTGGGAAAGAAGCCAAGCTTTGTAAATAAAGTGAAAGATACAAATGTATCTAGCATGAGATATGAATCCAAAATAGTAAGATTAAAATTGTGGGTGTATGTTGCTGCTGCTGCTGCTGCTAAGCTGCTTCAGTCGTGTCCGACTCCGTGTGACCTCATAGATGGCAGCCCACCAGGCTCCGCCATCCCTGGGATTCTCCAGGCAAGAACACTGGAGTGGGTTGCCATTTCCTTCTCCAATGCATGAAAGTGAAAAGTGAAAGTGAAGTCGCTCAGTCATGTCCTACTCTTAGTGACCCCAGGGACTGTAGCCTACCAGGCTCCTCTGTCCCTAGGATTTTCCAGAGTACTGGAGTGGGTTGCCATTTTCTTCTCCTCATGGGTGTACATTGTTAAGTGTCATTGTGAGTATTTTTGAAAGAAGCATTCAAATTTTATTTTTGCAATTGTGTCGTTATCACTGGAATGATCTTTGTGGGTTTTATGTACTTGGTTAAAAAAGATACTCATTTTACTGTCATTTTTATTTTAAAATTTATTCCTTCTAACATTTTTGTGAAGTGGTTGGAAGAAATCTTATCATTACCCTTATGGCAAACGAAGAAATTGAG
Source organism: Redunca redunca (assembly GCA_006410935.1). Lineage (NCBI taxonomy): Eukaryota > Metazoa > Chordata > Mammalia > Artiodactyla > Bovidae > Redunca > Redunca redunca. Next base: position 77,186 of record SJYQ01091773.1, on the reverse strand, counting down.
AAAAAGAGAGCTGAAGAATTTTGTCTTCAGGACAGGTGAGCTCTCCTGGATCTTATCATTTCCCACCCCTTCTTGCCAAGTAGCAACCAGGTGAGGAAANTTTTAGAAAAGGCAGAGGAACCAGAGATGAAATTGCCAACATCCGCTGGATCATGGAAAAAGCAAGAGAGTTCCAGAAAAACATCTATTTCTGCTTTATTGACCATGCCAAATCCTTTGACTGTGTGGATCACAATAAACTGTGGAAAATTCTGAAAAAGATGGGAATACCAGACCACCTGACCTGCCTCTTGAGAAACCTATATGCAGGCCAGGAAGCAACAGTTAGAACTGGACATGGAACACCAGACTGGTTCCAAATAGGAAAGGGAGTACGTCAAGGCTGTATATTGTCACCCTGCTTACTTAACTTCTATGCTGAGTACATCGTGAGAAACGCTGAGCTGGAAGAAGCACAGGCTGGAATCAAGATTGCCGGGAGAAATATCAATAACCTCAGATATGCAGAGGACACCACCCTTATGGCAGAAAGTGAAGAGGAACTAAAAAGCCTCTTGATGAAAGTGAAAGAGGAGAGTGAAAAAGTTGGCTTAAAGCTCAACATTCATAAAACGAAGATCATGGCATCTGGTCCCATCACTTCATGGGAAATAGATGGGGAAACAGTGGAAACAGTGTGAGACTTTATTTTTTTGGGCTCCGAAATCACTGCAGATGGTGATTGCAGCCATGAAATTAAAAGACTCTTACTCCTTGGAAGAAAAGTTATGACCAACCTAGAGAGTATATTCAAAAGCAGAGACATTACTTTGCCAAAAAAGGTCCATTTAGTCAAGGCTATGGTTTTTCCAGTGGTCATGTATGGATGTGAGAGTTGGACTGTAAAGAAAGCTGAGCGCCAAAGAATTGATGCTTTTGAACTGTGGTGTTGGAGAAGACTCTTGAGAGTGCCTTGGACTGCAAGGAGATCCAACCAGTCCACTCTAAAGGAGATCAGCCCTGGGTGTTCTTTGGAAGGAATGATGCTGAAGCTGAAACTCCAGTACTTTGGCCACCTCATGCGAAGAGTTGACTCATTACAAAAGACTCTGATGCTAGGAGGGATTGGGGGCAGGAGGAGAAGGGGACGACAGAGGATGAGATGGCTGGATGGCATCACTGACTTGATGGATGTGGGTTTGGGTGAACTCTGGGAGTTGGCGATGGACAGGGAGGCCTGGAGTGCTGCAATTCATGGGGTTGCAAAGAACTGGACACGACTGAGCGACTGAACTGAACTGAAATCATAGTTTAATGGAAATAAGAAAAACTTCAGTCTTTGTATAAGCTTATTTTTCAGAGTCAGACGATTGAGGCCTCAGAAAGAAAATGATTTCTTTTTTAATAATTCACACATCTAGTCCACAGCAAAGGTGGAACTGGAGCCCAGGCCTTTTGAGTTCCAATACATTTTTTTTCCTGCTACTTTGCAATGTTCTGATCTATAGACCAAGGTTACTTTAGAGTGGAAAATATTGTACATTATATTCAAAGGTTCAGCAATGGTATACCTTAATGTTCATGAGCCATAAAGGATGGTGATCACAATAAAATGAGATGAGCAGATAGAGAAGATCTTGTTCCAACCTGTGGCAGAGTTGATTCCCAAGGCTGTCTTGATACACGTATAAGAAACCAGCACTAGGACAAAGGTGCCAAGGCCCAGGACCATTATGGTAGTTGGAACAGAGGCAACGCTCATGTAGGGGTCAGAACAGGCCAACGTGAACACTGGAGGAAACCTGCAGGCGAAACTGGGGACAGGATTGGGGCCATAGAAGTTTTGCTGAGCCAGGAGGATGGTGTTAAGCAGGCCAGTCCCCATTCCTATGGCCCAGGAGGCTCCCGCCAGGCCAGCACGCACCTTCTTGTTCTTAGTCACCACATACAGCAGCAGGCGGCACACAGCCTGGTACTGGTCATAGGCCATGACTGAAAGGAGGCAGGTTTCAGTGCCCCCTGAAAATATGACCAAGGAGATCTGGGTGAAACACGCTAGGAAGGAGATAGTCTTCCACTTGGAAAGCAGGTTCTCTAGCAGCTTAGGCACAATGACTGAGGCATAGAAAGCATCCAGGAAGGAGAGGTGACTGAGGAAGAAGTACATGGGGGTGTGGAGGTGGGAATCAGTCCTGATCACCAGCAGCATCAGCAGGTTCCCTGTGAGGGTCAGGAGGTAAACCACCAGGAATGTTACAAAGAGTACTACCTGAATGTGAGTGTTATTGGATAGTCCCCGGAGAATAAAGAAAATGACTGTGGTTGTGTTCCCAGCTTCCATGGAGCACTGGAGTTTCCTTTTAGAAAGACAAGAACAGAAAGAATTCTCCAACGTGTTATGAGTCTGAGAGCACAGCTGGGGATGAGGTGTCAGCTTCAGGGCTGACCCAGGACAGATCGTGTAGCAGAGGCAACCTTGCCATGTCAGACCTCATCAACCCTTCCCAGCTCAAGGCAATAATCTACTGATTTATTGGCTAAAGTGGAGATGGTGGGGAGGAAGATGTAGAGAATCAAACTCAGAAAGGAAGGAGAAAGGAGATTATTCAGACTGGAGAAGGAAAGGAAGGGATTTGTAAACAGCCTCCAGAGCACCGAGAAGTCCTGTTCTTGGTTCCAAAAAGAATGGAGTTCAAACCACAGGAAGGCTCCCTGACATAGTGAATAAGCCATAAAGATGTTGACCGACCATCCTGCTGACAGTCCATGACGCTTGTTTGAATGATTGCTAGAGGTATTGTGACAGCTGATGATGCCGCAAGACCTTTCTGTGTCACTGTAAGTTCATGAATAATTCCCTTGGGTTTCTTATCAAGAAAAAACTCTGGGAAAAACAAATGGCTTCTAAAATCCATTCCAGCTTAGAAATTGTAAGGTCTAGTGGCCGAGACTCAGCAATCCCAATGCAGGCAGCCTGGGTTCAACCCCTATTCAGGGAACTAGATCCCACATGCTCCAACTAAAGATCTGGAATGTCACAAAACAAAGGTTGAAGATCCTGCTTGCTGCAACTGAGACCCAGTGCAGCCAAATAAATAAACAATAATAAATATTTTTTAAAAAATTTGGGGACAACATTCCTTGGGTTTCTCTGTTACTAAATGGAAACCATCTCCTTTTTGTGTCAACTCAAGCAGAACTGTCACAGGAGTAGTCTGGTTTCATGGAGGCCAGGCAAGAGGAAGCCCTTAAATGGGAGGCAAGGGCTGTGCACATCAGTTACTCAAGGGCTTCTGTGAATTTATAATGTCTACTGTTTGCACTATAACATCATGACTTAACATTAGAGCCCACGAAGACCATGCTATTCTCTGAGTCGGTACTAGGGATTTGGATGAAGCCAAGTCAAATCGGACCACCTTCTATGCATAACAGAGATGGGAAAGGAAAAAAAAAAGCAAAGGAAAAGACTGTACAGAACACCTGATAAAATAAAAAGTTAGAGGGTTTCGCATAGAGTGAAGGAATGTAGCATGGTCACCCCTCTCCCCTGAGAGGGTAACTCAGGAGGGTGATGAATGAGGATGTAGTTACTATTTATGGCTTGTACACACACAAGCTCCGAGTGGATAGTTGTAGAAGAAGATGGAGTTGAGTGAGAAGGGCAGTTTTCTTCACCTGGTCTCTTTCAGCCAACAAGAGATGCTTTCAGTAGAGGATACCTAAATGGCATCCTTTCTAACCAGCAAAAACCAGAGATATGGCTAGGACTTGGTGGTCTTCCCTCAATGTTGTCTTTCTTTTAGAAGGTGCAGAGGTGGAGCTTTTGAGCAAGGAAATATCCGTATAGTCCTTCTGTCCAACAGAAAGATTTCTTGACTCAGCCTCCAATATAACAATGGCCAGAGGGACTTGATCTCAGCTCTAGGCCTTGGAGAGTGTTGGTGGTCCCTGGAGAGTCCATTAAGCAGGAGGCCTGCTCTGATCTGTATGAATTCTCCAGGGCCAACAATTCCTTCCCTGTATTACTTTTTTTCAGTGAGTTGCATTATCTAAGAGGTACTTGTCCATGCCAATTATTTCTAAAGATTAAAATACAGAGTTCTAAGGTTTCTTAGTTGTAAATCTTGGAATTCCTTCCCTTCTTCCCTCTCTCCTTCCTTTCTTTCTCTCTTTATTATATTTTAAATAATATTTGATTATAGAAAGATAATAATAAAAGATATAAAATGAAAACTACCCNACAGTTAGACCTGGACATGGAACAACAGACTGGTTACAAATCAGGAAAGGAGTGTGTCAAGACTGTATATTGTCACCCTGCTTATTTAACTTATATGCAGAGTACATCTGCATCTGTGAAATGCTGGGCTGGATGAATCACAAGCTGGAATCAAGATTGCCGGGAGAAATATCAATAACCTCAGATATGCAGATGACACCATCGTTATGGAAGAAAGCGAAGAGGAACTCAAAAGCTTCTTGATGAAAGTGAAAGAGGAGCATGAAAAAGTTGGCTTAAAGCTCAACATTCAGAAAACGAAGATCATGGCATCTGGTCCCATCACTTCATGGCAAATAGATGGGGAAACAATGGAAACAGTGACTTTATTTTTTTGGGCTCCAAAATCACTACATATGGTGACTGCAGCCATGAAATTCAGACGCTTGTTCCTTGGAAGAAAAGCTATGACCAACCTAGACAGCATATTCAAAAGCAGAGACATTACTTTGCCAGCGGAGGTCCATCTAGTCAAAGCTATGGTTTTTCCTGTGGTCATGTATGGATGTGAGAGTTGGACTATAAAGAAAACTGAGCACTGAAGAATTGATGCTTTTGAACTATGTTGTTGGAGAAGACTCTTGAGAGTCCCTTGGTCTGCAAGGCGATCCAACCAGTCCATCCTAAAGGAAATCAGTCCTGAATATTCATTGGGAGGACTGATGCTGAAGCTGAAACTCCAATACTTTGGCCACCTGATGGGAAGAACAGATTCATTGGTAAAGACCCTGATGCTGGGAAAGATTGAAGGAGGGAGGAGAAGGGGATGATAGAGGATGAGATGGTTGGATGGCATCACTGACTCAATGGACATGAGTTTGAGTAAGCTCCGGGAGTTGGTGATGGACAGAGAAACCTGGCATGCTTCAGTCCATGGGGTTACAAAGAGTTGGACATGACTGAGAAACTGAACTGAACTGAAAATATCCAAATAATTTAAAAACTTTAAAACAATTTTGAGTTAGCAGATACATACTATTAGATACAGGATGGATAAACAACAATGTCCTACTGCATAGCACAGGGAAGTATATTCAACATCCTGTGATAAACCATAATGGAAAAGAACATTGAAAAATGTATATATAGATGCATAACTTAATCTCTTTGCTGTACAGCAGAGATTGGCACAACATATAAATCAACTAACTTCAATTAAAAAAAGTTAAAAAACTTTGAAACATTAACTGTGGTAGAAAGTTTTTATTATGGAAAAATAAGCATCTACAAAAATAAAAAGAATAGTATAATAATTCCTCTCTATCCATCACCTAACTTCAATAATTATCAACTCATTGACTGCTTTGACCTCATGGGAGGGAAAAATGTGGTCTCTGTATTACATGAATAGTGTCTAAAACATGGACATATTTTACTACTCAAAGGTAAAAAGGAAGGATAGATATTGAAGAGCTATTATCAGTCTTTGCCTTGGATAAGGACTGAATGATGATTGACTGAATAACTCCCTAGGAAATAACAAAGAACAATATAGAAGGAACTCAGGTTTTCACTCTGGACTATTCAGTACGTCTCTGGACTGAAAAGAAAAAATAATCTTTTATTTTGTTTGATTCACTTTATTTTGGGATCTCTTCTACAACAGCTTAGCCTTTTCCCTCCTAAAACAGATTTCCTAACTAACCCCAATTATTTTCAACTTCCCACCACCAAAAATAATATTACAAGAATAAATTTTTTGTGCCTCCAGAAGCATGTCTATTATGTTTGAGATGATACATCAGGTGCTCTCTGAGTTACAAGGGGTAAAAGGACGCCTTACTACAAACTGTTAAAAAGTCAAGCTTGCTTTTTTTTTTTTCAAAACATGAACCACAAACTCAGAAATATATCTGTGTTTAAAACATCTTACGTAATTCTTAGTCTTTTATAGTTTCATAAAGATAATGATATCTTTCAGTTCAGTTCAGTCGCTCAGTCATGTCTGACTCTTTGTGACCCCCTTAATCGCAGCACGCTACGCCTCCCTGTCCATCACCAACTCCCAGAATTCACTCAGACTCACGTCCATCGAGTCAGTGATGCCATCCAGCCATCTCATCCTCTGTCGTCCCCTTCTCCTCCTGCCCCCAGTCCCCCCCAGTCTTTAGTACATTGCAAAATACATTTTGATATACCAAAGGAATAAGAAATTAAAGTAGGCATTTTAAGCATAAGTAATCTAAAGCTACAAAGTTGTACTCTTGATAGCGTTTATGTTTTGGGGAGTCTCCCAGCCTTCAAAGGACAAAAGCAAAGAATAGAATCAGTGTAACATTTACATAGACTTCATACTATAAAGGGTATAAAGATTTGTAGCATCATGAGAAGATGTCTTCTGCTCCTTTACATTGCACACAAATTATGAGAATTATGTTATACATCTCTTGGTCCACTGTCCAGCTCTCTTGTCATTTTCCGTTCTGTTGATCAAATACTGAATGTCTATGCATTTGAGCAGAGGATCCACAGGGTTGCAGTCAGTCAGAAGACAACAGATGGACAGCAAAACCTTTGAAATAGTCAAATGTATTCCAGTTGTCTTTAAGGATGTACAGACAGATGACTCCTGGACTGTTGATGTTGCCATAATAGTTTCTGGTGCAGAACACAAGGACCTGCTGGGTGGCACAGAGAGCTCTACTCAATAGTCTGTAATAACATGGGAAGAGAATTTGAAAAAGAAGAGATACATGGATATTTATAACTAAATCACTTTGCTGTACACCTGAAACTAACACAACATTGTTAATCAACTATACTACAATATAAAATAAAAATTAAAAAAAGAAACCACTGGTGTGGACAATACGATGAAAATGTAGTATCCAGAAAGAATATATCACCTTCACATACAGAACCTGGTGGGCCAAGTGTCGTTGATCTCCACTCATCAATGTTGTCTCCATTGGCCCAACACGGCAGTTAGGAGGAGGAGAATCAAGGGCTATTTCAGTAGCTCCTCCTGAGTTCTTATGGTGCTAGTGGATAACTTAGCAGTGGTCTTGCTAGAGTGTGGTGGTTTTCTTCTCCTGGGCAGCAGACAGTTTTCTCACTTGTTCTTCTGGCTCTGGAGTGGCTGGATCTCACTGATCCATGTCTGAATTAGCTCTGTCGGTCTGTAGCTTTCATCATGAGACATTCACCAGATTTTGACATCTTGGAGAAATTATTTCTTGGAAAATCCTGCTGCCTGCTCAGCCCAGCCCCTGGATGCTATGGTTGCTGGAGGAGGTGAAGAAGAGGCGGGCAGGGCGTAAAGGAAGCCGAGGAAGTTCAGGCCAAGAGTGTGGAACACTGAAAGTTGGACAGAGTGGTCTGAAATAAACATTTAATACATATTTCTTCAAGAACTTATATGGCAATATTTTTGAGAATTTTACCCAGATGAAGAGTATCTGGGACATAGTTTTGTGTAGGCATAGTGTGATCAAATACACCTTGGAGAGGTTGCTGGTGGCTTAGCTGGTAAAGAATCTGCCTGCAGTGTGGGAGACCTGGGTTCGATCCCTGGGCTGGGAAGATCTCTTGGAGAAGGGAAAAGCTACCCACTCCAGTATTCTGGCCTCAAGAATTCCATGGACTGTATAGTCCATGGGGTTGCAAAGAGTCAGACATGACTGAGTGACTTTCAATTTCACTGGAGAGGTTGCAGCTTTCACTGTAATCCTTGTGGGTTTCTGTATCACAAAATACTTGCCAACTAACTAATATTTGGTCATCTATGAGGTGTGGAGTGTCATCTCTTTGCTGTTTTAAGTTATGATATTAATAGCTAGTGAGTTTGAGCATCTCCCTAACATTTTTTCCATTATCATTTATCATAGGATATTGAATATTGTTCCCCGTGCTACACAATAGGACTTTGTTGTTATCCATTCTCTTTATAATAGTTTGCATCTGCTAGTCCCAAACTCCCAATTCGACTCTCACCCAGCTCCTACTCCTAGGCAGCCATAAGTCTGTTCTCTATGCTTGTGAGGCTGTTTCTGTTCCATACCTTCTGTAGTCACATGAGCTTCCTTTTACAGGAGTATATGCACCATGTCATTTGGTGTCACACTTAGAACAGCAGTGTGTATCCCAATTTTATGCCCATATTTCCTATGTTTAAAATCTCATTTTGTACATCTCATCTGTAATGATCTGCATTCCTCTTTCAAGTAACAAAAATGCTATTTCAGATAAAAATAAAAAGTAACCAGTTATTTCTTAAAAATATGTGGACAGACACAAAAAGCCACATTTTTAATCATTTCATTTATAGGAAACATCGACAATAGGTAAAGAAACAGAGAAAGAGGAATTCCCTGGTGGTACAGCGGATAAGAATCCGTCAGTGCAGGAGACACTGGTGTGATTACCTGGTCCGTGAAGATTGCACATGCCAAGGAGCAACTAAGCCTGAGCACCACAACTACTGAGTCTGTGCTCTACAGCCCACAAGCCACGACTACAGAGCCTGCGTGCTGCAGCTACTGAAGCCTGCAAGCCCTAGGGCCTGTGCTCCGCAAGAGAAGTCACTGAAGTGAGATGCCTGTGCATCACAACGAAGAGTAGCCCCCACTGGCTGCAGCTGGAGAAAGCCCGTACTGCAAGGAAAGCTCAGGGCAGCCAAAAATAAATAGAGTTAAAAAAAGAAACAGAGAAAGAAAGAGGATTATGGTTGTCAGAGTCTGGGGGAGGAGGAAAGAAAGAGGATTATGGTTGTCAGAGTCTGTTCTGGGGGAGGAGGAGTTGGGAGCTGCATTCTTTGGATATAGGGTTTTATTTGGGGAATAAAATGTAGAAACTAGTAACTAGGCAGTGGTGATGGTTGCACAGTATCATGTGTTTAATGCTCCTGAGTGGCAATATTAAAAAGGCTTACATTGTATCGTTATAAACGTAAAACACAAAATATACAGTGCTGTAAATAATATGAAAGACAAAACAATAAAAACTGCAACACAAACAATGACCAGAGACGGAAAGTAAAGTTTGGATGAAGGAGAGGGTTGATGGTATGTATTGGAAGTGATGGTGGCTGCAGGTCCAAATCTGCCCGTGGGGGTGGGGGTTCCTGAAATGGCTCTGGGTCTCCTACAGGTGCAGTTCAGCCTGCAAGGGCGCTGGCTCCTGACCTGGCCCAGAGTCTCCTGCAGGGCCAGGGCAGGTTCCCCTGCAGCAGTGGTGAATCCACATGGGGCTCCTGCAGGAGCAGTTTTCAGTCTTCAGGGGTGAAGGTTCCTGAGGTGGCTCTGGGTCTAATGCAGGGCAGGAGCAGCTTCTCCACCAGGAGTTCTATACCCTGACCTGGTCTGCGTCTCCTGCAAGAGCAAGAGCAAGTTCAACCTGCCCCGTGTTGGTTTCTGACCTGGGTCTGTGTCCTCTGCAGGAGCAACTGCAGGTTCAATCTGTGAGGATCTTGGCCCCTGACCTGACTCTGGATTTCCTGTAAAAGCAGGCACTCGTTGGTTTCTGACGTGGCTCTGGGTCCCCTGCAGGAGATGGTGTAGATTTCTACCTACAAAAACCCCACTGTTTCTATCACATCCAGGTCATCCACAGCACTGATGTCTTTCCTGTATGGCTTCCTTCAATGGGGGTGTTTCCAATGTTCATCCATGCTGTAACATGTATCAGTATTTCTTTCATTGATTTCATTGTGCCTAAATATACAAACATTTACTATTCAAGCCATTAAAAATATACAGTTCTTTGGGATTAATTACATTCACATTGTTGTACAACCATATCCCCAACAAGCACCTTCAGAGCATTCCAATTTTCACTAGTGAAACTCTGTAGCTATTAAACACTAATTCCCGGAGTCCCTGGCAGTGATATTCTACTTTCTGTCTTTGACTTCTGTGGATACCTCATGTAAGTGGATTCATATATTTTTGTCATTTTGTGACAGGGTTATTTCACTTCTCATAAAGACTTTAAGGTTAATATTGTAGCATGTGTTGCTATTTCCTTTGTTTTTGAGGCTGAATTATATTCCTTTGTGAATGCCACGTTTAGGTTATCCATTCATTTATTGATGGACACTTGGGTTGCTTCTTCCTTTTGCTCTTGTGGTTAATGCTGCTATGAATATGAGTGTACCCATATCTGTTCCAGTCCCTGCTTTCAACCTTTTATGTGTGTACCCTGATGTGAAATTGGTGGATCATACGTTAATTCCATATTTAAGCTTTTGAAGAACTGCCATACTGTTTTTCACAGAGACTTTATTCTTTTATTTTACTCCCTCTATGGTGAATGACACGTCTGTTTACAGATCTACACGATTTTGTTTGCTCATTTACCCGCTGATGGGCTTTTGCCTTGTTCTGCCTGTTGGCTCCTGTGAACAGTGCTGCTGTCAGTATACGTGTACACCTGTTACCAGTTCTTTGGGGTATATTTCTAGGATGGAGTTGTTGAACAATATACCAATTTTATATTTATATTGTAAATGTGGACTTCCCTGGTGATAAGCCCATCTTCTCAGATGGTAAAGAATCTGCCTGCATTGCAGGAGACCTGAGTTTGATCCCTGGGTTGGGAAGATTCCCTGGAGAAGGGCTTGGCTACCCACTCCCGTATTCTTGTCTGGAGATTTCCATGGACAGAAGAACCTGACGAGGTACAGCCCATAGGGTCCCAAAGGGTCGGACGTGAATGAGAGGCTAACACATCACATTGTAAATGTAGGTCGCACCCTTTTCTATTTTTACAAGTAATGTTTGAAGGTTCCAATTTCTTTACATTGTTGTGAACCATTGTTATTTTTAGATTTCTTTATTTTAACCATTTTAGAATATGTGAAGGAGTTGATGCATTGTGGTTTTAATTTGCATCTCCATCATGACTAATGATCTTTGACATGTTTTCATGGCTTGGTGACCATTTGTATGACCTGTCTGGAGAACAGTCTACTGAAGTCATTTATCCATTATTATAATTGTTTTTTAGGTCTTTGTGTTGGTTAGTTGTAAACATTCTTGAGATACTTTGGATAATGATTTATCAGATATATAATGAACAAACATTTTCTTAAATTCTGTATGTTTAAATGAACTCTAGAAATTTGAACCCTGTGGATATTGGATGTTGACTGTAATTTCATTTCTTACATTTAAGCCTTTTATGTATTTTCAGTTACATTTTGTATGTGGAAGGAGGAGAGGGTCCAATTTCATTGCTATGCATGTGGATAACCAATTGCCTAGCGCTGTTTGTTGAAAACATCATTTCCCCCCCAATTTAATGTTGTGGACTGTTGTCTAAAATGAGTTCACCATAGATGGGTGGGTGTATTTCTGCTATCTCCCTTCAATTTCATTCATCTCTATGTATATCTTTATGCCAGTCTCATAGTGTTTTATTCAGTGTTTTTTGTATTAACATGTAAAAATGGGAAGTGTGAATATCTGTAGGGAGAGAGCAAATTAGCCAAGATGGTGGTCAGGCTCTCTTGCCCCACGTTTGGTAAATACATGGCTATGTAACAGCTGAGATCATTTATAGTGTGTCACGAGGTACTCACTTGGTCACGGGCTGCTTTGTGTGATATGCCTATAGAAGCACTATCTGAGAAGTCTTTGAGGCCACCTTAATGGCTCCGTGTGACTGCCTATGGTGATGTTGCTGGATCAGCCATGAGAGGAGAGAATACAGTGTGTCTGCTGCTGCAGCTGCTGTGCCAGCCAGGAGAGAATAAACGTGTCTGCAGTTCCTACAGCTCCTTGAGTTTTCTTCCAGCTTCCCAGCTCACATCTTGCCTACCATGGGTTTAGCGAACAGTGCGCATAGTGAAATACAGTGAGACAGCAGCCAACTTTGATTTTCTTTTTTAAGACTGCCTACTTCTGGGATAAATTCTTTTTTCGGTGTCGAGCGCACCTCTGGTTTCGTTGCCTAGGACTCTACATCACGTGTGGGACTTGAACTGATATTATTAAGAGGCTGTTAGAAACTTTCATTATCACCAAATCCCAGACGGTTCCTTAAAGTTCATGGGTAGATGATCTGAGTTGTTTGGGGATCTTGAAGTCTAATACTCTGCATTTTCAGAGGAAGTCAGCTGATGAAGTTGATAATTCCTCCAGAGATGCCCCAGAGAAGGGAAGGGAGTCTTTACCAAGTGGCGGGAGGTGGGGGGGGCATTAGTGTATTGGATTGCTCACACAAAAGGCAACAGGCTTAAGCCTCTAGTTCACAGAAGGACCAGGAAAGAGGGAAACTCATTACCTTTCTGGGTAATACTTAGCTCTCTCATTTTTTCCACCTAGAACTCCTGCCAGAGTTCCTGGATGATGACCTTACTGATGACATTATGTGTGTCAAGAAGATTCTGGATAAAGTAGGAATTAACTATGGCGAGTCTCCATTCTATTTTTTATTTTACACTTCTCTCCCTCTTCTCAGCCCTTTAGTCCCAGCACCATACCCCTTTCTATTTCCTGGTTTTAAGCTAGAATATGGTTTTCAAAACAAAATTCATCAAGCTGACTCAGGTTTCCAATTTTCAAGCCCCACTCACTCCACCACTGTTTAGCAATTTTCCTTACAAGGATTCCTTAAGAGAGGGCCGAGTCCCAGGATTTCCTTCACCTGGACTTGAACATATAATTCGACTTGTTTAGTCCTAAGCCCTAAGACAAACCCTTGTTACCATTGCCCTCCAATTTCCTTGGAGTTTAAGAAAATGGACCTTATTCCACTAGGTGGCTCAGTGTCCCTTGCCACCTGGCTAGGACAGTCTTTCTGTCTGTAATTTTCACCCACACTTCCACCTCAGCCCTCCTGGGGATAAAACTGAGTGGGAGTTTGAGCTAAAATCCAGTCAGTCAACTTACCTTGTCTCCTTCTTCATGATCAGGTTGGTCCATAAAGCTCTCTGTTCTGAGAAGCTGGATCAGTGGTTCTGTGAGAAGCTGTGAACACCTGTCTTTGCTGCTTTTGCCCTCTTTCTGTTCCTGAAATTCCTCTGCCCTGGGCTACCTCATTTTGCTTCTTTGTACTGCCTTGAAGCTGACTTGTCTCTGGGCCTGGGCCCTCTAGTGATATTGGTGGACATAGAAGGACTATTCTCCAGGGGTCGGTAAACAGTGCTCTGAGACTTTTGACTCTGGCTCAGTGCCCCCAATGGCACTTTCACTACATCAGTGTCCTGTGTCCTAAATAAAGAGCTTGATTTTGAGTGGCTCGTTGTTATTTTCTTCCTGGAGGGAGAGGGAGGAAACAGGGTGAAAGGCGGACATGGCCAAGGGTCACAGCCACCTTCATCTCTACCAAAGAGGAAATAGGCTGAACTTACAACAACTCAAAGATGGAGATTCCTTTCTGTAACAATTCAATTCGACCAAGTTTTATTGATCACCTAGTAAAATCAAAGAACTTTGGACGGGATCTAAAGCTGGCTAAAAACATCACTTCCCTCATGGACTAGTAGGAATCATAAGATAAACATTAATAAATAATTATAATACAAGATATAGTATCATTAATATTATGAGAGAGGTTAGAAATGTGCCCTGAGTATTGATAAGAGGAAAGATAATTTGTATTTGGTGGGAGGCTGTGAGAAAAAGGGCTCAAGAAAAGATTCATGACAAGAGTGAATTTAAGCTTGTTTTGAAGTATTGGTGGGATTTTAACAGGTAGAGATGTGGAGTGGGAAAAGGGCAGGAAGAGCAGGGGCTCCAAGAATCTGAAATGGGTGACTTGAGGGGGACTGAGGTACTTCCTTACCCCTAAGATAAGAAAATACCCTTCACAAACTGGTTACCATCTAGATCTGCCATATCTTCTTTATCTGTTTCTCTGTTGGTGGAAATTTAGGTTGCTTCCATGTCCTGGCTATTGTAAATACTGCTGCTATGAACATGGGGATGCATGTGTCTTTTTGAATTATGATTTTCTTTGGGTATATGCCTAGGAGTGGGATTGTTGGGTCATATGGTAGTTCTATTTTTAGTGTTTTAAGGAAACTCCATACTGTTTTCCACAGTGGCTCTATCAATTTACATTAGCACCAACAGTGTAAGAGTTTCTCTTTTCTCCACACCCTCTCCAGTGCTTATTATTTGTAGATTTTTTGATGATGGCCATTCTGACGTGTGTAAGGGTATACCTCACAGTAGTTTTCTAGTAAATAGTGATGTTAAGCATCTTCTCATGTGTTTGTCATCTAGAAAAATGGTATGCTGCTGCTAAGTTGCTTCAGTCGTGTTAGACCCCATAGACGGCAGCCCACCAGGCTCCTCCGTCCCTGGGATTCTCCAGGCAAGAACACTGGAGTGGGTTGCCATGTCCTTCTCCAATGCATGAAAGTGAAGAGTGAAAGTGAAGTTGCTCAGTCGTGTCCGACTCTTAGCGACCCCATGGACTGCAGCCTATCAGGCTCCTCCACCCATGGGATTTTCCAGGTAAGAGTACTGGAGTGGGTTGCCATTGCCTTCTCCAGAAAAATGGTATAGATGACCTTATTTCTGTTGCTGGCCAAAATCTTGGCTTTCTCTGCCCACCAAAGCTGAATAAAAAATATGGAGACAGAGTTTGGAAATAGAGAGTTGATTTAATTCTCAGCTGGTGGAGGGCGGAATCTAGTAGGCTCATGCCTCAAGAACTGTGCTCCCACTCCATGAAGATTCTAGAAGCTTATATGAGATGAGGGTTCCCAGTCAGGAATCTTTGATGAGGAGCAAGGATTTTAGGATCTTGTTAAAAGCAGCCATAGGCTGGCATCTGTAATGCAGTAATTGAGTGTAGCAGTTCAGTGGCTCTGAGGCCTTCTTTCTAATATTTAACTACAAGGGGAAGAGTGCTGTAAGGGTAAAGACCATATACAGGATGTATTGAGCATAGAGACAAAGGAAAATAGGTGTGAAGTGTAGCCCCTGCAGAGTTAGCGGCAGAAACACAAACTTACTTATAGACATGCAGAAGTAGGAGCAGTTAAAGTGAAAAAAAACAAAACAAAACATTAGGAATGTTCAGTCCTGCTCACTATTCTCTTTACCTTCTTTGTTCTCAGGAAAGAGAAAGAAAAAAACTCATTCCTCTTTTTTTTTTTCCTTTTCACGGCAACATTTTCAAAGCAGAAATAGAGACTTAGAGAACAAATGTATGGAGCTCAAGGGAGAAAGGGGTAGGGTGGCAGGAATTGGGAGATTGGGGTTGACACATAAACACTTTGGATACTGTGTACAAAATATAAACTGATGGGAACATCCTGTATAGTACAGGGTACTCCAATTAATGCACTGTGGTATCCCAAATGGGGGTGAAATCACAAAGGGAAGTGATATATGTGTATGTAGGGCAGTGGCACCCCACTCCAGTACTCTTGCCTGGAAAATCCCATGGACGGAGGAGCCTGGAAGGCTGCAGTCCATGGGGTCGCTGAGGGTCAGACACGACTGAGCAACTTCACTTTCACTTTTCACTTTCATGCATTGGAGAAGGAAATGGCAACCCACTCCAGTGTTCTTGCCTGGAGAATCCCAGGGACGGGGGAGCCTGGTGGGCTGCTGTCTATGGGGTCACACAGAGTCGGACACGACTGAAGTGACTTAGCAGCAGCAGGGCTGATTACTTTGCTATGGAGTAGAAACTAAAGCAACTACACTGCAATAAAAATTAATTAATAACAATAAATAAAAAGATTAGATAAGAACAGCTCAGTAACTGAAGAATCTGGACACTTGGGGGCCTTTTGGTTGGGACCCTGCACACTATTACTCATCCTTGCTGCTTCTCTGATTTATAGGAGGATGTTTGCAGAGCTTTATTCTAATTTGATTATAAGGAATGTGAAAGATGGAGAAGCAGGAGACATGAGTCCTAAAGTCTGTCTCTGCTTCTTACTGATGGTCTAAACCTGGGCAAGTCATCTTTGTCTCTGTGGCTCACTTTCCTCATTTTTAAATGAAGGTTTTGGTCTAGCGATTTTTATGAGATCTTTTCCTGCTTTGATAATCCAGCGTACCAAAACTCCAATTTAAATGACTCCATTTCTGTATTAGCCACGTTATATTTTCTACTTCCCTCTTCCTACCCTACATACGCCATGGGGCTTTTGGCATTCAGACCATATTTCTCTTCTTTCAGAGCCCAGCAGCTCCCTAATGAAGCCCCCATAGCCTGTTTAGGGACATATAGTGCTAGGCAAGGGGGGAATAGGACATTCCTCTCCTATTCTTAATGAAAACTAAGACTCAGGAAACAACTTGGTATTCATCACATAATTTCAGTTTGAATTTGAACCCAGTGTATTCCCATGCTCTTCCTTCCCTAATTATGGGACAAAACGTTTCCCCCAAGTCAACAGGGTTTCAGGAATAATCCCTGTGTGCGTTTGTGTGTGTGAGGGCAGGATTAAATGGCCATTCCTCCACTGATCTCACACATCTGCTTATTATTTTGCCTTAGTTACATCCTCAGGAAGGCATATGCTCTGGAAAATGTAAAGGACCAGCTCCACCAAGTGAGCAGAGCAGAAATGCTGCTGAAGCTGGGACTGTTTGGCTCGGTTCCACATCCTTGGCCTTCATCTCCAGAGAAATAGCCTCATCTTGGAAACTTCCCCTGTGAGTATGCCACATTATGAGGCCATGATTTTCAGAGGGCTTTGCTGAAGGAAACAGACAATTGCAGAGAAGATCTTAGCCTGAGGGTCAAAGGATCAAGAACAGATAGAAGCCAGGGAGCTGGCATGGAAGTGGTCTTGGCTGATGCGACCTGTCAGTTTTTGGGTAGAACAATTGCTGTTGTATTTCTGAGAACTCTCTTGAGAGCTGAATGGGAGATGGGGTGGCAGTTGAGCATTTGTTCTGCATTCTCTAACTCCTTCTCTTTCCTCTACACCTGGAACCGGTCTTGAACCAAGTCAGGGATCTGAAATGGTCCAGGCTCAGATAGGTGATGGAGAGACTCTGGGCATGGGGTCAGAGTGCACATATTTCAGCAAGCTCTTGTGATGATGACCTTGGGTGGTGAACTGAAATTTGGACTCTTAATCTCTTTGGACCCCAATCTCTCTTATAGTGCTTTCCTCTGACATCCGTATTGTCATGAAGGACACACATTTTTTTTTTATATGCTCCTTCTCTCACCCCCTTCTCTCTCATTCATTCTTTTTCTTTGCACACTATTCCCTTTTAGCCCAGCTGGTAAAGAATCCACCTCCAATGAGGGAGACTTGGGTTTGATCCCTGGGTGTGAAGATCCCCTGGAGAAGGGAAAAGCTACCCACTCCAGTATTCTGGCCTGAAGAATTCCATAGACTGTATAGACCTTGGGGGTTGCAAAGAGTCAGACAGGACTGAGAGAATTTCACACTTCGTTAACACTAACAGAACATACTAAATATTGGAGATACAGAATCTGTTAGACAAGGTTTTAAAGGAGGATATGTGCTAAGTTGCTCAATTGTGTCTCTTTCCAACACTATGGACTGTAGCCTGCCAGGATCCTCTGTCCATGGAATTTCCCAGGCAAGAATACTGGAGTCAGTTGCCATGCCCTCCTACAGGGGAATCTTCCCAACCCAGGCATTGAACCCACATCTCCTATGCTTCCTGCATTGACTTTACTACTAGTGCCATCTAGAAAGTGCTTAGAGGTGGATGCTGCTGCTGCTGCTAAGTCGCTTCAGTCGTGTCCGACTCTGTGAGACCCCATAGACGGCAGCCCAACAGGCTCCCTCGTCCCTGGAATTCTCCAGGCAAGAACACTGGAGTGGGTTGCCATTTCCTTCTCCATGCATGAAAGTGAAGAGTGAAAGTGAAGTTGCTTAGTCGTGTCTGACTCCTAGAGACCCCATGGACTGCAGCCTACCAGGCTCCTCAGACCATGGGATTTTCCAGGCGAGAGTACTGGAGTGGGGTGCCATTGCCTTTTCCATTAGAGGTGGATAGTTCCTCCTATTTCCTAGAACCATATAAGACAATGGACTCCTCAGACAGGTCCGCTATTCATTCCTTCATTCACTCTATAATCAACAAATAGTTATTGAAGATTTACTATTTGCTATGTTCTACTCCATGTATTACTTATTAAGGACAAAGACAACAGGAGACACACTGATTTTATTTCATTTCTTTCCAAGTTACTCTGGAGCTCTAGATTTTTCCAGGCAGTTTTTGGTATGGGAACAAAGAAAGTCTCAGTACTGAGATGGGACTCTCCCGGAATGAAGTGGGGATTTACTAGTGGTCAGATTTCTACTTTGTGCATAGACAAAAGTAAAACAAGTGAGGGAGAGGCAAAGAGGAAGTGTGGAAAGGGCAAGAAATGGGAGAAAAAGCAAAAGCTGTGAAATGGCTGATGGAATTGTAAAGATCTTCTTTACCTTTTCTTCCTAGTTTTATGGAGAGATGATTGACATAATAGAGAAGGCAATGACACCCCACTCCAGTACTCTTTCCTGGAAAATCCCATGGACGGAGGAGCCTGGTAGGCTGCAGTCCATGGGGTCGCTAAGAGTCAGACATGACTGAGCGACTTCGCTTTCACTTGCCACTTTTCATGCATTGGAGAAGGAAATGGCAACCTACTCCAGTGTTCTTGCCTGGAGAATCCCAGGGATGGGGGAGCCTGGTGGGCTGACATCTATGGGGTCTCACAGAGTCGGACACGACTGAAGCGACTTAGCAGCAGCAGTAGCAGCAATTTACATAAATTAATGTGTAAATTCTAGGCATACAGTGTGATTGTTTTATAGATATATATATTGGAGGAAGAAATGGCAATCCACTGCAGTATTCTTGCCTGGAGAATCCCATGGACAGAGAAGCCTGGTGGGCCACAGTCCATAAGCTTGCAAAGAGTTGAACACAGCTGAAGCGACTGAGCATGCATGCCCCTTCTTGAGGGGCCTGGTTTCATGGGCTCTAGAGTGTGCAGGCTGAGTAGCTGTAGCTTGTTGACTTAGTTGCTCCTCTGTACATGGGATCTTAGTTCCCTGACCAGGGATTGAACCTATGTCCCCTGCGTTGCAAGGCAGATTCTTTACCACTGGATCACCACAGTCGTACTTGCACATGTCTTTTCATATGCAAGTTAGTATTTTCATGTCTTTTGGTTCTATTCCAAGAAGTGGAGTTGCTGGGACATTTGGTGGTTCTATTTTTCACTTTTTGAGAATTCCTCTATATGGTTTTTGAGAAAATTGTCTTGTGTAGTGACTGGGTCATCTGTGGATGGATGCCATCAATTCTGTGGAGGTTTATCCATCTTGCTTGACTAGGGGAGGGCACAAGGGTCAGAGGAACTAAGACTTCCATTTGGGACAAGGATTCATGCTGAGATATCTTAGAAATGAAGCTCTCTATCTCCTCTTCCTTCTCTTGATTTTTCCCCGATTATGAGGAGACAGTAGAGCCTGGCTTAGAAGGTAAGCCTAGGCTTCCTGGCCAGCATCCTCCTAAGAGCTGCCTTCACCTCCTGATTCTTCAAACTGTAGATAAGGGGGTTCAGTAGCGGGGTCACCACACTGTACTGCACAGATAGAACTTGCTCCAGGGCTGAGCCAGAAGCTTGAGTCATGTACCTTAAAGGGAATTGCACAAAGGAATAAAATGAGCTCAGGACAACAGACACATGGCTGTAGGCAGCCAGGGTCCATCCCATCCCAGACTCTGCAAAGAGGGTCCTCTGGGCTGAATTAGCTATCACTGGTAGAAGCATCTAGAAATGACTGTATTATCATAAGTCAGTCATTGCTGCCTTCAAATGCCTCCATACATGAGTGATCTTATGTCGAACATTATAGGAGCTGCCCTCAGGAGAAAATGGAAATTCTGCAGTATATGAAGTGCTCCAGGTTAGAATAGAACTAAAAATGATCTCATGCATTTCTATAGTACTTCATACTTTTCAAAGTGTCTTTCCTTAGTAGTTATGTTGAGAATATGAAGAATGTTTTCTCTTTTTTTTATATATACAACTGTATGTTCCCATCTCGTCATGATTGTTCCTTACAAAACTATATGCTAGTCCAATAATGCTGTCATTTCCCCCAACATTTATGGCTCTTGGAATTAGCCCAGAACGACAGCACATTATTTTTCTAATGCTTAGTGGAACAAACATTTGTCCTTTTTAGCACATTTAGCACATTTGGCTTAGAAAAGAAGCCAAGATCTGTAAATAAAGTGAAAGATAAAACTGTGTTTAGCATGATATGAATGCTAAATGATTATTAATCCAATAATGGTAAGACTAATTGTGCAAATCCATCTCCAGATTCACTAGTAGAGAGCACAGGCCTTTAGTGACTCTATTTCCTGGGAAGCAAGGGCTCATTAACTAGAGCTGTTTATGTTCGAGAAACATGGTAGAAAAGGGCTTGAGGTTTTCAAGCCAGTGAGACTCAGTTTATATTTTGCCTTCATTCTTAGCTTGTTCAGGCAACTTTGATAAAGCACCTGGTTACTCCTGAAGCTCAGTTTTTTTAAAATGAGGTTAATAACATTTGTCTTGTGGTATGACACATACTAAAATTGATCTTGATTGTGCAAAGCAGTCATTGTAAGTAGCTGCCTAATTAATAGTTAAAGGACAAATAGGCTTTGGATCATCATCTTTCAGTAGGAAAGAGAAATGGCATCTGTTTCAAGTATAATATATTATATATATATTTTATCCAACTCTGAATAAAAGCCTACTAAGGTCTCTCTGATTTCCTTCCCAAACTCCCAAAACATAGGTTAATGAAATTAGGAAATCCTTTAGTCCTTGTAAGATTATTTTTCAGAGTTAGACAATTGAGGTCTTGGAAAGAAAATAAATTTTTAATACTCCACACAGCAGAGCCAGAACTAGACCTCAGGACTTCTGAATTCTTGTGCAGTTCTTTTCTTACTACTTTGCAGTGCTCTGTTCTACAGATTACCATTAATTTCAAGTGAAAAATATCCCACTTCCACATTCAGGAGGTATAGCAATGACATACCTGAAAACTCCTGAGCCATAAAAAATGGTGACCACAAGAAAATGAGATGAGCAGGTAGACAAGATCTTGTTCTGACCTGAGGCAGAGTTGATCCCCAGGGCTGTCATGATGATATGGGTGTAGGATCCCAGGAGTAGGACAAGGGTGCCAAGGCCCAGGACCGCCATGGTGGTCAGGATGGAGGCAACGCTCATGTAGGGGTCAGAACAGGCCAACAGGAGCACTGGAGGAAGCTCACAGGCAAAACTGCGGATGAGGCTGGGGCCACAGAAATCCTGCTGAGCCAGGAGGATGGTGTTAAGCAGGCCAGTCCCCATTCCTATGGCCCAGGAGGCTCCCGCCAGGCCAGCACACACCTTCTTGTTCATAGTCACCACATACAGCAGCGGGCGGCACACAGCCTGGAACCGGTCATAGGCCATGACCGAAAGGAGGCAAGCTTCAGTGGCCCCAGAAAATATGACCAAGGAGATCTGGGTGAAACATTCAAGGAAGGATATAGTCTTCCACTTGGAAAGCAGATTCTCTAGCAGCTTAGGCACAATGACTGAGGCATAGAAAGCATCCAGGAAGGAGAGGTGACTGAGGAAGAAGTACATGGGGGTGTGGAGGTGGGAATCAGTCCTGATCACCAGCAGCATCAGCAGGTTCCCTGTGAGGGTCAGGAGGTAAACCACCAGGAATGTTACAAAGAGTACTATCTGGATCTGAGGGTTGTTGGATAGTCCTTGGAGAACAAACACAGTGACTCTGGTTGTGTTGCCAACTTCCATGGGGCATTAGAGATTCCCTTCAGAGGCACAAGAACAGAAAAGAATGCTCCAGTGTGCTATGAGTCTCGGAACATTACTGGGGATGAAGTGTCATGAATAAAGCTTCAGGGCTGACCCAGGACAGATTGTGTAGCAGAGGCAACCTTGCCATGTCAGACCTCATCATACCGCCCAGCTCAGGGCAGTAATCTATTGGCTAAGGTGGAGATGTAAAATGGGAAAGAAATATGTAGAGAATCAAACCTAAAAAGAAAAGAGAAGAGAAAAGAGATTATTCAGTCTGGAGAAGCAAATGAAGGGAATGGAAATAGATGCCAGTGCACTGAGAACTGTCATTCTCCAGTTTCAAAAGGAACAGAGTTCAAACAACTGGAAGGCTCGCTGGCATAGTGAGTAAGCAATAAAGATACTGGCTGATCATCTGGCTGGTAGTCCATGATGCATGTTTGCATGACTGGCAGAGGTACTGTGACAGCTGATGATACACAGAACCTTTCTCTGTCACTGTAAGTTCATGAATAAGTAACTTGGGTTTCTCATTAAAGAATAATCTAGGAAAACTAGATGGTTTCTAAAGTTCTTTCCAGCTTAGAAATTCTAAAGAATGTGCGATAATCTTCTTTGGATTTCTCTGGTACTAAATAGAAAAATTTCCCCCTTCGTGTCAACATAAGCAGAAGCAGCACAGCAGTAGCCTCATTTCACAGAAACCCGGTAGAAGGAAGCCCTCAGATGGGAGACAAGGGTTGTGTACTGCAGTGACTCCAAGGGATTCCCATTCCAGGATTTTTGTGAATTTATAATGTCCACTTTTCACACATTGGAGAAGGCAATGGCAACCCACTCCAGTGTTCTTGCCTGGAGAATCCCAGGGACGGGGGAGCCTGGTGGGCTGCCGTCTATGGGGTCGCACAGAGTCGGACACGACTGAAGAGACTCAGTGGCAGCAGCAGCATAATGTCCACTGTTTGCACTGTCATCTCTGTATTTAACATGAGAGTCCATGAAGACTGTGCTATTCTATGAGTTTGTACTAGAGGATTTGGATGAAGCCAAGTCAAATTTGGAGCACCTTCTGTGCATCGTAGAGATGGTAAAAGAAAAAAAGAGGAGAGCGAAAAGGCCACCTAGAACATGTGGCTAAGTAGAGAGTTAGTGCATTTAGTACAGAGCAAAGCAAGTTACAATATTCACTTCTCTCCCCTTAAACAGTGACTCAGGAGGGCGATAAATGAGAATATGATCTCTATTTATGCCTTGTACAGTCATGGGTTCTCAGAATGGATAGTTTTAAGATAAGACAGAGCTGAATGAGAATAATATTTGTCTTCACCTGGGCTTCCTAGGCCAACAAGAGATGCTCTCAGTTGAGGGTACCTGAATGTCATTCTTTCCAACACTGGAGCAAAAGCCACCGATATGGCTAGGGCTTCATGAGCTTCCCTGAACTTTGTTCTTCTTTTAGAAGATGCAGAGGTGGTGCTTCTGAGCAAGGAAATATTCCTATAGTCCTTCGGTCCAAGGGGAAGTTTTCTTGACTTTGCCTCTAAAATAACAATGACCAGAGGGACTTGATTTCAGCTCTAGACCTTGGAGAGTGTTGGCGGTCCCTGGAGAGGCCCTTAAGCAGGAGGCCTGCTCTGATCTGAATGAGTCCTCCAGGGCCAACATTCCTCCCTGTATTACTCTTGTTTCAGTGGGTTGCAAGAGGTACCCTTGGGTGGCCAATAATTTCTAAAAATAAAAAATATAGAGATTCGTAAGTTTTCTTAGTTCTAAACCTTGGAATTTCTTCTCCTCTTCCCTCCCTCCTTTCTTTCCTTCTCTTTCTGTTAAGTTAAAAAATATATATATACATTTATTTGTTCAAATTTATTTTCGGTTGCAGTGGGTCTTTGCTGCTGAGTGTGTGCTTTCTCTAGATGTAGAGAGTGGGGGCTACTCTTTGTTGCTGTGTGGCTTGCAGGCTCTAGAATGAATACTCAGAAGTTGTGGTGTAGGAACTGAGTTGCTCCCTGTCATGCTGAATATCCTGGACTAGGGGTAGAACTCATGTCCCCTTCATTGGCAGGCAGAGTCCCATGCATTGCACCACCAGGAATGTNACTCAATATTTTAAATCATCTAACAAATTAAAAATGGATGCATATATATTTATAATTGTTATATCTTCTCCTTGGATTGATCCTTTGATCATTATGTAGTGGCCTTCTTTGTCTCTTTTCACAGCCTTTGTTTTAAAGTCTATTTTATCTGATATGAGTATTGCTACTCCTGTTTCTCTTTTGGTCTCTATTTGCGTGGAATATCTTTTTCCAGCCCTTCACTTTCAGTCTGGGCTTCCCTAGTGGCTCAGAGGTTAAAGCATCTGCCTGCAATGCGGGAGACCTGGGTTCAATCTCTGGGTTGGGAAGATTCCCCTGGAGAAGGAAATGGCAACCCACTCCAGTATTCTTGCCTGGAGAATCCCATGGACGGAGGAACCTGGTGGGCTACAGTCCACGGGTTCGCAAAGAGTTGGACAGGACTGAGCGACTTCACTCTCACTTTCACTTTTCACTTTCAGTCTATATGTGTCCCTTGTTTTGAAGTGGGTCTCTTATAGGCAACATATATAGGGGTCTTGTTTTTGTATCCATTCAGCCAGTCTTTATCTTTTGGTTGGGGCATTCAACACATTTATGTTTAAGGGAATTATTGACAAGTATGATCCTGTTGCCATTAACTTTATTGTTTGGGGTTTGGGTTTATATACCCTTTTTGTATTTCCTGTCTAGAGAATATCCTTTAGCGTTTGTTGGAGAGCTGGTTTGGTGGTGCTGAATTCTCTCAGCTTTTGCTTGTCTGTAAAGTTTTTGATTTCTCCTTCTTATTTGAATGAGATCCTTGCTGGATACAGTAATCTGGGCTGTAGGTTATTTTCTTTCATCACTTTAAGTATGTCTTGTCACCGAAGAAACCAGAATTACAAGAGACACATGTATCCCAATGTTCATCGCAGCACTGTTTATAATAGCCAGGACATGGAAGCAACCTAGATGTCCATCAGCAGATAAATGGATAAGAAAGCTGTGGTACATATACACAATGGAGTATTACTCAGCCATTAAAAAGAATACATTTAAATCAGTTCTAATGAGGTGGATGAAACTGGAGCCAATTATACAGAGTGAAGTAAGCCAGAAAGAAAAATACCAATACAGTATACTAACACATATATATTGAATTTAGAAATATGGTAATGATAACCCTGTATGCGGGACAGCAAAAGAGACATAGATGTATGAACAGACTTTTGGACTCTGGGAGAGGGAGAGGGTGGGATGATTTGGCAGAATGGGATTGAAACATGTATACTATCATGTAAGAAATGTATCGCCAGTCTAGGTTTGTTCGATGCAGGATACAGGATGCTTGGGGCTGGTGCACTGGGATGACCCAGAGAGATGATATGGGGAGAGAGGTGGTGGTGGGGGGGGAGTTCAGGATTGGGAACTCATGTGCACCTGTGGTGAATTCATGTCAATGTATGGCAAAACCAATACAGTATTGTAAAGTAAAATAAAAAATAAATTAATTTAAAAAAAAAGAAAAAAAGGAAAAAAGCTTAAAAAATTTTAAACTGTGATTAAAACTTGTTGTTATGGAAAAATTTAGACATATATAAAATAAAAAGAATACTGTAATAATCCTTCTGTATCCATTATCCAGCTTCAACAATTATCAACTCATTGACTATTATCCAAGTTGACCACATGGACTGAAAAACATGATCTCTATGCTACATGAATAGTCAAGCATTTAAAACATGGAGTTATTCAAAGGAAGAAGGGAAGGATAGGTATTGAAGAGCCATTATCAGTCTTTGCCATGGATAAGGACCAAATGATGGTTGACTGAATAAATCCTTAGGAGATCAGTTCAGTTCAGTTCAGTTCAGTCGCTCAGTCATGTCCAACTCTTTGTGACCCCATGGACTGCAGCATGCCAGACCTCCCTGTCCAATGCCAACTCCTGGAGTTTACTCAAACTCATGTCCATTGAGTCAGTGATGCCATCCAACCATTTCATCCTCTGTCATTCCCTTTTCCTTCTGCCTTCAACCTTTCGCAGCATCAGGGTCTCTTCAAATGAGTCAGTTCTTCATATCAGGTGGCTAAAGTATTGGAGTTTCAGCTTCAACATCAGTCCTTCTAATGAACACCCAGGACTGATTTCCTTTAGGATGGACTGGTTGGATCTCCTTGCAGTCCAAAGCACTCTCAAGAGTCTTCTCCAACACCACAGTTCAAAAGCATCAATTCTTCAGTGCTCAGATTTCTTTATGATCCAACTCTCATATCCATACATGACTACTGGAAAAACCATAGCTTTGACTAGATGGACCTTTGTTGGCAAAGTAATGTCTCTGCTTTTGAATATGCTATCTAGGTTGGTTATAACTTTTCTTCCAAGGAGCAAGCGTCTTTTAATTTCATGGCTGCAGTCATCATCTTCAGTGATTTTGAGCCCCCAAAATAAAGTCAGCCACTGTTTCCACTGTTTCCCCATCTATTTCCCATGAAGTGATGGGACCAGATGCCGTGATCTTTGTTTTCTGAATGTTGAGCTTTAAGCCAACTTTTTCACTCTGCTCTTTCACTTTCATCAAGAGGCTCCTTAGTTCTTCTTCACTTTCTGCCATAAGGGTAGTGTAATCTGCATATCTGAGGTTATTGATTTTCTCCCAGCAATCTTGATTCCGGTTTGTGTTTCTCCAGCCCAGCATTTCTCATGATGTACTCTGCATATAAGTTAAATAAGCAGGGTGATGTTATACAGCCTTGACGTACTCCTTTTCCTATTTGAAACCAGTCTGTTGTTCCATTTCCAGTTCTAACTGTTGCTTCCTGACCTGCATATGGATTTCTCAAGAGGCAGGTCAGGTGGTCTGGTATTCCCACCTCTTTCAGAATTTTCCACAGTTTGTTGTGGTCCACACAGTCAAAGGCTTTGGCATAGTCAATAAAGCAGAAGTAGATATTTTTCTGGAGCACTCTTGCTTTTTCAATGATCCAACAGATGTTGGCGATTTGATCTCTGGTTCCTCTGCCTTTCCTAAATCCAGCTTGAACATCAGGGAGTTCACGGTTCATGTATTGCTGAAGCCTGGCTTGGAGAATTTTGAGCATTACTTTACTAGCATGTGAGATGAGTGCAATTGTGCAGTAGTTTGAGCATTCTTTGGCATTGCCTTTCTCTGGGATTGGAATGAAAGTTGATCTTTTCCAGTTCTGTGGCCACTGCTGAGTTTTCTGAATTTGCTGGCATATTGAGTGCAGCACTTTCACAGCATCATCTTTCAGGATTTGAAATAGCACAACAGGAATTCCATCACTTCCACTAGGTTTGTTTGTAGAGATGCTTCCTAAGGTCCACTTGACTTCACCTTCCAGGATGTCTAGCTCTAGGTTGGTGATCACACCATTGTGATTATCTGGGTCATGAAGATCTTTTTTGTACAGTTGTTCTGGGTATTCTTGCCACCTCTTCTTAATATCTTCTGTTTCTCTTAGGTCCATATCATTTCTGTCCTTTATTTTGCCCATATTTGCATGAAATGTCCCTAGGAGATAACAAAGAACAATATAGAAGGAACTTGGATTTTTCACTCTGGACTATCAAGTATATGTCTGGGATTAAGAGAAAAATAATCTTTCATTTTGTTTGATACACTTTATTTTGGGATATCTTTTGTAATAGCTTAAGCCTTTATCTTTCTAAAACAGATTTCCTAACTGACCAATTACCTCCAACTTCACACTACAAAAAATAAGGTTGCATTTTTTTTAGTGTCTTCAGAAGCAAGTCTATTCTGTTTGAGAGGTACATTAGGTGCTCTATTAGCTACAAAGATAGGTATTGAAGAGCATATTCAAAGTTGGAATGCTCTGGATTTGACTTTCTGCTGGGCTTCTCCTGTGACCCATGTGTATGTGCTAATTCTTTAGATCAGGCAGGAATGTGTGGACATGTGAGCAGCCTCAGCCAGGAACACACTTACTTCACACATGATTGAAGCTGGATGTGCTCAGCTGGGGAGCTGATTGGTGGTGGTGGCAGTGGTGGTTAGAGCCTGCAGTAGGGAGCTCAAGGAGAACCAGGAAAAGCTGGCAGAGACTGAGTAGGAGCCCAGGGCAAGCCTGTGAGGAAGGAGGCCAAAGGAGGAGCACAAGCAGTCCTGTAAAATATTATGATACAGGAAGAGGCTGGAACCCACCAAAAGAAATATACCTTACCCAAAGAGAGGCCTCCCCAGACAGCCATTTTGCTTTTTTGCATTTCTTTTCCATGGGGATGGTCTTGATCCCTGTCTCCTGTACAATGTCACGAACCTCATTCCATAGTTCATCAGGCACTCTATCTCTCAGATCTAGGCCCTTAAATCTATTTCTCACTTCCACTGTATAATGACAAGGGATTTGATTGAGGTCATACCTGAATGGTCTAGTGGTTTTCCCTACTCTCTTTGATTTGAGTCTGAATTTGGTAATAAGGAGTTCATGATCTGAGCCACAGTCAGCTCCTGGTCTTGTTTTTGTTGACTGTATAGAGCATCTCCATCTTTGGCTGCAAAGAATATAATCAGTCTGATTTCGGTGTTGGCCATCTGGTGATGTCCATGTGTAGAGTCTTCTCTTGTGTTGTTGGAAGAGGGTGTTTGTATGACCAGTGCATTTTCTTGGCAAAACTCTATTAGTCTTTGCCCTGCTTCATTTTGCATTCCAAGGCCAAATTTGCCTGTTACTCCAGGTGTTTCTATACTTCCTACTGTTGCATTCCAGTCCCCTACAATGAAAAGGACATCTTTTTTGGGTGTTAGTTCTAAAAGGTCTTGTAGGTCTTCATAGAACTGTTCAACCTCAGCTTCTTCAGCGTTACTGGTAGGGGCAAAGACTTGGATTACCGTGATATTGAATGGTTTGCCTTGGAAATGAACAGAGATCATTCTGTCATTTTTGAGATTGCATCCAAGTACTGCATTTTAGACTCTCTTGTTGACCATGATGGCTACTCCATTTATTCTGAGGGATTCCTGCCCGGAGTAGTAGATATAACAGTCATCTGAGTTAAATTCACCCATTCCAGTCCATTTTAGTTCGCTGATTCCTAGAATGTTGATGTTCACTCTTGCCATCTCCTGTTTGACCACTTCCAATTTGCCTTGATTCATGGACCTGACATTTCAGGTTCCTATGCAATATTGCTCTTTACAGCATTGGACCTTGCTTCTATCACCGGTCACATCCACAACTGGGTATTGTTTTTGCTTTGGCTCCATCCCTTCATTCTTTCTGGAGTTATTTCTCCACTGATATCCAGAAGCATGTTGGGCACCTACTGACCTGGGGAGTTCCTCTTTCAGTATCCTATCATTTTGCCTTTTCATACTGTTCATGGGGTTCTCAAGACAAGAATACTGAAGTGGTTTGCCATTCCCTTCTCCAGTGGACCACATTCTGTCAGAAAAGGAAAGATATAAGGATCTGAATGCAGAGTTCCAAAGAATAGCAAGAAGAGATAAGAAAGCCTTCTTCAGCGATCAGTGCAAAGAAATAGAGGAAAAGAACAGAATGGGAAAGACTAGCAACTTTTTTCTCTAGAAGAGACTAATTTTCTCTTCAAGAAAATTAGAGATACCAAGGGAACATTTCATGCAAAGATGGGCACAATAAAGGACAGAAATGGTATGGACCTAACAGAAGCAGAAGATATTAAGAAGAGGTGGCAAGAATACCCAGAAGAACTGTACAAAAAAGATCTTCACGACCTGGATAATCACGATGGTGTGATCACTCATCTAGAGCCAGACATCCTGGAATGTGAAGTCAAGTGGGCATCACTACAAATTTGGAGTGGTGGGTTCAGACACATACACATGGGGTATAAAAGATTCTCACAAATGTTGGTTGGGGTCCTTGGCTAAGAGGAGACTCTGCCTTGGGCCCACCGGTGTAATAAACTGCGTTCCACCATCTGCATTGTCCTTCTGAGTGAGTTTGTTTCCCAGAACACGTGGCTACCACATCTGTATTGTCATGAAGGCAGCAATTTTACTAAACAAAATTAAATGTTTCTTTTCATATGGTCCTTCTCTCTTATTCTTTTTTTTTTTTTGTTAGCCAATTAAGTGACAGGACTTATTAGACACTGGGAATACGGAAGGCTTAGACATGGTTTTGCTCTCAAGACTTACACTTCATTTAAAAATTTTATTTAGGTAAATTTTTTTATTTTAATAACTTCAACTTCAGTGTACATTAACTTTCTGGACATTAGTTCCTTGTTTAAAATGAATGTGCTGAGACAGAACTCTGTAAGACCTTTTATGCCATGTGTTTCAGTCTGATTGCTAAATGTCACACCTCTGTTTGCTATATTCCAAGGCTTACAGGCTTACAGTCCCTTCTATATCCTAAGATCATACAAGAGAAAGGACTCCTCAGACTGATCCACCATTCATTCCTTCATTCACTCCATAATCAACAAATAGTTATTGAGGATTTACTGTTTTCTATGTTCTACTTTCAGTTCAGTTGAGTTCAGTCGTTCAGTTGTGTCCGACTCTTTGCGACCCCATGAACCGCAGCACGCCAGGCCTCCGTGTCCATCTCCAACTCCTGGAGTTTACCCAAACTCGTGTCCACTGAGTTGGTGATGCCATCTAACCATCTCATCCTCTGTCATCCCCTTCTTCTCCTGCCTTCAATCTTTCCCAACATCAGGGTCTTTTCAAATGAGTCAGCTTTTTGCATCAGGTGACCAAAATATTGGAGTTCCAGCTTCAACATCAGTCCTTCCAATGAATACCCAGGACTGATTTCCCTTAGGATGGATCTCCTTGCAGTCCAAGGGACTCTCAAGAGTCTTCTCCAACACCACCGTTCAAAAGCATCAGTTCTTCGGTGCTCAGCTTTCTTTATGATCCAACTCTCACATCCATACATGACTACTGGAAAACCCATAGCCTTGATTAGACGGACCTTTGTTGACAAAGTAATGTCTCTCTGCTTTTTAATATGCTGTCTAGGTTGGTCATAACTTTCCTTCCAAAGAGTAAGCGACTTTTAATTTCATGGCTGCAATCACCATCTGCAGTGATTTTGGAGCCCCCAAAAACAAAGTCTGACACTGTTTCCACTGTTTTCCCATCTATTTCCCATGAAGTGATGGGACCAGATGCCATGATCTTCGTTTTCTGAATGTTGAGCTTTAAGCCAACTTTTTCACTCTCCTCTTTCACTTTCATCAAGAGGCTCCTTAGTTCTTCTTCACTTTCTGCCATAAGGGTGCTGTCATCTGCATATCTGAGGTTATTAATATTTCTGCCAGCAATCTTGATTCCAGCTTGTGCTTCTTCTAGCCCAGCATTTCTCATGATGTACTCTGCATATAAGTTAAATAAGCAGTGTGACAATATACAGCCTTGACGTACTCCTTTCCCTATTTGGAACCAATCTGTTGTTCTATGTACAGTTCTAACTGTTGCTTCCTGACTTGCATACAGGTTTCTCAAGAGGCAGATCAGGTGGTTTGGTATTCCCATCTCTTTCAGAATTTTCCCCAGTTTATTGTGATCCACACAGTCAAAGGCTTTGGCTTAGTCAATAAAGCAGAAATAGATATTTTTCTGGAACTCGCTTGCTTTTTCGATGATCCAGTTGATGGTGGCAATCTGATCTCTGGTTCCTCTGTTTTTTCTGAAACCAAGTTTCTCTGGAGCTGTAGGTTTTACCAGGGAGTTTTTGGTGTGGGAACAAAGGAGGAGCTGGCTCTCAGTACTAAGATGGAATTCTCCCAAAATCAAGTGGTAAATTTTCTAGTGGTCAGATTTCCACTTTGTGTATAGACAAAGTAAAGGAGTGAGGGCAAGGCAAAAGGGAGGGGCTGAATAGGCAGGAAATGAGAGGGGAAAGCAACAGCTGTGGAAACGGCTGGGGATCTGTGAAGATATTCTTCACTCTCCTGACCCCCAGTTTTATGGAGAGATAATTGACATACATTACTGTATAAGTCTGTATAGTTTCAAGGCATATAGCATGATGTTCTGATATACATATATAAATGAATATTACAATAGGTTCAGTTAATATCCATCATCACAAAACTCCAAACTGGGAAAACCTGAAGATTCCCTCTGATGGAGAAAATTTTCACACGTTGAGTTTTGGGGAAGTCATTTGGACTAATACATTGTTCAGCCTGAATTTTATGTGGTGAGCCTGTCAGCCATACACAGCATACCTGCTTCAATCATTAAGGTAAAGAAAGAATGTCTGTTATGAAGACAGGGATAAAAATCTCCCTCCTTATGACATCCATATTAACATTCCCTGAAAGATAAGGTTCCATTTCCAGACATGACCATCATGCTGTCTTACTTTATATTTACTAAACTTCTGTGTTTTGGAAACTTGAAGGAATATACCCCTGTCGCGTTTGATGTATGTTCTGTGCTCTGATAAGTTATATTACTATTTAAAAAAAAAAAAAAAAGATTCAACTGAGCAGTTTCCCAGAGTTATCTGAGAAGCTGTCTCCTGGGCTACGGTCCTCACTGGGACTCAGATATAACTCTTTTCTATTTCTAAAAAGTCCATCATGTCCAAAAAAATAAATATATAAAAAACAGAAAAGCAAAAGCAAAAAAACAGACAAAAATTTTTTTCCTTGTGATGAGAACTCTTAGGATTTACTCTCTTAACATATTTCCTATGTACCATACAGCAGTGTTAATTAGTTATTATGTTGTACATTACATCCCTAGTACTTACCTTACACTGATAATTTGGACCTTTTTATCACCTTCCTCCATTCTGTTTCTTCCTGCTTTCCCTCCTGACAATTACATGTTTGTTTGCTATGAGTCTGGTTTTTCACTAGGTGCTGCATGTGGGATCATACAGTGTCTGTGTTTCTTTGACTTATTTCCCTGAGCATAATGCCTTCAGTGTCCATCCATGTTGTCACAAATGGTAGAATTTCCTCATTTTTATGGCTGGATAATATCCAGTTGCTTTCCCATGCCTTCTTTATCCATTCACCCATTAAGAAAACCTAGATTCTTTTCCATATGTTGACTATTATAAATAATGCTGCTATGAACATGGGTGTGTAGATATATTTTTAAGTTAGTATTTTCATATCCTTTGAATATATTCCCAGAAGTGGAATTGTTGGGACATAGGGTGGTTCTATTTTTGTTTTTTGAGAGTTCCTCTGTATGGTTTTTGAGAAGATTTTTCTGTGTGGTGACTGGGTCATCTGTGGAGGAGTGCCATCAGTTCTGTGGAGGTTTCCACATCTTGCTTGACTGGATGAGGGCACAGGGGTCAGAGGAACTAAGGCTTCTGTTGTGGAGAAGAATTCATGCTGAGATAGCTTAAAAGTGAAGCTCTCTATACGTCCTCTTCCTTCTCTCGACTTTTTTTTCGATTATGAGGAGGCAGTAGAGCTTGGCTTAGAAAGTAAGCCTGGGTTTCCTGGACAGCATCCTCCTAAGAGCTGCCTTCACCTCCCGGTTCTTCAGACTGTAGATAAGGGGGTTCAGTAGCGGGGTCACCACACTGTACTGCATGGATAGCACTTGCTCCAGGGCTGAGCCGGAAGCTGGAGTCATGTACCTTGAAGGGAATTGCGCAAAGGACAGAAATGAGCTCAGGACAGTGGCCACAAAGCCACTGCCAGCCACAGTCCATCCCATCCCAGACTGGCCAAGAGGGTCCTCAGAGCTGAGTCAACTATCATTGGTAGAAGCATCTAGAAATGGCTGTATTATTAGTCAGAAGTCAGTTATTTTTGCCTTCAAATGCCTCCATACATGAGTGATATTATGCAAAATGTTAGAGGAGTTTCCAAAGAAAAAGGAAGTTCTTCAGCATATCAAATGGTACAGGTTAGACTAGAACTAAAGAAAATTTCAGGCATTTCTGTAGCGCTTCACAGTTTTCAAAGTGACTTTCCTTAATAGTTATGATGATAATATGAGGATTTTTTTCCCTCTTTTTTTCCCTATATGTGCATGTTCTAATCTTGTGATGATTGTTCCTCACAAAACTAAATGCTAGTCCAATAATGCTATCATTTTCCTAACATTTATGACTCTGAGAAATACCCCCAAATCACAGCACATTATTTTTCTAATGCTTAGTGGAACAATCATTTGTCCTTTTAAGCACGTTTGTCTTTGGCTTAGAAAATAATCCAAGCTGTGTAAATAAAATGAAAGATAAATATGTGTTCAGCATGAGATATGAATATAAAATAGTAATATTAAAATTTTTAGTGTATCTTAAGTGTCACAAGGAATATTTCCCAAAGAAGCATTAAATTATTATTTTTTTTTGCAATTGTGCCATTTTCATTGGAATGTTATTTGTGGGTTTTGCATGCTTAATTTAAAAAAGATACTCATTTTATTCTCATTTTTTATCTTTTAGTTTATTCCTCCAAACATTTCTGTGAAGTGGGTGGGAGTAATTTTATTATACCTTTATGGCAAATGAGGAAACTGAGACAAAGAAAGCTGGAGAGATTTGCTCTCAGGCTCAGGTGAACTCTTCTAGATCATTCCTTATCCTTTCCCACTCCTGACTTCTCTCCAAGTAACAACCAGATGAAAGTATGGAGTAACATGTGCAAATCTATTTCCAGTTCACTTGGAAAGAGCACAGGCCATTGGTTATTTTGTTTCCTGGGAATAAGGATTCATCAACTACAGCTGTTTATGCTTGAGAGAAACTTGGTAGAAAAGGGGTTGAGGTTTCAAGTCGGTGAGACTTGGTTTATATTTTGATTTGATTCCTAGCTTGTTCTGGCAGCTTTGATAAAGTACCTGGTTACTTCTGAAACTCAGGTTTCTAATTGGAAAATGAGGTTAATAATATTTCTTTTGTGATGTAATACATATTAAAATTGAGCTTAACTGTGTAAAAATTCAACTCTCAGAAAGAAAATGGATATTTTATAATTCACACATCTAGTCCACAAAAGAGCCATAAATAGGACCCAGGACTTCTGAATTCTGGGACAACTCTTTTCCTGCTACTTTGCAATGTTTTGTTCTGTAGTTCAAGGTTACATTAGAGTGAAAAATATCCTGCATTTACATTCCAGGGGTGTAACAATGACATACCTGAAAATTCCTGAACCATAAAAGATGGTGACCACAAGAACGTGAGATGAGCAGGTAGAGAAGATCTTGTTCTGACCTGAGGCAGAGTCGATCCCCAGGGCTGTCATGATGATATGAGTGTAAGAAACCAGCACTAGGACAAGGGTGCCAAGGCCCAGGACCGCCATGGTGGTCAGGATGGAGGCAACGCTCATGTAGGGGTCAGAACAGGCCAACAGGAGCACTGGAGGAAGCTCGCAGGCAAAACTGCGGATGAGGCTGGGGCCACAGAAATCCTGCTGAGCCAGGAGGATGGTGTTAAGCAGGCCAGTCCCCATTCCTATGGCCCAGGAGGCTCCCGCCAGGCCAGCACACACCTTCTTGTTCATAGTCACCACATACAGCAGCGGGCGGCACACAGCCTGGAACCGGTCATAGGCCATGACCGAAAGGAGGCAGGTTTCAGTGCCCCCTGAAAATATGACCAAGGAGATCTGGGTGAAACACGCTAGGAGGGATATAGTTTTCTGCTTGGAAAGCAGGTTCTCTAGCAGCTTAGGCACAATGACTGAGGCATAGAAAGCATCCAGGAAGGAGAGGTGACTGAGGAAGAAGTACATGGGGGTGTGGAGGTGGGAATCAGTCCTGATCACCAGCAGCATCAGCAGGTTCACTGTGAGGATCAGGAGGTAAATCACCAGGAATGTCACAAAGAGTACTACCTGGATCTGAGGGTTGTTGGATAGTCCTTGGAGAACAAACACAGTGACTCTGGTTGTGTTACCAACTTCCATGGAGCATTAGAGATTCCCTTCAGAGGCACAAGAACAGAAAAGAATGCTCTCAGAGCATGGCTGGGAATGAGGTGTTATGAATAAAGCTTTAGGACTGACCAAAGACAGTCCGTGTAGCAGAGGTAACCTAGACATGTCAGACCTCATCAACCCTTTCCAGCTCAGGGCAATAATCTATTGGATAAGGTGGAAAAGGTGAGAAGGAAGAGTGTAGAGAATCAAACCTAGAAAGGAAGGAGAAAAGACATTATTCAGACTGAAGAAGGAAACGAAGGGAGTGGAAATAGTCTCCAGAGCATTGAGAAATGCTGTTTTCCAGTTACAAAAGCAACAGAGTTCAAACCACAGGAAGCCTTACAGGCATAGTGAGTAAGCAATAAAGCTTTTGGCCAACCATCTGACCGATAGTCCACGATGCATGTTGAATGATTAATAGAAGTATTGTGACAGTTGATGGCACAGGACATTTCTCTCTCACTGTAAGTTCATGAATAAGTCATTTGCACTTCTTATTTAAAAAAAAAAAATCTTGGAAAACTTTAGATGGTTTCTAAAGTCCATACCATCTTAGAAATTCTGAAGAATGTGGATGAACTTCCCTAATGGGCCAATAGCTCAGACGCTGCACTCCCAATGCAGGCAGCCAAGATTTAAACCTTGGTCAGGTAACTAGATCTCATATGCCTCAACTGAGTGTTCTTATACCACAACTAAAAATCCCCCATACCACAAAACGAAGATTGGAGATCTTGAGTGTCACAACTAAGATGCAGTGCAGCCAAATAAATAAATTAAAATGAACAAATATTTAAACAAAATCGATTGGAGACAATCTTCCTTGGATGTCTCTGGTACTAAATGGAAATTTCTCCCCTTCTGTGTCAGCCCATACAGAAGTGGCACAGTCATAGTCTGGTTTCATGGGAGCCAGGCATGAGGAAGCCCTCAGATTGGAGGTGAGGGCTGTGCACATCA
Organism: Redunca redunca; assembly: GCA_006410935.1. Lineage (NCBI taxonomy): Eukaryota > Metazoa > Chordata > Mammalia > Artiodactyla > Bovidae > Redunca > Redunca redunca. The sequence goes on along the minus strand of SJYQ01091773.1, from coordinate 40,297 downwards.
GTTATTCCAACAGTTTCCCATTCCAGGATTTCTGTGAATTTATAATGTTCACTGTTTGCACTGTAATCTCAGAACTTAACGCTAGAGTCTATGAAAACAATGAATTCTCTGAGTTGTTACCAGAGGATTTGGATAAAGCCAAGTCAAATTTGAACCATCTTCTGTGCATAAGAGAGGCAGTAATGAGACAGTAAAAACAAGAGCAGAGAAAAAAAGACTCCCTAGAATACCTGGTAAGATGGACAGTGAGAGGGGTTAGTCCAGACCACAGGAACACCAAGTGATGGCCTCTCTCCCCTTGAAGGCTAATTCAAGAGGATGATGAATGAGGATCTAGTTACTATTTGTGGCTTGTACACTCACAGGTACCCAGATTGGATAGTTTTAGGAGGAGATGTAGCTGAATGAGAAGGATATTTTTCTTCACCTGGGTTCCTTAGGATAACAAGAGATGTTCTCAGTGGAGGATACCTGAATGGCATTCTTTTTAACATTGGAGCAAAGCCACAGATATAAGTAAGGCTTCATGTGGTTCCTTCAACTTTCCCTTAGAAGATGCAGAGCTGGGGCTTCTGAGTAAGGAAATATTCCTATAGTCCTTCTGTCCAATGGGATGACTTCTGACTCTGCCTCCAGAATAACAATGGCTAGAGGGACTTTATCTCAGCTTTAGACCTTGGAGAGTGTCTAAAGTGTCCCTGGAGAGGCCCTTAGGAAGGAGGCTTGCTCTGATCTGAATGAGTTCTCCAGGGCCAGCTATTTCTTCCCTGTATTAGTCTTGTTTCAGAGAGTTGCATCATCTAAGCGGTACCCTTGGGTGGCCAATAATTTCTAAAGAAAAAATATAATAGAGTTCTAAGGTTTCTTATTTCAAAGCTTGGAATTCCCTACCCTTCTTTCCTCCCTCCTTCCATTCCTTCTCATTTTGTTATACTTTAAATAATATTTATGCTTATAAAAAATGAAACATTTAAGATGAAAAAAGATGTTGAAGTTATTTTATACACTTCTATATAACCAAGAGATCACTGAACAATTTAAAAGGAAATAAAAATATCTAGAAGCAAATGACAACAAAAACACGATGACCCAAATCCTCTGAGGTGCAGCAAAATGCTTCTAAGAGAGAAGTTGATAGCAATACAATCCTACCTCCAGAAATGAGAAATACATCATATAAGCATCCTAACCTTACATCTGCTGCATCTAGAAAAAGAAGAACAAAACCCCCCCACAGTTAGTAGAAGTAAAGAAATCATAAAAACCAGAGCATGTACACCCATGGTGGATTCATGTCAATGTATGACAAAACCAATGCAGTATTGTAAAGTAAAGTAAAAATAAAAATTAAAAAAAAAAAACCAGAGCAGAAATAAATGAAATAGAAATGAAGAAAAAGAAAGCAAAGATCAATAAGACTAAAAGCTCGTTCTTTGAGAAGATAGACAAAATTGATAAACCATTAGCCAGACTCATAAAGAAAAAAAGGGAGAGGACTCAAATCAATAAAATTAGGAATGAAAACGGAGAAGTTACAGCAGACAATGCAGAAATACAAAAGATCCTAAGAGACTAATACCAGCCACTATATGCCAATTAAATGGGCAACCTTAAAGAAACAGACAAATTCTTAGAAAAGTACAACCTTCCGAAATGAACCAGGAAGAAATAGAAAATATGAGCAGACCAATCGCAAGCACTGAAATGGAAACTATGAAAAAAATCTTCCAACACAAAAGCTCAGGATCAGAAGCTTTCAAAGGTGAATTCTATCAAAAGTTTAGAGAAAAGCAACACCTATCCTTCTTAAACTCTTTCATTAAATTACAGAGAAAGTAACACTCCCAAACTCATTCTATGAGGCCACCGTAACCCTGATATCAAAACCAGACAAAGATACCACAAAAAAAGAATTATAGGCCCATATCACTGATGAACTGGATATGGAACAAAGGACTGGTTCAAAATGGGAAAGGAGTAGGCCAAGGCTGTATATTGTCAGCCTGCTTATTTAACTTATATGCAGAGTACATTATGCTAAATGCCGGGCTGGATGAAGCAGAAACTGGAATTAAGATTGCTGGGAGAAGTATCAAGAACCTCAGATATGCAGATGACACCACCTTAATGGCAGAAAGCAAAGAGGAACTAAAGAGCCTCTTGATGAAGGTGAAAGAGGAGAATGAAAAAGCTTGCTTAAAACTCAACATTCAGAAAACAAAGATCATGGCATCCGGTCCCATCACTTCATGGCAAATAGATGGGGAAACAATGGAAACAGTGACAGAATTCATTTTCTTGGGCTCCAAAATCACTGTGGATGGTGACTGCAGTCATGAAATTAAAAGACGCTTGTTCCTTGGAAAAAAACTATGACAAACCTAAATAGCGTATTAAAAAGCAGAGACATTACTTTGCCAACAAAGGTCCGTCTAGCCAAAGCTATGGATTTTCAAGTAGTCATGTACAGATTTGAGAATTGGACCATAAGGAATGTTGAGGGCCAATGAACTGATGCTTTTGAACTGTGGTGCTGGAGAAGACTCTTGAGTCTCTTGGACTACAGGGAGATCGAACCAGTCAATCCTAAAGGAAATCAGTCCTGAACATTCATTGGAAGGACTGATGCTGAAGCTGAAACTCCAATCCTTTGGCCACCTGATGGGAAGAACTGACTCACTGGAAAAGACCCTGATGCTGGGAAAGATTGAAAGCAGGAGGAGAAGGGGGAAACAGAAGATGAGGTGGTTGGATGGTATCACTGACTCAATGATATGAATTTGAGCAAACTCTGGGAGATATTGGAAGACAGGTGTGCTGCAGTTCATGGGGTCACAAAGAGTCAGACATGACTCAGCAACTGAACAGCAACAATCACTGATGAACACAGATGCAAAAATCCTTAACAAAACACTAATAAACTGAATGAATCAACACATTAAAAGGATCATATACCATAATCAAGTGGGATTTATGCCAGGGATGCAAGGATTCTTCAACATATGCAAATTAATCAATGTGATATATTAACAAACTGAAAGATAAAAATCATATGATAATCTCAATAATTGCAGAAAAATCTTTGGACAAAATCCAGTACCTATTTATGGTTGCTTCTGTTTTTAAGGCTGAATTATATTATATTACTTTGTGTATATGCCACATTTAGTTTATCCATTTGCTCTTGTGGTTAACACTGCTATGAATATAAGTGTACCTATATCTTTTCTAGTCTCTGCTTTCAGTCCTTTGAGTATATACCCTGATGTGGAATTAATTGATCATACTTTAATTCTATGTTTAAGTTTTTCAAGAATGGCCATACTATTTTCCACAGTGGCTGAACCATCTTAATTTATTCCTTCTATGGTCAATAATACAGCTGTTTATGGATGTATTACACTTTGTTTATCCATTTATCCATTGATGGACATTTGCTTTGTTTCTACCTATTGGCTATTGTGAACAGTGCTGTTATCAATATGTCTGTACATCTGTTATCATTTCTTTGGGGGTATATATCTAGGAGTGGAGTTGTTGAACTGTATGTTAATTGTATATTTATAGTCTTAACCTAGGTTACATCTTTTCCATTTTTTCAAATAATATTTAAAGGTTCCAATTTCTGCACACTGTTGCCAATCTATGTTATTTTTAGATTTCTTGATTTTAACCATTTTAGAGTATGTGAAGGAATTGTTGTATTGCTGTTTTAATTTGCATTTCCATCATGACTAATGTTGTTTGATGTTTTCATCTACTTGTTGACTATTTGTATGTCTTGTGTGGAGAACGGTCTATTGAAGTCATCTATTCATTTTTAAACTTGGCTTGTTTGTCTTTATGTTGACAAATTGCAAAAGTTCTTGATATACTCTGGATAATGATACATCAGATAAACAATGTGCAAATATTTTCTTAAATACTGTGGGCTATATTTTCACTTTCTGATTTGTAACTTTTGATGCAAAAAGGTTTTTAATTTTGAGGAAATCCATTTTATCTATTTTTTCTTTCATTGCTTGTGCTTTGCTCTCAGGTCTAAGAAATCACCACTAAATTCAAGATTTATCCCAATGTTTCATTGGAGTGTTTATATGGTTATCCTTTGGTATCTGTGGAGCAGTGGTTCAAATCCAGGCACATCAAAATCCATGTGTGCTGAAGTCTCTTATGTAAAACGGTATAGAGTTTCCATGTAACACAGGCACATCTTCCTATTTGCTTTAAATAATTTCTAGATTACTTATGTCAGCTAATATAATGTAAATGCTATATAAATATTGTAATTACAATGTAAATACTATGTAAATATTTGCTGTTATATGGCAAATTCTAGTTTTACTTTTTGAAACATTGTAATTTCTTTTTCTTAATATTTTCAATCTGGAGTTGGTTGAGTCCATGGATGTGGAACCTGTGGATATGGTGTGCTGGTTGTAATTTTAGTTCTTAACGTTCAAGCTTTTTATGTATTTTAAGTTACTTTTTGTATATGGTAGGAGGAAAGAGTCCAATTTCATGTGGATAGCAAATTTCCCAGCACCATTTGTTAAAAACACCATTTTCCTGCAATTTAATATTGTTAACTATTGTCTAAAATCAGTTCACCATAGATGGGTGGGTTCATTTCTGGGATCTCCAATCCATTTCATTCATCTGTATGTATGTCTTTATGCCTCATAGTCTCATAGTGTTTTATTTGCTGTTTGTTGCTTTGTACTAACACGTAAAGCCTGAGCCTCCAGGTTTGATTTTCTTTTTGAGATTGCCTACTCAGCTTCCCTTGTGGCTCAGAGGTTAAAGCGTCTGCCTGGAATGCAGGAGACCCAGGTTTGATCCCTGGGTTGGGAAGATCCCCGGGAGAAGGAAATGGCAACCCACTCCAGTACTCTTGCCTGGAGAATCCCATGGAGGGAGGAGCCTAGTAGGCTACAGTCTATGGGGTTGCAAAGAGTCGGACACGACTGAGTGACTTCACTTTCACTCCTGTGACAGTCTTTTTTGGTGTAAAGCACACCTCTCGCTTCATTGTCTTGGATTCCACATCAACTGTGGGACTTGATAATACTGAGCAAGAGGCTGTTAGGAAATTTCATCATCACTACATTCACAGATAGCTTATTGAAGTTCATGGGTAGATATTCTGAGCTCTTTGGGGATCTTGAAGTCTACTTGGAGTCTACTTTGGGGATCTTGCCAGTCTACTTTGGCATTTTCAGAGTAATTCAGTTGATGAAGTTGGTAATTCCTCTGGTGATGCCTGAGAAAAGCAAAGGGAGTCCTTACCTGGGGAGGCATTATTGTACTGGATTTCTCATATAGAAAGACAACAAGCACAAATCTCTGGTTCCGAGAAGGACCAGGGAACAGAGACATTCATTACCTTTCTGGGTAATACTTAGCTCTCTCATTTCCCCCCATGTAACTCCTTCCAGAGTTCCTGGATGATGACATTATGTGTGTCAAGAAGATTCTGGATAAAGTAGGAATTAACTCCTGGAGAGTTCCCTTTCTATTTTCTACTTTACCTTACTCTCCTTCTTCTGAGCTCTTTAGTTCCATTACCTTAGCCTTTTTTCTTTATCTCCTGGTATTTTAAGCTGGAATGTAGTCTCCTAAATAAAAATCATCAACCAGACTCAGGTTTCCAGTTTTCAAGCCTCACTTACTCCGCTTCTGTTTAACAATTTTCCTAACAAGGATTCCCTAATAGAGGGCTGAAACCCAGAATTTCCTTCAGCGGGTCTTGCACATTTAATTTGATTTGTTTAGACCTAAACCCTAAGGCAAGCTCTTTGTATCATGGCCCTACTATCTTCTTGGAGTTTTTTAAAAAATGGAGGTGGCTCAGTGTCTCTTGCCAGCTGGCCAGGAAAATCTTTTTGGTTTTAATTTTCACCCTCACTCTTCCACCTCAGCTTTCTTGGGGACAAAGGTTGATGGAAGTTGAGCTAATATCCTGTCAGTCAACTTGCCCTTTCTCCTTTTTGATCAGGTTGGCCCATAAAGCATTCTGTTCTGAGAAGCTGGGTCAACAGCTCTATGAGAAGCTGTCTTTGCTGCTTCTGCCTCTTTCTCTTCCTGGAACTCCTCTTCCCTATGGCTACCTTATTTTGCTTCTTTGTACTTTCTTGAAGCTAATTTGTGTCTGAGCCCTGGGCCCTGTAGTGACACCATTGGACATTCAGGGACTATTCTCCAGGGATATGTTACTGGTGATATGACTTTTGATCCTTGCTCAATGTCCCTGATGGCACAGGAATGAATTTAAGCTTGTTCTGAAATGTTGGTGGGATTTTCACAGGTAGAGATGTGGAGTGGGAAAAGGACAGGAAGGGCAGAGGCTCCAAGAATCTGAAATAGATGACTTGAAGGGGGTTGAGGTGTTTTCTTACCCCTGAGATAAGAACCTACCCTTCAGAAACTGCTGTGAGAGGTAGTCTTTCTAGAAACAATAGATGAACCACGTCTTCTTTATCCACTCCTGTGCTGATGGACATTTGGTTGCTTCCATGCTGCTGCAGTAAACATTTGGGTGCATGTGTATTTTTGAACTATGGTTTTCTCTGGGTAATGCCCAGTAGTGGGATTGTTGGGTCAGACAGTAGTTCTGTTTTTAGTTTTTTAAACAATTTATTTACTTTTTTTAAGTGACTCTTTTAGCATTTAACACCACTGACTCAATGTAGAGATGGCACCTTATGTCCAGATCAAACTCTCTAAAAGGCAGTCATGTGGATATTTGGAAACAATGAGAAATGTTGGTATCGATAACTAAATATGGCTACCTCAGTCTGAGAGAAAAGTATGTGAAGCAAAGGTTATCAATAATCCATCCACATCACTGAAACACTGACTACCAGAAATCTGTATTTCACTCTATGGGATGTGAGGATGGTTTGTGTGAGCTGTCTCATGCTGATCTGGTTGGCCAGGCTCCCGTTTCTCTCCCAGTACCCATGACTCATTTGAAGAAAAAGTCCAGGTGGTGTATGTGTGCTAAGTCACTTCAGCTGTGTCTGACTCTTTGTGACCCTATGGACCGTAGGGTCCCTCCCTTCCCATGCATTCTAAGATCAAGGAAAATCAGGAGAATGTCTCCTACCCACTTACATCTAATAATTCATACTGCCTTTTCTGGTCTTGGTTGGACTGTAGCCCATCAGGCTCCTCTGTCCATGGGATTCTCCAGGCAAGAATACTGGAGTGGGTTGTCATATCCTTCTCTAGGGGATCTTCCTGACCCATGGATTGAACTCATGTCTCTTATGTCTCCTGGAGTGGCAGGTGAGTTCGTTACCACTAGCACCACCTGGGAAGCCCTCTCAGAGAGTAGAGTATTGTTAAGAAATTATTTATTGCTTTTGCCTTTGCTGCGTCTTCTCTGCTGCACATGAGCTTTCTCTGGCTGTGGCGAGTGGGGATTACTCTTTCGTTTCAGCGTCTGGGCTTCTCATTGTGATGGCTTCTTTGTTGCAGAGTGCAGGCTCTAGGGCACGTGGGCTTCGGTAGTTTCAGCACATGGGCTGAGTTGCCCTGCGGCACCTGGAATCTTCACAGACCAAAGATCCAACCTGTGTTCCCTATTGGCACGCCCAACCACTGGACCACCAGGGAAGTCTTATTTTTAGCTTTTTAAGGAAACTCCAGATATTTTTCCATAATGGTTGTGTCAGTTTACATTCCCACTAACAGTGTAAAGTTTCCCTTTTCTCCACACCCTCGCTAGCTTTATTGATTGTAGATATTTAGATGATTGCCATTCTGACTGGTGTGAGGTGATACCACATTGCAGTTTTGATTTGCATTTTTCTAATGATTAGTGAGGTTGAGCATCTTTTCTTGCATTTGTTGGCCATCTGTATGTCTGTTTTGGAGAAATGAATATCTAGATCTTCTGCTCATTTTCTGATTTTTTTTTTTTTTCGATTTTGAACTGCATGGGCTGCTTTTATATTTTGGAGATTGTACAATGGACTATTACTCAGCCATAAAAAGGAACACAATTTGTTCTTTTGTAGAGACATGAATGTACCTAGTTAGTCCAGAGTGAGGTAAGTCAGAAAGAGAAAAACAAATATCACATATTAATGCATATATGTGTAATCTAGAAAAATAATATCAGTTCAGTTCAGATGCTTGGTCGTGTCTGACTCTTTGCGACCCGACTGCAGGATGCCAGGCCTCCCTGTCCATTACCAGCTCCCAGAGCTTACTCAAACTCATGTCCATCGCATTGGTGATGCCATCCAACCATCTCATCCTCTGTCGTCCCCTTCTCCTCCCAACTTCAATCTTTCCCAGCATCAGGGTCTTTTCCAATGAGTCAGTTCTTTGCATCAGGTGGTAAAAGTACTGGAGTTTCAGCTTCAGCATCGGTCCTTCCAATGAATGTTCAGGACCGATTTCCTTTAGGATTGACTAGTTGGATCTCCTTGCAGTCCAAGGGACTTTCAAGAATCTTCTCCAATACCACAGTTCAAAAGCATCATTCTTTGGTACTCAGCAACAGTATAGATGACCTTATTTGCAAAGCAGAAATAGAGACACAATGTACAGAACAAATGTATGGATACCTAGGGGGAAAGGGTGGGAGTAATTGGGGGATTGGGATTGACACATGCACACTACTGATACTGTGTATAAAATAGACAACTGATGGGAACATACTGTATAACACAGAGAATTCCTCTTGATGCACCTAAAGTGGTATCCTAAATGGAAGGGAAATCTAAAAGGGAAGAAATATATATATGGCTGATTCATTTTGCTGTGCAGCAGAAGCTAAGAGCCTTATAAACAGCTATATGTGTATGTTAGTCAGTCAGTCGTGTCGACTCTTTGTGACCCCATGGACTGTAGCCCACCAGGCTTCTCTATCCATGGAATTCTCCAGGCAAGAATAGTGGAGTGGATTGCATTCCCTTCTCCAGAGGAGTTTCCCAACCCAGGGATTGAACCCTGGTCTCCTGCCTTGCAGGCAGATTCTTTACTGTTTGAGCTACAGGGAAGCAGCTATATTGCCATAAAAATTAACTGATAAATAGATAAATAAATAAATAAATATGACAGCAACTCAGCAATTGAAAAATTTGAATACCTGGGCCTGTGGTTGGGACCCCGCACTCCATTACTCTTTCTTGCTGCTTTACTGGCCTTTACGGGGTAGGTTTGCAGAACTTTATTGTAATTTGATCATGAGAAATGTGAAAAAAGGATATTAGGAGATCTAGTCCTAAAGTCTGTCTCTGCTTCATGCCGATGGTCCAAATCTGGGCAAGTCATCTCTGTCTCTGGCTCAATTTTTCCATCATTAACTTAAGGCTCTGGTCCAGTGATTTTTCTGAGATCTCATCCTGCTTTGGCAATTCAACTTGCCAAAATTCCGTTCAAGATACCCCATTTCTGTCTTAGCCAAGTTATTTATCTTCTAATTCTGTCTTCCTACACTCTATACCTCCTGGTACTTTTGGCATTCAGATCATATTTCTCTTGTCTCAGGGACCAGCAGCTCCCAGATGAAGCCTCCATAGCCTGTTAAAGGACATATGGGCCCTGGCAAGTGCTGGACAGGACAGCCCTTTCCTATACTTAATGAAACCAAACTCTCAGGAAATAACTTGGCTTTCATAATATGATTTTAACCTGAATTTTAACACAATGTGACACATTTACCAGGGACATTGCATGTATTTTCTTCTCTAATTATGAGATAATAGTCTTCCTCAATCTATAGCGTTTTAGGAATAATTCCTGTGTGTTGTGTGTGGGTAGGCAGGATTGAATGGTCATTCCTCCTACTGATCTCACAATCTGCTTATTATTTTGCCTCAGTTACACCCTCAGGAAGGCATATGCTCTGGAAAATGTAAAGCACCAGCTCCACCAAGGGTGTGAAGCAGAAATGCTACTGAACCTGGGACTGTTTTGCTAGCTCCTCAGCCCTGGCCTTCAGCTCCAGAGAAATATCCTCATTTTGGAAATTTTGCCTGGAGTATGCCACATCTGAGGACTTGATTTTCAGATGGCTTTGCTGAAGAAAACTGACAGTTGAGGAGAGGATCTTAGCCTGAGGGTCAAAGGATCGAGAACAGGCAGAAGTCAGGGAGCTGGCATGGAAGTTGTCTGCTACTGTCTTTCTGAGAACTTTCTTGGAGCTGAATGGGAGATGAGGTGGCAGCTGAGCATCTGTTTTGCTTTCTCCAACTTCTCCTTCCTCTAGGCTTGGAACAGTTCTTGAACACGTTAGGGATCTGAAGTTGTCTGGACTCAGGTGGGTGATGGAGAGACTTAGGACAGGGGGTCAGAGTGCACGTGTTTCAGCAACCTCTTGTGAAGATGACCCTGGATGGTATCCCAAAATAAAGACTGTTTTTCTCTTTTTCTATCCTGATCTCTCCTCGGTGCTACTTTCCTCTGACATCTATATTGTTACAAAGGCAGGAATTTTATTGGACTAAATTAAATGTTTCTTTTCATATGTTCCTTCTCTCACTCCCTTATCTCTCATTCATTTTTTTTTTTGTATTCTAATTGAGAGCCTATTAAGTAATAGGAACTACTAGACACTGAGGATACAGAATCTGTTAGATAGGGTTTTACTCTTAAGACTCACATTTTAGAGGAAAATATTCCCTGTTCTTTCCTAGGATCATGCAAGGGAAAGGACTCCTGAGACAGACTGATCATTCATTCCTTTATGCACCCCTTAATCAACAAATAGTTATTCAGGATTTATTATTTACTATGTTCTACTTTGGGCTTCCCTGGTGGCTCAGAGGTTAAAGCGTCTGCCTCTAATGCGGGAGACCCGGGTTTGATCCCTGGGTCGGGAAGATCCCCTGGAGAAGGAAATGGCAATCCACTCCAGTATTCTTGCTTGGAGAATCCCATGGACGGAGAAGCCTAGTAGGTTACAGTCCACGGGGTTGCAAAGAGTCGGACACGACTGAATGACTTCACCTCACCTGGATGTTCTACTTTAGGTATTACTAGTTAAGGATAATACAGTTGGAAGCATACTTATTTTTATTTCATTTCTTTCCAGGTTACTCTGGAGCTGTAGATTTTACCAGGCAGTTTTCTGTATGGGAACAAAGGAGGAGCTGGGTCTCAGTACTAAGATAAGACTCTCCCAGAATGAAGTGGGAAATTTGCTAGTGGTTGGATTTCTGCTTTGTGCATAAACAAAAGTAAAAGATTGAAGGAGAGGCAAAAGAGGAGGGTTGAAAGGGTAAGAAATGAGAGGAGAGAGATAGTGGAAATGGCTGTTGGAGCTGTGAAGGTTTTCTTTACTGTTTTTCCCCCAGTTTTATGGAGAGCTGATTGACATACATTAATGTGTAAGTTTAAGGTGCACAGCATGAGGATATAAATACACACACACATATACATGTATATAAATGTGTATTGCAATAGGTTCAGTTAATATCCATCATCTAAAAACTACTAATCGGGAAAATCTTGAAAGTTAGCTCTGATTGAGAAAATTCCACACATTGAGTTTTGGGGAAGTCATTTTGGCTTATACATGATTCAGCCTGGAGTTTGTGTGAACCTGAAGAGCCTGTCAAACACACACAGCAGGTCTGCTTCAGTCATTAAGGTAAAGAATATCTGTTTTGAAGATAAAGATACAACATCTGTGTTTAACTCCCTTGAAGAAAGTTTCCTTTCCTAGACACCAGGGTCCTGCTGTCTCATTCTATATCTACTTATCCTGTCTCTTTTGGAAGCTTGAAGGAATATACCCGGATAATGTTTGATGTATGTTCTGTGTTCTGATAAGGTATATGACTATGCTAAAAATCATGCTTCAGTGGAGCAGTTTCTCAGAGTTATCTGAGAGGCTGTCTTCTGGGCTATAGTCCTCAGTTTGGTTCATATAAAACTCTTCTCTATTCCTCAAAATATTCCATCATCTCATAAAGGTGTAATATAAAGAAAAGCAAGAAGAAAAGAAAAAGAAAAAACTTTTCTCCTTGTGATGTTACTAGTTAGGATTTACTTTCTTACCAGATTTTGTATATCATACAATGCTGTTAACTCTAGTCATCATATTGTACATTACACTTAATATTTACCTTACACTGGAAATTTGTACCTTTTAATTACTTTCCTCCTACCCTCCATCTCTGATAACCATATGTCTGACCTTTTTTTCTAAGAGTTTGGTTTTCCCTGGGTTCTGCATGTATGTGAGATCATGTTGCGTTTGTCTTTATTTGTCTGACATTTCACTGAGCAAAATGCCTTCATGGTCCATGCGTGTCATCACAAATGGTAGAATTTCCTAATTTTTACAGCTGAATAATATTCCATTGCTTTATCCATGCCTTCTTTATCCATTCATCCATTAAGGAAACCTAGGTTCTTTCTATGTGTTGGGTGTTGTAAATAATGCTGTCATGAACACGGGGGTGCAGATACCTTTCTGAGTTATTGGTTTCATTTCCTTTGAATGTATTCCCAGAAATGGAATTGCTGATACATATGGTGGCTTCATTTTTAGTTTTTTGAAGATCCTTCATGTGTTTATTGAGAAGATTTTCTTGTGTGATGACTGGGTCCTCTGTGGACGGCTGCCATTCGTTTTGTGGAGGTTTTTCCATTTTGCTTGACTAGGGGAGGGCACTGGGGTCAGAGGAACTAAGGCTTCTGTTTTTCATGCTGACATAGCTTTGAGATGAAGGTTTTTCTGTCTCCTCTCCTTTCTCATGACTTTTCCTCCTTTTATGAGGATGCAGTAGAGCTTGGCTTAGAAGGTAAGCCTGGGTTTCCTGGCCAACCTCCTCCTAAGAGCTGCCTTCACCTCCTGGTTCTTCAAACTGTAAATAAGCGGGTTCAGTAGTGGGGTCACCACACTGTACTGCATGGATAGCACTTGCTCCAGGGCTGAGCCATAAGCTGGAGTCATGTACCTTGAAGGGAATTGCACAAAGGAAAAAAATGAGCTCAGGACAATGACCACAATGCTGTTGGCAGCCAGGGTCCATTCCATCTTAGATTCTGCAAAGAGCATCCTCAGGGTTGAGTCAGCTCTCACTGGTATAAGCATCTAGAAATGACTGTATTATCAGTGAGAAGTCTGTCATTTCTGCCTTCAAACACTTCCATACATGAATTACCTTATGCAAAACATTATAGGAGCTACCCCGAGGCAAAAGGAAGTTCTGCAGCATATGAAGTGCTACAGGTTCGAATAGAGCTAAAAATAATTTCATGCATTTCTGTTGTACTTCATACATTTCAAAGTGTATTTTCTTAATAGTTACGATGATGATGAGGATTTTTTCTCTTTTTTTCTCATATACACAACTGTATGTTCCCATCTCGTGATGATAGTTCCACTGTTGGACTAGCATATGCAAAACTATATATGTTGTCATTTTTTCCAAACATTTCTGGGGAATTAACCCAGAATCACAGCACTTTTTTTTTTTACAGTGCTTAGTGGAATAAAAGTTTGTCCTTTTTAACATATTTGTCTTTGGCTTAGACAAGAAGCCAAGATTTGTAAATAAGGTGAAGTTGCTCAGTCGTGTCCAACTGTTTGTAACCCCGTGGACTGTAGCCTACCAGGCTCCTCCATCCATGGGATTCTCCAGGCAAGAGTACTGGAGTGGGTTGCCATTTCCTTCTCCGTAAAAGTGAACTATAAAAATGTATTTAGCATGAGATATGATTCCAAAATAGTAAGAATTAAAATTTGGATGTACTTTGTTAAGTATCACAAGGAGTATTTCCCAAAGAAGCATATTAGAAAAAAAGTTTTTGCAGTTGTTCCATTATCATTGGCACATTCATTTTTGGGTTTGGTGTGCTTGATTAAGAAAGATATTCATTTACTGTCAATTTTATCTTTTAATTTCACGCTCCTAACATATCTGTGAAGTAGGTGGGAGAAATCTCCTACCCTCTGGGGAAAATGAGGAAACCAAGACAAAGAGAGCTCAAGAGATTTGTCCACAGGCTCAGGTGAGCTCTCCTAGACCATTCCTTATCCTTTCACACCCTATGACTTCTGTCCAAAAAAAAAAAGCAGGTGAGAGTTTAGAGCAATTTTTGTAAATCCATCTCCAGTTCATTAGTAGAGAGGATAGGCCATTAGCTACTCTGTGCCCTGGGAAGCAAGGACTCATCAGGTATTGTTGTTTATGTTTCAGAGAAACATGGTAGAAAAGAGCTTGAGGCGTCAAGTCAGTGAGACTTGGTTTTCATTTTGGCTTCATTCCTAGCTTGTTCCGGAAAGTTTTGTAGGGTACTTGGTTACTCCTAAAAATCAAGTTTCTTATCATAAAATAAGATTAATTATATTTCTGTTTTGTTGTGGCATGATGTATATTAAAATTGAGCTTGATTATGTAACATAGCTGTTATATAATAAATGCCTAATAAATAGTTAAGGCAGAAATAATCTGTGGAGACATCAATTTCCAGTAGGAAAGAGAAATGGCATCTGTTGCAAGGCATCTGATATAATTTATTTATTTTTTGTCTAGCGCTAATAAAAGTCTAGCAAAAGGCTGTATGATTTTCTTTTGATGACTCTGAAATCATAGGTTAATGAAAGTAAGAAAGTCTTTACTTCTTGTATAAACTTATTTTGCAGAGTTAGACAATTGAGGCCTCAGAAAGAAAATGGATTAAAAAAAAATAATTTATGCATTAGGTCCACAGCGGAGCCAGAACTAGAACCTAGGCTTACTGATTCCAGTATAATTCTTTTCCTGCTACTTTGCAATGCTCTGTCTACAGGGCAAGTTTACTTAGTGTGAAAAACACACTGCATTTGTAGGCAAAGTTTTAGCAATGACATACCTGGAAATTCCAGAACCATAAAAGATGATGACCACAAGAAAATGGGATGAGCAGGTAGAGAAGATCTTGTTCCAACCTGTGGCAGAGTTCATTCCCAGGGCTGTCAGGATAATACGGGTGTAAGAACCCACCAGTATGACAAAGGTGCCAAGGCCCAGGACAACCATGGTGGTCAAGATGGAGAACACACTAACGTGGGGGTCAGAACAGGGCAACAGGAGCACTGGAGGAAGCTCACAGGCAAAACTGCGGATGAGATTGGGGCCACAGAAATCCTGCTGAGCCAGGAGGATGGTGTTAAGTAGGCCAGTCCCCATTCCTATGGCCCAGGAGGCTCCCACCAGGCCAGCACACACCTTCTTGTTCATAGTCACCACATACAGCAGCGGGCGGCACACAGCCTGGAACCGGTCATAGGCCATGACCGAAAGGAGGCAAGTTTCAGTGCCCCCAAGAAATATAACGAAGAAGATCTGGATGAAACATTCAAGGAAGGATATAGTCTTCCACTTGGAAAGTAGGTTCTTTAGCAACTTAGGCACAATGACTGAGGCATAGAAAGCATCCAGGAAGGAGAGGTGACTGAGGAAGAAGTACATGGGGGTGTGGAGGTGGGAATCAGTCCTGATCACCAACAGCATCAACAGATTTACTATGAGGATCAGGAGGTAAATCACCAGGAATATTACGAAGAGAACTACCTGGATCTGAGGGTTGTTGGATAGTCCTTGGAGAATAAAGAAAGTGACTGTGGTTGTGTTGCCAGCTTCCATGTAGCACTGGAGTTTCTCTTTAGAAGGACAAGAACAGAAAAGAATGCTCCAATGTGCTATGAGTCTCAGAGAATGGCTGGGGATAAGGTGTTTCGAATAAAGTTTCAGGGCTGACCCAGGACAGATTGTGTAGCAGAGGCAATCTTGCTATGTCAGACCTCATCAGTCCTGCCCAGCTCAGAGCAATGGAGGAGATTGCGGTGGAGATGGTGGGAAGGAAGATGTAGAGGCTCAAACCTAGAAAGGAAGGAGAAGAGAAAAGAGATTATTCAGACTGGAGAAGGAAAGGAAGGGAGTTGTAAATAGCCTCCAGAGCACTGAGAAGTGCTATTCTCCGGTTCCCAAAGTAACTGAATTCAAATCACAGGAAGACTCATTGGCATAGTGAGTAAGCAATAAAGATCTTGGCTGACCTAAGGCTGATAGTCCATGATGCATGTTTGAGTGATTGGTAGAGGTATTGTGACAGCAGATGATGATGGCACAAAACCGTTCTCTGTCGCTGTAAGTTCATGAATCAATCACTTGGGTTTCTCATTAAAAGAAAATCTGGAAAAACTAGACATTTTAAAATCTGTTCCAGCTTAGAGATTCTACAGAATGGGAGCCAATCTTCCTTGGATATCTCTGGTACTGAATGGAAACTTTCTCCCCTTCTGAGTCAACAGAAGCAGAAGTGGCACAGGAGTAGTTGTTTTCATGGAAGTCAGGCAGGAGGAAGCCGTCAAATGGGAGGCAAGGGCTGTGTACTTCAGTGACTCCAAGGGCTTCCCATTCCAAGATTTCTGTGAATTTATAATGTCCACTGTTTGTACTGTAATCTCATCACTTAACATGAGAGTCTATTCTCTGTTGTTCTCTGAGTTGGTAGTAGAGGATTTGGATGAAGCCAAGTCAAATTTGGACCATGTTCTGTGCATCACAGAGATAGTGAAAGAGAAAAAGAGGGGAGATAAAAGACCACCTAGAACATGTGGCAAAATGAACAGTCAAGAGGATTCAGTGCAGAGAAAGCATGATATTGTCTTCCCCTCTCTCCCCTTGAAGGGTAACTCAGGAGGAGGATAAATGAGAATCTGATCTCTATTTATGGCTTATATACTCAAGAGTTCCCAGATTGGATAGTTTTATGATAAGATGGAGCTGAACGAGAAGGATATTTGTCTTCACATGAGACACTCTCAGTAGTGGATATTTGAATGGCATTCTTTCTAACACCGGAGCAAAAGCCACAGATATGGCTAGGGCTTCATGGACTACCGACAACTTTGTCTTTCCTTTAGAAGATGCAGAGGTGGAGATTTTGAGCAAGGAAATATCCCTATAGTCCTTCTGTCTAATGGGAAAATTTCTTGACTTTGCCTCCAAAATAACAATGGCCAGAGGGACTTGATCTCAGCCCTAGACCTTGGAGAGTGTTGGCGGTCCCTGGAGAGGCCCTTAAGCAGGAGGCCTGCTCTGATCTGAATGAGTCCTCCAGGGCCAACATTCCTCCCTGTATTACTCTTGTTTCAGTGGGTTGCAAGAGGTACCCTTGGGTGGCTAAGAGTTTCTAAGGATGAAGATAGAGTCTTTTCTATAAGAGATTCTATAAACAAAGTCTCTCTTTTAAGATTTAGAAACCTTAAAACTAAGGTTTCTTAGTTTTAAAGGTTTCTTAGTTTTAAATCTTGTTATTCCTTTCTCTTTCCCCTCCTTCCTTCTTTTTCTGATCTTTTTGTTACATTTTTTAGAAATAGGTGTGTATTCATTTGTTACTTTTGGTTGCACCGGGTCTTCACTGCTTGTGTGTGCTTCCTCTAGCTGTGAAGACAGGGGCTACTTCTCACTGCAGAGTTGCATGGGCTTCTCAATGCGGTGGTTTCTCTTGCTGTGGAACACGGGCTCTATGTGCACACGGGCACCTAGTTGCAGCGCATGGGCTCGGTAGTTGCAGCACACGGGCTCAGTAGTTGCAGCTGGCTGGCTCTAGGCTGTATGGGCTTCAAAAGTTGCAGCCCAGGGGCTCATTTGTTGCGGCTTGAGGGCTCACGAGCGTGTGCTCAGAAGTTGTGGCCTTTGGGCTTAGTTGCACTGTGGCATGTAGAATTTTCCTGGACAAGGGACTGAGCCCATGTCCCCTGCATTGGCAGGCAGAGTCCTATCCATTGCACCACCAGGGAATTCCTCTTTCTNTCCAATATTAATTCTTTAATTTTTTGCAATTTGAAAAAATCCAAGTAGGTTAAAAACTGTAAAACAGTTTTGGGTTAAATGCAAACTAGTATATGTAAAATGAATAAACAACAAGGTCCTACTATATAGCACAGGAAATTATTTTCAATATTCTGTCATAAACCATAATGGGAAAAATAATGTGTAAATGTTTTCAATGAATGTTTTTGATGTATGGTAGAAATTAACACAACACTTGAAATCATCTAATTTCAGTTAAAAGGGCTCCCTAGTGGCTCAGACAGTAAAAATATCTGCCTGCAATGAGGGAGATGGGGTTTGAACCCTGGGTCGGGAAGATCGTCTGGAGAAGGGAAAGGCTATCCATTCCAGTATTCTTGCCATGGAGAATTCCATGGACTGAAAAGCCTGAGAGGCTATAGTCCATGGGGTTACAAAGAGTCAGACATGACTGAATCACTTTCACTTTCAGTTAAAAAGGAAAAAAAAAACCACTTAAAATTCTAACTGTGGTAGAAACTTTTTATTATGGAAAATTTTAAGCATATATAGAAGTAAAAAGAATAGTGTAATAATCCTTCTGTATCCATCACCCAGCTTCAACAGTTATCAACTCACTGACACTTTGACCACATGTGATTGAAAAATGTAATCTCTATATTACATGAATAGTCAAGTACTTAAAACATGAACTTGTTCAAAGGTAGAAAAGGATAGATATTGAAGAACAATTATCAGTCTTTGCCTCAGATAAGGACTGAATGATGGTTGATTGAATAAATCCATAGGAGATAACAAAGCAACAATATGCAAGGAACTTGGGTTTTTCACTCTGGACCATCCAATACTATTGAGCTTCAGAAAAAAAATAATCTTTTAATTTGTTTGATTCACTTTAGTTTGGAACCTCTTCTGTAATAGCTTTATCCTTTATTTTCCTAAAACAGAGGTCCTCAGTTCAGTTCAGTTTAGTTCAGTCGCTCAGTCGTGTCTGACTCTTTGTGACCCCATGAATTGCAGCATGCCAGGCTTCCCTGTCGGAGAAGGGAACGGCACCCCATTCCAGTACTCTTGCCTGGAAAATCCCATGGACGGAGGAGTTTGTAGGGTGCAGTCCATGGGGTCGAGAAGAGTCGGACACAACTGAGTGACTTTACTTTCACTTTTTTTCTTTTTTTTTAAATTTAAATTTATTTATTTTAATTGGAGGCTAATTACTTTACAATATTGTATTGGTTTTGCCATACATCAACATGAATCCGCCATGGGTGTACACGTGTTCCCCATCCTGAACCTCCCTCCCTCCTCCCTCCCTGTACCATCCCTCTGGGTCATCCCAGTGCACCAGCCCCAAGCATCCTGTATCCTACATCGAACCTGGACTGGCGATTAGTTTCTTATATGATATTATACATGTTTCAATGCCTTTCTCCCAAATCATCCCACCCTCTCCCTTTCCCATAGAGTCCCAAAGACTGTTCTGTACATTGGTGTCTCTTTTGCTGTCTTGCATACAGGGTTATTGTTACCATCTTTCTAAATTCCATATATATGCATTAGCACACTGTATTGGTGTTTTTCTTTCTGGCTTGCTTCACTCTTTATAATCAGCTCCAGTTTCATCCACCTCATTAGAACTGATTCAAATGTATTCTTTTTAATGGCTGAGTAATACTCCATTGTGTATATGTACCACAGCTTTCTTATCCATTCGTCTGCTGATGGACATCTAGGTTGCTTCCACATCCTGCCAATTATTAACAGTACTGTGATGAACATTGGGGTACATGTGTCTCTTTTAATTCTGGTTTCCTTGATGAGTATGCCCAGCAGTGGGATTGCTGGGTCATAGGCAGTTCTATTTCCAGTTTTTTAAGGAATCTCCACACTGATCTCCATAGTGGCTGTACTAGTTTGCATTCCCACCAACAGTGTAAGAGGGTTCCCTTTTCTCCACACCCTCTCCAGCATTTGTTGCTCGTAGACTTTTGGATTGCAGCCATTCTGACTGGCGTGAAATGGTACCACATTGTGGTTTTGATTTGCATTTCTCTGATAATGAGTAATGTTGAGCATCTTTTCATGTGTTTGTTAGCCATCTGTATGTCTTCTTTGGAGAAATGTCTGTTTAGTTCTTTGGCTGATTTTTTGATTGGGTCGTTTATTTTTCTGGAATTGAGTTGTTTGTATATTTTTGAGATTAGTTGTTTGTCAGTTACTTCATTTGCTATTATTTTCTCCCATTCCGAAGGCTGTCTTTTCATCTTGCTTATAGTTTCCTTTGTTGTGCAGAAGCTTTTAATTTTAATTAGATCCCATTTGTTTATTTTTGCTTTTATTTACACTTTCACTTTTCACTTTCATGCATTGGAGAAGGAAATGGCAACCCATTCCAGTATTCTTGCCTGGAGAATCCCAGGGATTGGGGAGCCTGGTGGGCTGCCATCTATGGGGTCGCACAGAATCGGACACAACTGAAGCGGCTTAGCAGCAGCAGCAGGCTTCCCTGTCCATCACTAACTCCCGGAGTTCACTCAAACTCACATCCATCGAGTCGGTGATGCCATCCAGCCATCTCATCCTCTGTCGTCCCCTTTTCCTCCTGCCCCCAATCCCTCCCAGTATCAGAGTCTTTTCCAACGAGTCAACTCTTCGCATGAGGTGGCCAGATTACTGGAGTTTCAGCTTTAGCATCATTCCTTCCAAAGAACACCCAGGGCTGATCTCCTTTAGAATGGACTGGTTGGATCTTCTTAATTATTTCCAACTTCCCACCACCAAAAAAAGGTTGCAGTTACACATTCTTTTGTGTTTGCCTTCAGAAGTAAGTCTATTATGTTTGAGATGTATGTTAAGTGATCTCTGAGCTACAAAGGGTAAGAGGAAATATTACTACAGACAAAGGTAAAAAGTAAAACTTTTATTGCAAGAGTTTGAACTACATACTCAGAAATACTGTTGCTGTTTTTCAGTTGCTCAGTCATATCACACTCTTTGTGACCCCGTAGACTACAGCATGCCAGGCTTCCCTGTCCTTCACCATCTCCCCAAACTTGTTCAAACTCAAGTCCATTGTGTTGATGATGCCATTCAACCACCTCATTCTCTGTTGCTTCCTTCTCCTTCTGCCCTCAATCTTTCCCATCATCAGGGTCTTTCCCAATGAATCAGTTCTCTGCACCAGGTGGGCAAAGTATGGTAGCTTCAGCTTCAGCTTCAGTCCTACCAATGAATATTCAGGGTTGATTTCCTTGAGGATTAACTGGTTTGATCTCCTTGCTATCCAAGTGACTCTTCAGAGTCTTCTCCAGCACCACAGTTTGAAAGCATCAGTTCTTCAGCGCTCAACCTTTTTCATGGTCCAACTCTCACATCTGTTCATGACTACTGGAAAAACCATAGCTTTGACTATAGGAACCTTTGTTGGCAAAGTAATATCTGTCTTTCCTTTTTAATACACTGTCTTCGTTTGTCATAGCTTTTCTTCCAAGGAGCAAGCATCTTTTAATTTTATGGCTGCAGTCACCATTCACATGGATTTTGGAGCCCAAGAATATAAAGTCTGTTGCTATTTCTGAGTGACTCAGAAATATATCTGCATTTTAATACAAATTACATAGTTTGTAGTCTTTTATAACTTCATATCAATAATGAATTAGGCTAAAATTCATTATCTATGTGAAGTTATAAGACTACCCAAGTGGGATCAGAGTCGTGTCCTGGCCTGGGCTAGTCCACTCTGGGCCTCCCTGTGTTACCTTTGGGTCCCTCTAGGCAAATAGCCATAGGTGTCTGGGGTGAGACACCCAAATGTCAGCAGTGTCAGTAAAGGCTCTCTCTATGGGTTCTCCTGAGGCCACGACCTTGGAACATTGGGACACAGCAGAAGATGTCCATTTGAGAGTCTTCAAGTTAGCTGGGTAGGGGGGCATCTCTAGATGTGGTTGCCTTGTTACTCAGGTTCCAAGATTGTTGGTTTTGTTGCCAGGGAAATGAAGTCACTTCATGGGGTCCCCTTACCTGGGCTTCCTCCTTTCACAAAGCTCCCCAAATGGACCTTCAAGCTGATGACTGCATGTTACATCTACACACAGTGATACCAATGTAACCCACTCCATAGCTTCAGGGAGGCCTGGGTGTGGTAAGGGCCCCAACTTTGAGGATATAGCTGGGTTCAGGCCCAGCTCCTCCTTTTCAACAGTGATATGACCCTCAGCAACCCATGTACCTCTCAGGATCCCCCAATACTCCATATGAATAGTGGGGGTCATTCTGGTGTCTACTTTCTAGGGAGGTCATCAGGTGTATAGATCTTATATACCTGTATTGTCTGTAAAGCCCATAGGCTGGTATCACACATGGCTCATGGACAGACTTAGCAAAGGAAAGATTACATTTATGAAGGGCTGCTGTAGCACAGAGTACAACTGCAACAAGCCTGGGTCTACTCTGAGATCAAGGGAAAGTCACTCCCCTCCCTGCCTGTTTCCCAGTCCCCCCCGGGAAGGTTGAAATTAAATGAAATTCAGAGGTTGTCCCCTCTGGCATACAGCCTTCCAGGTCCTCTTGTTATGTACGTCTAGACTCAAGTCTTAGTGTTTCATCTTGGTCTGTGTGGTGGGCTGCCCCCATTATGGCTCCCAGGGTTCCTGGCTCCTGGTCATGCATCCCTGTGTAACCCCAACTCCTCCAAGTGGATGAACACTGCAACTGGGTTGTAATATGCAGACTGATTTATGGAAAGTCTGTGACTTCTACTCATCCCCTCTCTCTTGTGTTCATTCTTTCTCTCTGTCTCTCAGTCTCTCTATCTCTGTCTTTGCCTATTTTTCTGTCTGTATGGGTATATGCGTGTATGTATATATGTATGTAAAATGTCCTTTCCCTTCCTTAACCCCCTCTGATGATGTCCTGCCTCCCTAGAAGGAGGGTGACATCATTATCAAGGACAGAAAAATGAGAATGAGAGAATTCTGTAAAACAGACCTTATTCAACATCATTGTTACCACCCTCTGCCTCCCCGCATAGTGTAGTTCCTTTCCCACAATCACCTCTCTTTTTTCAACCCAATAGAAAACCATTTAGGTTTTGTCTTTTCTCTTGGTCTTTCTTCATTTCCTTAGGAAGGTGCACTGTGCCACGTACAACTTATGGGGAATAAATATGTATGCTTCTCTCCTGTGAGTATGTCTTATATCCATTTAGTTCTCAGGACCAGCTTTCAGCTCTAAGAAGGTGGAGGTAAGGACTTTGTCTTAGAGTCATCCTTCTAGCTGGCATCTGTAATTCTACCCCTTTACTTGTCTTGAGTCTTCAGTAGGCAGACACGCTCTCAGCTACCATCTTCAGAAACTCTGTGAATATGGGCTGTGTCTTTTGAAATGAAATACATTCTTACCATACAATCCAGCCCTCAAAATACTTGGAATCAAAGGACCCAAATGAACCGAGTATTTACGTCTACACAAAAACCTGCACTGGAACATTTATGGCAGCTTTCTTATTAAGTGCCAGAATTTAGAAGCAATGATGACGTCCTTCAGGAGGTGAATGGACAAATAGACTTGGTTATATCTATGTAACAGAATGTTTTTCAGCACTGAAAAGAAATGAGAGATAGGGAGCCATGGGGAGACAGGTAGGATACCCAAAATGCATATTACTCACTGGAAGAAGTCAATTTGGAAAGGTGGCATACCATAGAGTACCAACTGTGTATGACATTTGGGAAGAGGCAAACCATGGAAAGGATGAAAAGATCAGTGGGGATGTGAGGGGCTCATGGTGGGGTTGAGGGGTGAGGAGTGATAAATATGCTGAGCACAGAGGATTTTAAAGGCAGTGAAATTATTCAGTAGGATGTATTCATGGTGACATACATTTGTCAAAACCCATAGAATGTACACCACCAGGTGTGAACCCTAATGTAAACTCTGGACTCTGGTGATCATGATGTGTGACCACCGCACAGGATGTTGATAGGAGAGTTTGGATGTGGAAGGCTCTGGGCACCCATGGTGGGTGATGGGAGACTCAGCCAGGTCACAGCAGAGGGCTTATGGGAACTCTTTGTACCTTGCCCAATTTTGCTTTGAACTTGGGCAAACTCCAGAAGATGGTGAGAGATAGGAAGGCCTGGTGTGCTGCAGTCCATGGGGTCGCAAACAGTCGGACACAGCTTAGCAACTGGACAACAACAACACTTCTTTAAACAGATAATAATGGTTATTTAAACAAAGATACAAGCAAGTTCTCTAGTAGTATCAAATGTCCTTACCTCTTTGAGTCCTTCAATTTGTCTGAGCGACTTGAGAGTTGAACTTCAGCTGACATGGTCTCTTCAACACACACCTTTTCACACTTTCATCTGACATCTGCTTTTTACCTCACTACACTCTTTCTTTTGTAAGATAGTAGTTTTTCTTCTTATTTTTTTGATTGATATTAATTGACTGTCAATATTATATTAGCTTTCTGGAATGCAACATAGTGATTCAATATTTTTATACACTACAAAATGATCATCAAGATTTGTTTAGTTACCATTCATCACCATACAATGTTTTTACAATATTATGGATTGTATTCCATATGCTGTACATTACATTCTTATGACATTTGTTTTATAATGGGAATTTTGTACCTCTTAATCTTTCTCACCTAGGGTAGCCATCCCCCTACCACTCTTTTCTAGCAACCACGGGCATATTCTTGGGATCTATGCATCCATTTGCTCATTTTGTAGATTCTATACACATATAAATGACATCATAACGTATTGCTCTTTCTCCGTTTGACCTCTCACTTAGCATAATATCCTCTAGGTCAGTTCTTCTTGTCACAAGATTTCATTCTCTCTCTCTTCTTTTTTTTTTGCAAATATTTTCTCATGTTCAGTAGGGTGCCTTTTTGTTTTGTGAGTGATTACCTTTGCTGTTCAAAAGATTTTCAGTTGGATGGATTCCCAGTAGTTTATTTTCCTTTTGTTTCCTTGTTGAGGAGAGAAATCTCCCCAAAACATTGCTAAGACTCATGTCAAAGAGCATACTGCCCATATATTCTTCTAGGAGTTCCATGACTTCAGATCTT
Source organism: Redunca redunca (assembly GCA_006410935.1). NCBI lineage: Eukaryota > Metazoa > Chordata > Mammalia > Artiodactyla > Bovidae > Redunca > Redunca redunca. The sequence goes on along the minus strand of SJYQ01091773.1, from coordinate 15,436 downwards.
GCATTGAAGCATTTTATTCATTTTGAGATTTGGTGATGGGCAGGGAGGCCTGACGTGCTGTAGTCCATGGGGTTGCAAAGAGTTGGACACAACTGAGCGACAGAACTGAACTGAGGTTATTTTTTGTAGATGCCCTGAGAAAGGATTCTAGTTTGGTTCTTGTGCATTCAGCAGTCCAGTTTTCCCAACACCATTTATTATTGAAGAGGCTTTCTTTTCTGCATTGTATATTCTCATCTCTGTTGTCGTAGATCACTTGACTGTGTAAGTGTGGGTTCATTTCTGGGCTCTTTATTCTGTCCCATCGATCTGTGTGGAACTTTTTCTTTGTGTGTGTGTGTGCCAATACCATATGACTGAGGATTCCAGGTCTGTAGTGTAGTTTGAAATCAGGAAGCATGTTATGTTCAGAGTTGTGCTTCTTTCTTAAAGTTGTATTGAGTATTCAGGCTCTTTTGTGTTTCCATATACATTTTAGAATTCTTTGCTTTACTTCTTTGAAATATTCCATTGGTATTTTGATAAGAATGACATCAAATCACTAGATTGTCTTGAGGTGTGGAATCATTTTAACAATAAAAATTCTTCAAATCTACGAGCACAGTATATCTTTCCATTTGTGTCATCTTCAATTTCTTTCATCATTGTCTTCCAGTTTTCTGAGTACAAGTCTTTTACCTCTTTGGTTAGATGTATTCTTAGGTATTTTATTTTTATTAATCTCATTGTCATTGAAATTGTTCACTTAATTTCTCATTCTGATAGTTTGTATGAGTGTATAGAATTATGACATATTTCTTTTTTTTAATTTAAATTTATTTATTTCAATTGGAGGCTAATTACTTTACAATATTGTATTGGTTTTGCCATACATCAACATGAATCTGCCATGGGTATACACTTGTTCCCCATCCTGAACCCCCTTCCCATCCCTCTGGGTCATCCCAGTGCACCAGCCCCAAGCATCCTGTATCCTACATTGAAACTGGATTGGTGATTCATTTCTTATATGATATTATACATGTTTCAATGCCATTCTCCCAAATCATCCCACCCTCTCCCTCTCCCACAGAGTCCAAAAGACTGTTCTATACATCTGTGGCTCTTTTGCTGTATGACAGATTTCTATATGTTAATTTTGTATTCTATAAGTCAGCTGAATTTTCTGATGAGTTCTATTTGTTTTGGGGTGTTGTCTTCAGGATTATCATGTCATATCATGATATTATCATATCATGACATAAAATATCATGTCATCTACCATCAGTGAAAATTTTAATTCTTCCTCTCCAGTCAGATTCTTTTTATTACTTTTTTACATCTAATTACAATGGCTAAGTCTTCCTAGACCATATTGGATGAAAATGGTAAGAGTGATTAGGGTTTTAGTTAGGTTTAAGCATAACTATCTCTCTTTTCCTTCCTCCCTCTCTGTCTCTCTAAGGCCTCTGGGGAGGATAGAACTACTTCAGGGTCACACTTGACTCAGGGAATTTGGCTGGACCATTGTTTTCTGCTCCAGCCCCCTCAGCCCAATCCTTGGTATATTTCTGTCTATAATCTGTGTATCATCTTTAGCCAGGTGTCCATTCAGATATTTACCTATTTTTAATGGGATTACTTGTGTTAGAATTCTTTGCATTTTTTGAGCCAAATCCCTTATTAGATATGTGTTTGCAAATATTTTTCTCCCAGTTTTTGACTTGGCTTTGATTTTCTGAATGAGCTCTTTCACGTAATAGAAATCTTTAATTTTTAGAATGCTTATGGTATGACTTTTCTTTGTGGATTGCCTTTTGTTTTTTTTTTTTTTGTGTTAAAATTCAAAGCTACTGATCTAAAAACCCAATCTCATGTTGATTTTCTTCTTTAATTTTGAGTAGTTTTGCATTTAAAGTTTGCCTATAAATAATTTTGAGTGAATTTGGAGTTAAGTTATAAAGTTTATGTGTACATTCATTTCACTGTGTATAGTTTCCAATGAGGAGAAGGCAATGGCAACCCACTCCAGTCCTCTTGCCTGGAGAATCCCAGGGACGTGGGAGCCTGGTGGGCTGCTGTCTATGGGGTCGCACAGAGTCGGACACGACTGAAGAGACTTAGCAGCAGCAGCAGTTTCCAATGAATTGTTCCTTGGAAATGAATTGTTCCTTTTTGGAGAAGTTATAGGGTGTTTGATTCCATTTCAGTTTGAATTTCAACAGCTGAATAAGTTCAGCAGGTTGGCCAGCAGAGAACTGTGAGCAAAACGCGGTCTACAATCCTGTACCAACCACAGGGGGGCGCTGAGCCCACTTCTCTGACCCGCCCGCGCATGCACCTTCCTCTGTGAAATTGGCTCTGTGAGCCGCTGAAAGTAGGCTACCGTCTGTGGGGTCACACAGAGTCGGACACGACTGAAGCGACTTAGCAGCAGCAGCAGCTGAAAGGATGTGTCTCCTCAGGCACCACCGGGGCTTGAGCTTTGCGAAGCGCCGGGCAAGTGTCCATGCAACAGGAGTTCAGTCTCTGTAGGGCTTGCTGATATTTGGCCTTTAGGACAACCTGAAGTTGCGTGTGTGCTGACGGGTCCTGGGTTTCCTCAGGATCTGCCTGTGGAAGCACTATTGGGAGTAAAAGGTGAGAAGTGAGTAGAAGCTTCCTGTGTATGACTGTGGTAATGGGTGGAGGAGGGTCCATATTCCGCTGATGCTGCAGGGACTTGTGTTAAACTAGGTTTTTAGTGAATTTTCTCTGCAATGTAGATGGTGTCTGATGTAGTTCTTTGATGTGTGGTGTCCAGTTTTCAAGCAGTGTTTATTGTGAAGACTGTCCTTCCCCCTTGGTGTGTTCTTGGCTACTTTCTCCTAAGTTAACTGACCGCATCCACATGGGTTTAATTCTGGGGTCTCTGTTGCCCTCCTCTGGCTCTTGAGCCTGTTTTTGTGCCAGTCCCACATTTTGGATACTGTAGCTGTGAGATGCCTCCAGCAGGTTCTCCTTTCTGAGAATCACTTTGGCTATATGAGGTCTTTTGTGGTTCCACAAACATTAAGATAATTTGCTCTATTTCTATAAAAAATACCATAGGAATTTTGGTATGGATTGTATTTTACTATATACTTTGAGTAGGATGGATATTTTAATATTATAGTAATTCTTTCATTCTATAAGTGTGGGATATCTTTCTATTTATTTGTATCTTCCTCAATTTCTTCATCAGTGTGTTTAAGTTTTTTGTGTGCAGGTCTTTCAAGTCCTTGGTTAAAGTTATTTCTAGATATTTTGTTCTTTTTGATATAATTGTAAATTGGATTACTTTCTTTCTCTTTCTGATGGCTTTTTATTGTTTAGAAATGTAATTGATTTTTGTATATTGATTTTGGAACTTCACTGAATTCATTTATTAGTCCTATTAGTTTTTTTTTGTGGAATGCTGTAGAAAACTGTAATTAAAAAAGCCCATTCCTTCTGTTACATCCAGGTCACCCACAACACTGATGACATCAGTTCAGTTCAGTTCAGTTCAGTTCAGTCAGTTGCTCGGTCATGTCCGACTCTTTGTGACCCCATGAATAGCAGCACGCCAGGCCTCCCTGTCCATCACCAACTCCCAGAGTTCACTCAGACTCACGTCCATTGAGTCAGTGATGCCATCCAGCCATCTCATCCTCTGTCGTCCCCCTTTCCTTCTGCCCCTAATCCTTCACAGCATCAGAGTCTTTTCCAATGAGTCAACTCTGCATGAGGTGGCCAAAGTACTGGAGTTTCAGCTTTAGCATCATTCCTTCCAAAGAAATCCCAGGGCTGATCTCCTTCAGAACGGACTGGTTGGATCTGCTTGCAGTCCAAGGGACTCTCAAGAGTCTTCTCCAACACCACAGTTCAAAAGCATCAATTTTTCGGCGCTCAGCCTTCTTCACAGTCCAATTCTCACATCCACACTTGACTACTGGAAAAACCATAGCCTTGACTAGATGGACCTTAGTCGGCAAAGTAATGTCTCTGCTTTTGAATATGCTATCTAGGTTGGTCATAACTTTTCTTCCAAGGAGTAAGCATCTTTTAATTTCATGGCTGCAATCACCATCTGCAGTGATTTTGGAGCCCCCCAAAATAAAGTCTGACACTGTTTCCACTGTTTTCCCATCTATTTCCCATGAAGTGATGGGACCGGATGCCATAATCTTCGTTTTATGAATGTTGAGCTTTAAGCTAACTTTTTCACTCTCTTCTTTTACTTTCATCAAGAGGCTTTTTAGTTCCTCTTCACTTTCTGCCATAAGGGTGGTGTCATCTGCATATCTGAGGTTCTTGATATTTCTCCTGGCAATCTTGATTCCAGCTTGTGTTTCCAGTCCAGCGTTTCTCCTGATGTACTCTGCATATTAGTTAAATAAGCAGGGTGACAATATACAGCCTTGACGTACTCCTTTTCCTATTTGGAACCTGTCTGTTGTTCCATGTCCAGTTCTAACTGTTGCTTCCTGACCTGCATACAGATTTCTCAAGAGGCAGGTCAGATGGTCTGGTATTCCCATACATAGCGGCTCCTAATATCTTCCCATGGTGCCTCTCAATTACAGGTGGATTCCTATATGAGCAGTAAGGTTCATGACTTTGTATGAACTGCATCTGAGTAAGGCTTGGCCTCTATAAGGAAGTGTAATGTTTTCTCTTTCAAGCATAGAAAAAAATTACAATAGCAGTGCAAAGTACTGTTTATCTCTTAGATTCTCCAGCCATCTTTACTTTAACTCATTTGCCACTCACATGAAATATTCTGGTGTGTTTTCTCACAACAGGGACACTTTCCTAGGGAACCAGCATGCAACCTCCAAATGAGGACGTTAGTGTGGTTTCCACATTATAATCCACTCCACAGGCCCACTTCCACTTTTGTCAGCTGGCCCCAACTCTAAGCACATGTCTTTTTCCATTCTGATCTACTTTTCTTTTTTGGGAACCATTACTTACACTTTCCCTCAGTTTCACAACCTTGATGGATTTAAAGCTCACTAGAAGAATATGATCTGGCTGCCCTTTTCTGTATGGCTTCTTTCCCATTAGGATGTTTTCAATGTTCATCCATGTGTTTGTGCCAGCATTTTATTCACTTTTTTCATTGTACTTAAAATATAGAAACATTTACCATTCAAGCCATTGTAAATGTACAGTTCTATGGCATTAACTACATTCACATTGTTGTACAAATATCCTCACCATCCGTGTTCAGAAATTGTTAATTTTCACTAATGAAACTCTGCAGCCATTAAACTCAGATTCCCCTCATCCCTTGGCAACCACGTTCTCCTTTCTTTCTTCAAATTTGACTTCTCTGGATACTTCATATAAGTGGAATCATATAATTTTTGACCTTTTGGAACTGGAGTTATTTCATGTATCATAAAGTCACTCAGTTGTGTCTGACTCTTTGCGACCCCATAGACTGCAGCCTACAGGGCTCCTCAGTCCATGGAATTTTCCAAGCAAGAGTACTGGAGTGGGTTGCCATTTCCTTCTCCAGGGGATCTTCCCAACCCAGGTATCAAACCCGGTTTTCCCGCACTGCAGGCAGATGCTTTACCCCTCTGAGCCACCAGGGAAGATCATGTATCATATTGATTTTAAGGTTAATATACGTTGTATTAATAGTATGTGTTGGTATCCTTAGTTTTTAAGACTGAATTATATTTTGTATATGCCACATTTAGTTTATCTATTCATTCATTGATGGACACTTAGTTTGTTTCTATCTTCTGTTTTTATAGTTAATGCTACTATGAATATGAGTGTACCCATACCTTTTCCTGTCCTGCTTTCAATCTTTTGGTTATATACCCTCATATGAAATTGGTGGTGTGTGTGTGTGCATGCTAAGTCACTTTAGTCATGTCTGACTCTTTGTGACGCTATGGACTATAGCCTGCCAGACTCCTCTGACCATGGGATTCTCCAGGCAAGGCTACTGGAGCGGGTTGCCATTTGCTAAGCCAGGGAATCTTCCTGACCCAGGGATCGAACCTGCATCTCTCTCATATCTCCTGCATTGGCAAGTGGGTTCTTTACCACTAGAACCACCTGGGAACTTGGTATATTTCTATCTTTTGCTCTTGTGGTTAATGCTGCTATGACTATGAGTGTACCCGTATCTTTTCCTGTCCCTGCTTTCAATCTTTTGATTATATACCCTGATGTGAAATTGGTGGATTATCCCTTAATTCTGTTTAAAGTTTTGCAGAACTGCCATGTGTTTTCCACAGAGGCCAAACCATTTTGCTTTATTCCTTCTGTGGTGAATAATAAGGCTGTTTATGGATCTACCCCCATTTTGTTTATCCATTTATCCATTGATGGACGTTTGCATTGTTTATACCTGTTAGCTATTGTGAACAGTGTTACTGTCAATATATATGTACATATGTTATTAATTCTTTGGGGTTTGTATCTAGGAGTGGAGTTGTTGAATCCTATGCTAATTGTATATTGTAAAAATAAGTAGCACCCTTTTCCATTTTCACAATTAAAGTTTAAAGGTTCCAATTTTTCTGCATTGTTGTCAACTTTTGTTATTTTAAGATTTCTTGATTTTAACCATTTTAGAATATGTGAAGGAGTTGTTGCATTTCGGTTTTAATTTGTATCTCCATCATGACTAATGATGTTTGACATGTTTTCATCTGCTTGTTGACCATTTGTATGTCTTGTGTGGAGAACAGTCTGTTGAAGTCATTTATCCATTTTTAAGCTTGGGTTGTTTGTCTCTATGTTGTTGGTCAAGTTCTTGGGATAAAAATTCATCAGATATATAATGTGCAGATGTTTTCTTACATTCTCTGGGCTATATTTTCACTTTCTGAATTGTAACTGTTGATGCACAAAGGTTTTTAACTTTGAGGAAATCCAGTTTATTTTTTTTTTCTTTAGTCGCTTTCTTCAGATCTAAGGAACCAGCACTAAACCCAGATTGCAAAGGTCTATCCCCATGTTTCACTGGAACATTTCTACATTCATTCCTCGCTATCTTTGGAGGGTTGGTTCAAGGACACTGAGCATACCAAAATCCATGGATGCTCAAGTCTCTTATAATACAAATGGTATAGTGTTTGCATGTAACCTAAGCACATCTTCCTGTATGCTTTAAATCATCTCTAGGTTACTTATAATAATTAATAAGGTGTAAATGCTATATAAATGTTGTAATACAAAGTAAATGTTATGTATCAATAAAAATTTGCTGGCACATGGAAAATTCAACTTTTGCTTTACAAACTTTTTGTAATTTCCTCTTTCTAATATTTTCAGTACAGAGTTGGTTGAATCCAATGATATGGAACCTGTGGATACAAGGTTTTGACTATAATTTTACTTCTTACATTTAAGCTTTTTGTGTATTTTGAGTTACTTTTTGTATATGGAAGGAGGAAACAGTCCAATTTCATTCCTCTGCACATGGGTAGCCAATTGCCTAGCACTGTTGAAAACAGCATTTTCCCCCAATTTAATGTTGTTGATCATTGTCTAAAATCAGTTTACCATAAATGGTTGGGTTTATTTTTGAAAACTCCCTTCAATTTCATTTTCTATATGTATATCTGTATGCCAGTCTCTTAGGTGTTTTATTCACTGTTGCTTTGCACTAAGAAGTGGAAGTGGGAAGTGTGAGCATCCAACTTTGATTTTCTTTGTTAAGATTGTCTACTTCTGGGATAATTTCTTTTTTCAGTGTCAAGCACACCTCTGGCTTCGTTGCCCAGGACCCGACATCAGCTGTGGGACTTGAACTGATTGTATTGAGTAAGAGGCTCTTAGAATTTGTCATTACCACCAAATCTACCAATAGTCCCATAAAGTTCACTGGTAGATGATCTGAGCTGTTTGGGGATCTTGAAATCTAATACCCTGCATTTCCAGACTAATTCATTTGATTAAGTTGAGAATTCCTCTGGAGATGCCCCAGAGAAGTGAAGGGAGTCCTTACCAAGGGCAAGATATTACTGTATTGGATTTCTTACATAAAAGGCAATAGGCATAAGGCTCTAGTTTAAAGAAGGACCAGAGAAGAGGGATGCTCATTACCATTAGGGTAACACTAAGCTCTCTCATTTCCCTTCCGTAACTCCTGCCAGAGTTCCTGGGTGATGACCTTACTGATGACATTATGGGTGTCAAGAAGGTTCTGGATAAAGTAGGAATTAACTCCTGGTGAGTCCCCGATCTATTTCCTCTTTACCCTCTGTCCTTTTTCTCAGAACTTTAATCCCAGCACCATATCCCATTTTTCTATTTCCTGGTCTTTTAAGATAGAATGGAGTCCTCAAAACAAAACTCATTAAGCAGACTCAGGTTTCCAGTTTTGAAGTCTCACTTACTCCAGTTCTGTTTAACAATTTTCCTAACAAGATTTCCCTAACAGAGGGCTGAGATCCAGGGTTTCCTTCAGCAAGTCTGGCACATTTAATTCGACTTGTTTAGACCTAAACCCTAAGGCAAGTTCTTTGTACCACGGCCCTACAATTTTCTTGGAGTTAAAAAAAATGGTGGTGGCACAGTGTTCCTTGCCACGTGGCCAGGAAAATCTTTTTGGTTTTAATTTTCACCCGTACTCTTCCACCTCAGCCTTCTAGGAGACAAAGCTAGATGAAAGTTGAGCTAAGATCCTGTCAGTCAACTTGCCTTGTCCTCCTCTTCTTGATCAGGTTGGCCCATCAAGCACTCTGCTCCGAGAAGCTGGATCAGTGGCTCTGTGAGAAGTTGGGAACACCTGCTGTCTTTGCAGCTTCCGCCCTCTTTCTGTTCTTGGAATTCCTCTTCCCTATGGCTACCTGGTTTTGCTTCTTTGTACCCCCTTGAAGCTAACTCGTCTCTGAGCCCTGGGCCCTGTAGTGACACCATTGGACATTAGCACTGATCTCCAGGGATGCATGACTGATGCTCTGAACTTTTGACCCTTTTTCAGTGACCCTGAAAATTATTTGGCATTGCCTTTCTTTGGTATTGGAATAAAAACTGACCTTTTCCAGTTCTGTGGCCACTGCTGAGTTTTCCAAATTTGCTGACATATTGAGTGCAACACTTTAACACAATCATCTTTTAGGATTTGAAATAACTCAGCTAGAATTCTGTCACCTCCACTAGCTTTGTTCGTAGTAATGTTTCCTAAGGCCCACTTGACTTCATACTCCAGGATGTCTGGCTTTAGGTGAGTGAACACACCATTGTGTTTATCCAGGTTTAAGACCTTTTTTGTATAGTTCTTTTGTGTATTCTTGCCACCTCTTCTTAATCTCTTCTGCTTCTGTTAGGTTCTTGCAACTTCTGTCCTTTATTGTGCCCATCTTTGCATGAAATGTTCCCTTGGTGTCTCTAGTTTTCTTGAAGAGATCTCTAGCCTTTCCTATTCTATTTTTTTTTCTATTTCTTTGCATTGTTTACTTAGGAAGGCTTTCTTATCTCTCCTTGCTATTTTCTGGAACTCTGCCTTCAGATGGTTATATCTTTCCCTTTCTACTTTGCCTTCCACTTCTCTTTTCTTCTCAGCTATTTGTAAGGCCTTTTCAGACAACCATTTTACCATCTTGCATTTCTTTTACTTGGGCATGGTTTCGGTCACCGCCTCCTGTATAGTGTTACAAACCTCCGTCCATAGTTCTTCAGGCACTCTATCTATTAGATCTAATCTGTTGACTCTATTTGTCACTTCCACTGTATAATCGTATTGGCATATTGAGTGCAGCACTTTAACAACATCGTCTTAGGATTTGAAATAGTCCAGCTAGTATTCCATCACCTCCACATTTAGATGGAGGGGATCTAATGTTGGCTAAAAGCACCCCTCAAGGAATAGTAGGGATGATAAGATAAACATTAAGAATCAATTAAAGTGTAAGATATAGTATCATAAGTATCATTAGATTAGAAATGTGCCCTAAATGTTCATAAGAGGAAAGATAATTTATATTTGGGGGGGGGCGGGTTGTGAGAAAAAGCACTCAAGGAAAGATTTATGAGAGGAGTGAGATTTAAGCTTGTTTTGAAGTATTGGTGGGATTCTGACAGGTAAAGTTGTGGGGTGGTAAAAGGACAGTGAGGGCAGGAGCTCAAAGAATCTGAAATGAATGACCTGAGGCAGCTTTGAGGTATTTCCTTACCTCTGAGATAAGAAAATACCCTTTACAAATTGCTGTGAGAGGGACTCTTTCTGAGAACCACTAGATGAGGAGAGCTGAGCAATAGAAGAATCTGGACCCTTGGGGCCTTGTGGTTGGGACTCTGTATTTCATTACTCCTTCTTGTTAGTTGGTTGGTCATTAAGGAGCGTGTTTGCCGAACTTTATTCAATTTGATGATGAAAAATGTGAAGAAGGGTAATCAGGACATTTGAGTCCTAAATCTATTTCCGCTTTTCACTGATGGTCCAAAGCTGGTTAAGTCATCTCTGCTTCTGTGGCTCAGTTTCCTCATTATTAAATGAAGATTTTCGTCTAGTGATTTTCCTGAGATCTTTTTCTGCTTTGACAATCCAGTATTCCAAAACTTTAATGTAAATTGCTCATTTCTGTATTAGCCACGTTTTATTCTTCTAATTCCCTCATTCTCCCCTATATACCTGGGCTTCCCAGCTGTCTCTAGTGCTAAAGAACCCACTTGCCAATGCAGGAGACTTAACAGGCATGGGTTCGATCCCTGGGTTGAGAAGATTCCCTGGAGGAGAGCACGGTAACCCACTCCAGTATTCTTGCCTGGAGAATCCCATGGACAGAGGAGCCTGGCAGGCTACAGTCCGTAGGGTCTTACAGAGTTAGACACGACTGAAGCGACTTAGCACCCACAAAGTACGTACACCCTATATACCCAATGGGTATTTTGGCATTTAGACCATATTTCGCTTGTCTCAGAGACCAGCAGCTCCTTAATGGAGGCCCAGTAGCTTGTTTATGGACCTATAGGGCCAGGCAAGTGGTGGACAGGGCATCCCTTTCCTATACTTAATAAAAAATAGTCACAGGAAATAACTTGATATTCATCCTATGATTTTGGTCTGAATTTGAACACAATGTGACACATCTCTCAGAGGTGTGCATTTCCATCCTTAATCATGGCGTGAAAGGCTTTCCCCCAAGTCTACAGGGTTGTAAGAATAATCCCCATGTGTGGTTGTGTGGGAGGGCAGGATTGAATGGCCATTCCTCCACTGATCTCACAATCTGCTAATTATTTTGCCTCAGTTACACCCTCATGCCCTTTGTTTGTCTAGTCAAAGCTATGGTTTTTCCAGTAATCATGTATGCGTGTTAGAGTTGGACTATAAAGAGAGCTGACCACTGAAGAATTGACGCTTTTGAACTGTGGTGTTGGAGAAGACTCTTAGAGTCCCTTGGACTGCAAGGAGATCCAACCAGTCCATCCTAAAGGAAATCAGTCCTGAATATTCATTGGAAGGACTGATGCTGAAGCTGAAACTCCCATACTTTGGCCACCTGATGCGAAGAACTGACTTGTTGAAAAGACCCTGATGCTGGGCACGATTGAAGGTGGGAGGAGAAAGGGATGACAGAGGATGAGATGGTAGGATGGCATCACCGACATGATGGACATGAGTTTGAGTAGGCTCCAGGAGTTGGTGATGGACAGGGAATCCTGGTGCAGTCCATGGGATCGCAAAGAGTTGGACACGACTGAGCGACTGAACTGACACCCTCAGGAAGGCATATGCTCTGGAAAATGTAAAGGACCAAGAGGTCAGAACAGAAATGCTACTGAAGCTGGGACTGTTTTGCTCAGCTCCTAGCCCTGGCCTCATTCTACAGAGAAATATCTTCATCTTGGAAATTTCCCCTGTTAGTGTACCACATATGAGGCCATGATTTTCAGAGGGCTTTGCTGAAGAAAATTGGCAGTTGCAGGGAAGATCGTAGTCTAAGGGTCAAAGGATTGAGAACAGATAGAAATCAGGGAGCTGGCACAGAAGTGGTCTCAGCTGTTGTAGACCTGTCTGTCTTTGGATGGAACAACTGCTATTGTCTTTTAAGGAGCTCTCTTTGGGGCTGAATGGGAGATGGGCTGGTAGCTGAGCTTTTGTTTTACTTTCTCCAACTGCTTCTCCTTCCTCTAGGGTTGGAACAAGTCTTAAGCCAAGTCAGGGATCTCAAGTGGTCTGGGCTCAGGTGGGTGGTGGAGAGACTCGGGCTGAGGTGACGGAGTGCACGTGTCTCAGCAAGCTCTTATGCGTATGACCCTCAGTGGTGTCGCAAAATATGGGCTCTTTTTCTCTCTTTCTATCCTGATCTCTTTCATGCTACTTTCTGCTGACATATATATTTTTGTGAAGGCAGGAATTTTATTGGACAAAATTAAATGTTTCTTTTCATATGTTCCTTCTCTCCCTTCTCTCTCATTGCTTAATTAATTCATTCTTCTTTTTTTTTACATACTAATTGAGAGCCAATTAAGTGATAGGACTTACTACATACAGAATCATTAGACAGGATTTTGCTCTCAGGGCTTATGCTTTAGAGGAAAATATGCCCTCCTATTTCCTAGGATCATGCAAGAGAATGGACTCCTGAGACAGACTGATCATTCATTCCTTCATGCATTCCTTAATCAACAAATAGTTATTCAGGATTTATTATTTGTTATGTTCTGGTTTAGGTATTTCTAGTTAAGAAGAATACGGATGACACACTTATTTTATTTCATTTCTTTCCAGGTTACTCTGGAGCTTTAGATTTTGCCAGGTAGTTTTCAGTGTGGGAACCAAGTAGGAGTTGAGTCTCAGTATTAAGACAGGACCCTCACAGTATGAAGTGGGGAATTTGCTAGTGGTCAGATTTCTACTTTGTGCATAGACAAAAGTAAAAGAGTGAGGGAAAGACAAAAGAGGAGGGGCGGAACAGGCACGAAACGAGAGAGAGAAGCAGTAGCTGTGGAAATGGCTGGTGGAGCTGTGAAGATAGTCTTTACTTTTTCCCCCTAGTTTTATGGAGAGATAATTGACATACATTAATGTATAAGTTCAAGGCATACAGCAGAGTGGCTCGATATACATATATAAATGAGTATTGCAATATGTTCAGTTAATATCCATCATCTTGAAACTTCTAATGGGGAAAATCTTGAAAGTTTCCTCTGATGGAAAAAATTTTCATACGTGAGTTTTGAGGGAGTCATTTTGCCTTATACATGGTTCAGCCTGAAGTTTGTGTGAACTTGAAGAGCCTGTCAAAAACCTGCCACATCATGGCATGTCTGATTTTTAACCATTAAGGTAAAGAATGTCTGTTTTGAAGATAAGGATAAAGAACTCCCTTCTTATGAATCTATATTTGATCTCTTGAAGATAAGGTTCTCTTCCTAGACACCAGGGACCTGCTATCTTGCTCGATATTTACTAAACCTATCTCTTTTGGAACCTTGAAAGAATATTCCCAGGTCATCTTTGATGGGTATTCTGTGTTCTGATAAGGTATATGTCTACGCTAAAAATAATGGTTCAACAGAGCAGTTTCTCAGAGTTATCTGAAAGGCTGTCTTTTGGGTGATGGTCCTCAGTTTGACTGAAATAAACCTCTTTTCTATTCCTCAAAAAAATTCCATCATCTCATAAAGATATAATATAAAGAAAAGCAAGAGGAAAAAGCAAGTAAAAACTTTTCTCATTGTGATGAGAATTCTTAAGATTTACTCACCAGATTTCCTATACATCATACAGTGGTGTTAACTACAATCTTCATATTGTACATTGCACCTAGTACTTATCTTACCCTGAAAATTTGTACCTTTTAATTACTTTACTTTCCTCCTACCATCCACTCCTGGTAACTACATGTCTGATCTCTTTTTCTATGAGTTCAGTTTTTCCCTAAGTTCTGCATGTAAGTGAGATCACATTGTATTTGTCTGATTTATTTCACTGAGCATAATAATGCTTTCACAGTCCATCCATGTTGTCACAAATGGTAGAGTTTCTTCTTTTTTTTTTTTTATGAATGAGTAATATTCCATTACTTTATCCATGCCTCTTTATCTATTCATCCATTAAGGAAACCTAGTTTCTTTCTATGTCTTGGGTATTGTAAATCATGCTGCCATGAACATGGGGGTGCAGATAACTTTTTGAGTTAGTAGTTTCATTTCCTTTGGATATATTCCCCAAAGTGAAATTGCTGGATAGATAGTGGTTCTGTTTTTGTTTTTTGATGATCATCCAGATGTTTATTGAGAAGATTTTCTTCTGTGGTGATTGGGTCCTCTATGGAAGGCTGCCATTAGTTCTGTGGAGGTTTTCCCATCTTGCTTGACTGTGGGAAGGCACTGGGGTCAGAGGAACTAAGGCTTCTGTTTTTCTTGCTGAAAAACATCTCTAAATAAGCAAGCTTAGAGATGAAGTTCTCTCCATCTCCTCTTCTTTCCCATGACTTTTCCTCTTATTATGAGGAAGCAGTAGAGCCTTGCTTAGAAGGTAAGCCTGGGTTTCCTGGTCAGCATCCTCCTTAGAGCTGCCTTCACCTCCTGGTTCTTCAAACTGTAGATAAGGGGGTTCAGTAGTGGGGTCACCACACTGTACTGCAAGGATAGCACTTGCTCCAGGGCTGAGCCGGAAGGTGGAGTCATGTACCTTGAAGAGAATTGCACAAAGGACAGAAATGAGCTCAGGACAGTGGCCACAATGATGTTGGCAGCCATGGTTCATTCCACCCCAGACTCTACAAAGAGGGTGCTCAGGGCTGAGTCAGCTATCACTGGTAGAAGCATCTAGAGATGACTGTATTATCCATGAGAAGTCTGTCATTTCTGCCTTTAAACACCTCCATATATGAATTATATAAAACATTATAAGAGCTGCCCCAAGGAAAAAGCAAGTTCTGTAGCATATCAAGTGCTACAGATTAGAACAAAAAATAATTTCATGCATTTCTGTAACACTTCACTTTTCAAAGTACTTTTCCTTAATAATTATGATGACAATATGAGGATTTTTTCCTTTTCTTTTTCTTATATATACAACTGTTTGTTCCCATCGTGTTCCTTACAAAACTATATGCTAGTCCAAATAATAGTTGTCATTTCCCCTAAACATTTATGGGGAGTTACCTCAGAATCACAGCACATTATTTTTATAATGTGTACTGGAATAAAATTTTGTCCTTTTTAGTATGTTTGTCTTTGGCTTAGAAAACAAGCTAAGCTTTGTAAATAAAGTGAAATATAAAAATTTTGTGTTTAGCTTGAGATATGAATCCAAAAGAGTAAGATTAAAATTTTGAATGTAACTTGTTAAGTGTTACTGAGAGTATTTTCCAAAGAAGCATTAATTTTTTTTTTTTTTTGCAATTGTGCCATTATCATTGAAATGTTCTTTTTGGGTTTGCTGTGCTTGATTAAAAAAGGTATTCGAGAGAGGGGGAGAAGATGGCGGAGGAATAGGACCAGGAGATTACTTTCTCCCTCACAA
>SJYQ01091772.1:66563-83070 GCA_006410935.1 Redunca redunca | reverse complement strand
TGCCTCTGTATCCAGCGCCATCATTATCACTGCTTGTGCCTCTAGAGGCTACTGGTGCCTTGCTGCTGCTGGTGTCACTGGCATCGCTGTCTGGGACACAGGATGGTAGGCATTAAGTCCGGCTCCACTGCATTTGAAAGGGGAAGGACGGGGGTGGGGGGGGGGAACCCAGATTGTGGGTGCATATACCTCATCATGCATATNCAGATTGTGGGTGCATATACCTCATCATGCATATGTCTAGGGCTTCCCAGGTGGCTCAAAATCTGCCTGCAATACAAGATCTGCCTGTAATGGAGGAGACCTGGGTTTGATCCCTGGGTGGGGAAGATCCTCTGGAGACAGAAATGGCAACCCACTGCAGTATTCTTGCCTGGAGAATTCCATGGACAAAGGAGCCCGAGGTCACAAAGAGTCAGAGATCACTGAGTCACTAACACACACACACACATTGTCATATAATCAGGTTTAGGCTTCACCTCTAGGGGTGGGGGCAGGGGACCAGAGTCGTGGATGCCTCCACAGCTGGAGGGATGCCATGGGAGTTGCCGTATAGCGCCAGGAGGCTGGAGTTGTGTATACCACGCCCCCCTGCTGCTCCTGGATTCTCTGGGGCTGCAGATTCAGCCGTCCCAACTGGGAGTCTGGGATGGCAGGTGCCACCTCTACCGTTCCCCTAGTTCCACCTCCTCTGTGTGTTCCAGTCCATCCCTGTTAGATGTACAAATGTGTGGAAATCTCAGGTGAGTTGGGCAGACATCTCTGCTGAGCTGTGAATGTTTTACTCGTACATTGAAGGGGAGAGACAAAAAGTGCATCTCACTCCATCATGATGCTGATGCCACTTCTATCTTGGTCTTATTTTATACAAAGAATAAATTCTACGAATCATAGCAAATCCTTCCTATTTTCCCATCTTTGGTCAACTGGTAGTTTTGTCCATTTTTTTTAGCATGAGATGGAATACTTTACTG
The DNA here is from genome assembly GCA_006410935.1 of Redunca redunca. NCBI lineage: Eukaryota > Metazoa > Chordata > Mammalia > Artiodactyla > Bovidae > Redunca > Redunca redunca. The sequence continues at coordinate 82,096 of SJYQ01091772.1, read as the reverse complement.
ATAGAGTCAATTTTCCCCCCAGGGTTTATTTCACTTGGCCCTTGATAGTCACCTTTGGAAAGCCCTGGAATATTGACAATATGGTTGCTGAGAATGGCTTTCAATTATTTTAATTGCTTCGTTAAAGGACTCAATGAGCATTTGCTGAATTGAAATGGAACTTCTCTCAGCAGTGGCAGTCACAGCCTTCCTGAAGATTGGAGTACTGAAACAACAGGAGAAGGACCTCAGAAATGGTCCCAGCTCTTCAGACAAGAAACGGGATGAGCCTGGACCAGTAATTACAAGCCCTCATAGACTTAGAGGCAATGAATGTCACCTGGGGTAAATGGGCCCTCTCTGAGAGTCACACTCATGGTTTAGGTCCAGATGCTGTGAAAGTGCTGCACGCAATATGTCAGCAAAGTTGGAAAACTCAGCAGTGGCCACAGGACTGGAAAAGGTCACTTTTCCTTCCAGTCCCAAAGAAAGGCAATGCCAAAGAATGCTCAAACTACCACACAATTGTACTCATCTCACATGCTAGCAAAGTAATGCTCAAAATTCTCCAAGCCAGGCTTCAGCAATATGTGAACCATGAACTTCCAGATGTTCAAGCTGGTTTTAGAAAAGGTAGAAGAACCAGAGATCAAACTGCCAACATCTGCTGGATCATTGAAAAAGCAAAAGAGTTCCAGAAAAACATCTATTTCTGCTTTATTGATTATGCCAAAACATTTGACTGTGTGGATTACAACAAACTGTGGAAAATTCTTAAAGAGATGGGAATACCAGACCACCTGACCTGCCTCTTGAGAAATCTGTATACAGGTCAGGAAGCAACAGTTAGAACTGGACATGGAACAGCAGACTGGTTCCAAATAGGAAAAGGAGTACGTCAAGGCTGTATATTGTCACCCTGCTTATTTAACTTATATGCAGAGTACATCATGAGAAACGCTGGGCTGGAGGAAGCACAAGCTGGAATCGAGATTGCCAGGAGAAATATCAGTAACTTCAGATATGCAGATGACACCACCCTTATGGCAGGAAGTGAAGGAGAACTAAAGAGCCTCTTGATTAAAGTGAAAGAGGAGAGTGGAAAAGTTGGCTTAAAGCTCAATATTCAGAAAACAAAGATCATGGCATCTGGTCCCATCACTTCATGGCAAATAGATGGGGAAACAGTGGCTGACTTTATTTTTCTGGGCTCCAAAATCACTGTGGATGGTGATTGCAGCCATGAAATTAAAAGACGCTCGTTCCTTGGAAGGAAAGTTATGACCAACCTAGACAGCATATTAAAAAGCAGAGACATTACTTTGCCAACAAAGGTCCGTCTAGTCAAGGCTATGGTTTTTCCAGTAGTCATGTATGGATGTGAGTTGGACCATAAAGAAAGCTGAGCATCAAAGAACTGATGCTTTCAAACTGTGGTGTTGGAGAAGACTCTTGAGAGTCCTTTGGACTGCAAGGAGATCCAACCAGTCCACCGTAAAGAAGATCAGTCCTGAGTGTTCATTGGAAGGACTGATGCTGAAGCTGAAACTCCAATACTTTGGCCACCTGATTTGAAGAGCTGATTCATTTGAAAAGACCCTGATACTGGGAAAGATTGAGGGCAGGAGGAGAAGGGGATGACAGAGGATGAGATGGTTGGATGGCATCACCGACACAATGGACATGGGTTTGGGTGGACTCCGGTAGTTGGTGACGGACAGGGAGGCCTGGTGTGCTGTGGTTCATGGGGTCACAAAGAGTTTGACACGACTGAGTGACTGAACTGAACTGAACTGAACTGCTCAAGGCTATGAAGAAAGAGGGACCCAGTGTTGCTATTTCTAATTTTCCCAGAGAAGCTATACATTTAGAATTTGATTTAAAATTTCCAACACTTAAAAAAATTGAGAATTAATTCAAAACTAAAAAGGAAGACCAGATACATCTGTAGTCAGCATTTAATCAGTGGGTTGCCAGCAGCATACCCAGTGGCATAACTAACTGAATGATAATAATGACATTAGCTAGCATTTATGTGTACTTGCTCTAAGCTAGGTGCTGAGAAATGCTTTATGATCCTTTAATCCCCCTGCCAACCTTATGAGGCAGATGGAGAGATGTTGTTCAATATATTTAATGTCAGACAATATAAAATATAAACGACAAACCTGAATCTAGTCAGGTCCAGAATCTTACAGATCTGAGGTCCAGTCTACAAGAAGCTTAGAGGATACAGGAACAAATTAAATTTGGAGGGAGAAATACCTACCACGAGGGAAAAATTCAGACAAATTCATGATGAGGACATTCCTTAGGACAACTGATCCAGTCCTTCAAAAATTACACACATACACACACACATACACACAGTGTTGGGAAGCAAAGCTGTTCAGATTAAAAGGGACAAAAGAACCCCCATAATGACAAGATGCAATATGAGGGTCCTTTTTGGATCTTGATTTGAACTGCTGCTGCTGCTGCTAAGTTGCTTCAGTCGTGTCCAACTCTGTGTGACCCCATAGACGGCAGCCCACCAGGCTCCCCCATCCCTGGGATTCTCCAGGCAAGAACACTGGAGTGGGTTGCCATTTCCTTCTCCAATGCGTGAAAGTGAAGTCCCTCAGTCGTGTCTGACTCCCAGTGACCCCATGGATTGCAGCCTACCAGGCTCCTCCACCCATGGGATTTTCCAGGCAAGAGTACTGAAATGGGTTGCCATTGCCTTCTCCATGATTTGAACTAGTTAATGATAAAAAGTCATTTTGGAAATAACTGGGGACTTATCAAAAAAAACAAAAACAAAAACAAAAAAAAAAACAGAGCCTAGAAGACACTTTAAAGTGTTGAAAGAAAAAAAGTTGTGAACGCAAAATTCTGTATCCAGCTAAGATATCCTTCAACTATTGGGGTGAAATAAAGACTATTTCAGACACACAAGAAAAGAGTTGAGAAAAATCTTTCTCCAGCAGAACTGCATGACAAGATGTGCTAAAGGAAGTACTTCAAACTGAAAGGAANTAGTGTGTAGGCACATGATTTGACGCAAAGGACACACTTGAGAGATGTTAGCTGTGGGGAACAGCCTGGATCTCTTCCCGTCCCTCCCTGGGGCTGAGCTGCTTGCTTCTCCTGGGTTCCTGGGGCCAATCGCCCCAGCCTCCTGCTCAGTGGATGCTGTAGACACTCAGGCTGGGAGAGGAAAGATAGGGGAGGTTTATGGTAACAGTGGCCACAGGCTCATTAATAGTCATGACTGTTGTGAAAATTTCAGGCTGATCAGAAATAGGGTTGACATGAGTCTCCAGCTGGCCTCTCCAGTCATCTCTTTGGATTTAAACAGCCAGGGCATTGTGCAGAAAATTGCCTAAAATTGCCTTGTTTCCATGATACAGCATGGCCTTCCTCCTAGCCTGGCCCTCAGCAGCTGACATGCCTCCATCCAGCCATCTGTATTTGCTACGTCAGGTGTATTCTGAGCGCCAGATGCAGCTTTCTAAGTTTCTGGCAGGAGGAACCCATACCCATTTATAGGATCAAGTATAGGACTAATCTCCTGAGAAGCAGTCTTGCTCTGCTCCCTGCTGTCCATCATACCTCCCCAACCCCAGTTTCCTCAGTGGCCAGGGATGACGTGTTCTGGGGATGCAGGGTCCACTAGAGATGCTGCTACTGTATCTCCAGCAGGTGGCGCTGAAGGCTCTCTGTTCACCTGCTCATTTGGTCCTCACTTCGGGAAGGGCGCCTGATGGTAGGAACACAGAGCAGTGGCTCTGTCCAAGGCCGGCTGACTAGGGAAACTCACAAGAGATTTTAGGGACTTCTCTGGTGTTCCAGTGGCTAAGACTCCATGCCCCCAGTGCAGGAGGCCCAGGTTTGATCCCTGGTCAGGAAACAAGTTCCCGCATGCCACAATTAAAAGATCCCATGTGCCACAACACAGCCAAGTAAATTAATAAAATAAAATAAATATAAAACGAGATAGATCTTCGTTTTTTTTGTGGGAGTTCCTAGACAGTTCAGGAGGCCCCATCTCTCTTCTGGTCTGGGATCAGCTGCACAGTAGTCAAAACCAATCTCACTCTGTCTCCCCTGAGAGTCATGCCTGGTGCTTTGAAAGGGCAGAGACCTTGTAGTTACATAGACCTCAGTTCAAATCCCAGTTCTGATTTTATGGGCTGTGTGACTGTGGGCAACTTGCTTCATCTTTCTGAGCCTCAGTTTTCTCCAGTAAAATGGGAGTGTGTGTGTGCTAAGTCACTTCAGTCGTGTCCAACTCTCTGCGACCCTGTGGACCATAGCCAGCCAGACTCCACAGTCCATGGGATTCTCCAGGCAAGAATACTGGAGTGGATTGCCATGCCCTCCTCCAGGGCATCTTCCCAACCCAGAGACCGAACCCACGTCTCTTACATCTCCTGCCTTGACACGCAGGTTCTTATCCACTAGCACCACTTGGGAAGCCCAGAATGGAGGTAATGCTCAGGTTAGTGGCAGGATTAAATGGGTCAGGATGCAAAAGCACCAAATCCTAATAAGAGGTCAGCTGGTTCTCTCTCCATTCCTAGGCCTTGTGTTGGTGGCACTTGAGCAGCCAGAGCCCAGCATGGGGCCTATATTTCTTGCTACTCTATGCTGTTCCCTGAGCAAGGATAGAATTGAGCTCCTGGTAAGATGGAACAGAGGGGCCAAGCAAGGAAAGTCCCAGAAACTGCTTCCTCAAGCCCACTACTGGCCACACTCATGTCTGTCCCCACTTTGGGAGACCTGGGTGCATCACCCTGATTTTCCAATAACCTATTTTTTTTTTTGGCCATGCAGCATGCAGGATCTTAGTTCCCAGACCAGGGATCGAGCCTGTGACTCCTGTGGTGGAAACACAGAGTCTTAACCCCTGGACCACCAGGGAAGTCCCATTCAATAACTCTTGCTTCTCTCACAGCAAGTTGGAGGGAAAAGTTCTACTTAAAAAATCATTGCTTTCTAGAAAAAAAAACCTTGATGTTTTAAGGCAAACATCATAGTGGTAATATATGAAGTTAAAACACATAAAAGATGAGGGATTTCTGGAAAAAAAAAAAACAAAAAAACAGTCCTAGAGATAGGGGTTCAGTTCCACTCCCTTGAAAAGGCTGCGTTTGGCCCACTGGTAAACCGTGGGGCTTGGGGCTTGCTTCTGAGCAGGGGCAGCAGAATGTCCGGGGCCAGTCAGAGTTCCATCCACTTGGGACAGACATTTGCCTGCCCGGGGAAGAGCAGTGAGTGATTACACTAGGGAGGATGGGCAGAGAGCCAGGGAAACTGCTAGACAGGTATTTCAGAGGAATATCTATGTCCTGGGTGTTCTGAGGCTGGAGTCTCCCACATCGATGTGTTGAGTTGGTGGGATTCCAAGTAGCTTCTCTGGGTCTCCTTTAGGACATCAGTAAAGCCATCTGGTCTCGAAGGCAGGAGTCGCAGCAAGCTTTCTGCCTGCTGTAGAGGACATATGAGTCCAGTGGGAGACATCTGGGACCTCAGAGCTGTGGGACCCCAAGAGGCAGGCGAGCCCCAGTGATGGAAGGACCCTTTGGAGGCCGAGGAGCCAGGGCTGGTCCGACACAGGAAATGCACAAGTGGGGAGGTGGCCTTGAAAGTGAGGCAGGTCTCGGCCCGGAGCCCCTGGGATTGACACTGGAATCTGCCCATCATGGACGCCCTGTCCATTACCTGACCTTCTCGTCTGCATTCCTCTGGCCAGACGGGGAGAGTGCGGGCTGGCTTTGGAGCTGCAAAAAATCTGCATGTCACATGGCGCATCAGCACCTCGGCCACCTTATCTCCACCCTTAGCTTTGCTCAGGGTGCTGAGAGCAGGGAGCCAGGAGTTCAGGTAACCGGGTGGGGTCAGCTCTGCCGGTGCGAAAGTGCAGGCAGTGGCCCCCATTTCTACGGGCAGCCCCACTACCTTCCCTTAGTACACAGACTTCACCCTCTGGGAATAAGAGACCTGAGTTGAAGTGCCTGCTTTGCCACTTGGTTCTTGGGCCTTGCTTTCCCTAATCTGTCAGGTCGGCACAACAGATGTTTCCAGGCTGCTCCCAGGCTTGGGGTGACAATTACACCAGACAATGTACTTTGTAAACAAGAAAAGCATAATTTCACAGCAAAGGCTGTCTCCCCAGACCTCTCCAGGGCTGCAGACACCTTTTGTTAGAAACTCTCAGTGGTAATAATGGTAATGACAATAATAATTTCTTATCATTACTAATGGGCTTCCCTGGTGGCTCAGATGGTAAAGAATCTGCCCGCAATGCGGGAGACCCAGGTTTGATCCCTGGGTTAGGAAGCTCCCCGGGAGAAGGGCATGGCAACCCATGCCAGTATTCTTGCCTGGAAAGTCCTGTGGACAGAGGAGCCTGACGGGCTATAGTCCATGGGGTCGAAAAGAGTGGGACATGACTGAGCAACTAACACTTTCAGGGGATCATTACAAAGAAATAATATAGTAAAATAAATGTAATAATTTATACACTACCATGTGTAGGATACATAGCTACTGAGAAACTGCTGTATAACACAGGGAGCTCAGCTTAGTGTTCTGTGACAACCTAGAGGGGTGGGAGGGAGACTCAGGAGGGAGGGGAATATATATACATATACTAACACAACATTGTAAAGCAATTATCCTCCAACTAAAAATAAATAAAATATAATAATACTTTATCATATACTATTTATTGATATAATAAATATAAAACAATTTACCAGTATTATGTTGGCCAAGATTTTAAAAAATCAGATTTTTCAGAAGACTTTGAATTTACTTCTGCACCTGACAATAGAGCTTGTTATTGTTGCTCAGTCACCAAGTCATGTCCGACTCTTCGTGACCCCATGGACTGCCAGTGCCAGGGTTTCCTGTCCCTTACCACCTCCCAGGGTTTGCCCAAGTTCATATCCATTGAATTGGTGATGCCATCCAACCATCTCATCCTCTGTCACCCTCTTCTCCTCTTGTCCTCAATCTTTCCCAGCATCGGGGTCTTTTCCAGTGAGTTGGCTCTTTGCATCAGGACGATAGAGGTGTTTACCCCAAGACAGCGCTCAGGTGCACTGAGCTTCTCCTTCAGACAAGGCCCCCACAGTCCTCCACATGCCCTGTTACATCCTCAGCACCTAGCTCAAAGGTCAGGTCCTGTCTGTCACCTGGCTTGCTACGTGCGCTCCTTACACCACCCACTTACAAGTGGTTGATCATTAGTCCCTCTGGCCATTTCAAAGTCTGGCACGTGAGCAACGGCCCCCTACTTCCATTGCCCCCTGCAAGTGTGTCCATCTGCCAGGCCCTAGCCCTGACTCTGGAGGTGGCAGCATGTAAGCAGAGTTGTTGGTTTCAGAAGGGTGACTCTTTATCCACTCAGACAATAATTGCATTTCCTATTCTGACAGTCAAAGGCTGCTTGGACAAAGCCGGATGGTGTGGGGTTTGAAGGTGCTTCCCACTTCCCAAGGCCCTGACATGCTCTCCTGGGTGGGAGCAGCTCATCTTGCCTGACTCACTGAACTGCTGCTTCCCTCCACCCCACCCTGGTCACTGCTGAGCCTGGTCAGCATGCAGCCTGTGGAGGGAGCCGGGCCTCGGGGCCCCAGGAGGGAGCTGCTGCCACTCACAGACACCTGTAGGTGTGGGGTTTGGGCTCTGACTACAGCAAAAGGAGGCCTGGGAAGGCCACTCTGGCTTTTCTCCTTTGATGTGTCCACTTCCTAGCAGGATGATAGGTCCCCAGGGGCGTGTCCCTGGATGCCTGTTGAATCATGCTTCCTGGCCACCCATCATTCAGCCTGCTGGTGGCCCCTTTAGGAAGTTTTTCTGCAGATGAGCACATGGGCCTTTTAGGGAGCGGGCTGTTGGTGAAAACATCCCAGCCCAGATGCACACACCCAGCGATTACTGGGACCACCTTGTTTGTCCGGATGCGGCTAACACATCTGTAGCTCTTGGTGGAGCTGCAGCCTCCTTCGGGAAACGCCCTGTTATTCTTAGAATTTGGGGGTTGAATCTTCATCCACCATTAGTGTGCTGTGTGACTTCTCACAGGCAAGATGGCTTGCTTAGGAACCCTAGAAGAATCTGAATGGAGTACTCCAGGGAAGGGCCTGGGGCAAAGGTAGGGGAGAGAGGGCTGTTGTGAGGGTCCAAGGAGGTGTTTGGGTGGAGATGCCATGTGAACAATGAAGCAGGGGGCTGGAGGTCAGATCTCCTGAGTTCCAATCTCAGGTGCAACCCCCCCAAACTTGGTGTCTCCATACCTTGGGGACAGTAACAGTACCTACCTCATAGGGTGGTTGAGAGGATTAAATGACATCATGCATGAGAAGCACTTGACACCCTAGTAAGTGCTCAGAAAATACTACTACTAAGTGTTATTGATACAAGGATGGCACAGAACATATGGAATGAAAAACAGAAGCTCTGCTGGGTCAAGGTGTCTGCTGACCCACTGTTCCCACAGGCAGAGGCTGGGGCTCAGCAGGCTTGATTTCCAGGGGGCTGGGGACCTGAGCTTGGGCCCCATAGGCCTGTGACATGCCTGAGCATGGCCAGTGGACAGGGAGAGGGCAGGGGTGAGCTCTGTGGGACCCCTGGCCTGGTGGGCACTGAGCTGCCCTCCCCAGTAGAGCCCTCTGGGTTGGGTCACCAGGAACAGACTGCAGAGACACGAGTCCCTCTACCAAGACCCATACAAGGCCGTGGGCCCGCGCTCACCAGCCCGGATCACGGGGATGCAGGGGGTTCACCTTCTCCAAGGAAGGGGCAGGGCCGGGAGGGAAAACAGGGAGCTATTTCAGGAAGGTGTCGAAGGCCGGGACACTAAAATTAGACCCTTGGTTCCTAAAAAGATATTGGCGCCATCCAAGGCCTTGGAGAGGGGCTCTCCAGCGCGGAATGTGACCTCAGGAGGGGCTCTGCGGGCCTGGGCAGTGAGGTCAGTCCGCGGGACCAACGGCACCGCCCGACGGCCGGTGGTCACGGGCATCTCTCCCCTACCCACCCCTCCTGCAAAATTCTGGAGCTGGTTCCAACTGCTTCCTGTCTGCACCCAGCGCACGCGCGGGAAGGCGAGGGGGCAAAACCGCGCAGTCCCGGCGCCATCTGGCTGCATTTTAACTTTTTTGATTGTCCCTTTGCCTCCAGTGCATTCTTTCTGCTCCATCCTGGGGGTGTGTGTTGAGGGGAGCGTACTGGGGGGTGCTCAGAAGTGACCGTCTTGGAGCTGGGGCTCCCAGGCCTGGACTGGGAGTACGAGCCAGTGCAGGGCCCGGGCCTGCAGGTCAGGGAAGCCCATACTCTGAGCTTTCTTTCCTTGTCTCCTCCCTCGGTCCTGAGGCTTCACTCCAACCCTAAGTGATGTGGCTGCTAAACAAGCCAGGGATGGGTTCTAGTGGGCCCCAGGCTCTGAGATGGCTCCTCTCACCCCCTCCCCAGTGCCCTGGCCTGGGATACAGGACTTTGTCACCTGCATTTGCTCTTGTCCCAAGCTGTTTTCTAGGGCAGGGAAGGTGGCAGATTAGATCTTATCTCAACACCTGTCTGAATTCCTTTAACAATTGCTCGTGGTTCTTGCCCTATCCCAGGTGGTGTAGAAGTAAAGAATCTGCCTGCCAATGTAGGAGACACAAGAGATGCCATCCCTTGGAGGAGGAACCCACTCCAGTATTCTTGCCTGGAAAATCCCTTGGACAGCAGAGCCTGGCGGGCTACAGTCTGTGGGGTTGCAAAGAGTCAGACTGAGCAACGGAGCACACACACACATTTCTTGGCATACAGTCTAGAAGGCCCACAAGGTCCAGCTCCAACTACCTCTCACCCCATACCCAACCTCACAGCCTCTTTCCCGTTCTCCAACTCCCTGAGTTCCCTCTGTGGGGCCTGCCACCGGCTCATCTCTCCTTGCCCCACTAAGCCTCAAGCATTCCATTTCAACATTACTTCCTCAGAAAAGCCTGACACTAGCTCAAGGCTCCTTTCTCTCTGTGACCCTCTCTCCTTTCCTAACATTCATCACACCCATTGCCTGTGGTCCCCACGGGGATGGAAGCCCAGGTAAACTGGGCTATAGTACTGCTGCTGCTGCTGCTGTGATTCCAGCGTCCGACGCAGAGTAGGTGCTCGAAATACCTGTAGTCAAGCTGATGTGGAACCTGAGAGGGCAGTGCCCTTGTTGCTCTTGGACAGCAGGCTCCTGGAAGTTGGGGAACTGGTTATATCCCTCTGCAGACTGGCTGCTCGGGTAAAGGAGGATGGAGGCCATGAGGGAGGCCGAAAGGGCATGTGGGGGAGGGTGCAATTGGAGTGGGGCAGCGCGCAGCTTCTGCTGGGCTCATTCACAGGGGTGGCTCGTCTCCTACCGGCCAGCCCACCTGGCCTTCCTAGCCCTGTCCTTGCTCTGTAGCCTGGATTTCTGGAGAATCTCTAAGATCAGAACAAACAAGCAGATGGAGCTTGAATCACTGCTCAGGGTCCTGCTGGAATTTTCAAAGCAAAACTAGGAGACAATCTTGAGAGGGATGCTTGAGTCTTCCCCGCAGCCTGGGAACTTGGTCCCCTCTGAACCCCATGTATTGCTCAGATGTGAAGGCTGATGGCTCAGAGCTTGGGGGAGCTCAGAACCTGGACTAAGGTGTCTCCCAGCCTCAGGCCTCCCATCACCTGCTTGGAAATACACGAAACACTCAGAACTATGTGTTTGGTTGTTGATCTATGTCCAACTCAGCTTTAGCTGGTTCCTTCTAATGACTCCTTCTAAGACATGGTGTCCAGGCTGTCCAGTCAGCATCCACCATCTGGTTTAACTCCACCAAGTTTCATGCTCAAAAGCGTCCTGGTTTGGACTTTATGTTGCATGATTATGCCATTAGGTCTATAAGCGCTAAGTCACTTCAGTCATGTCTGACTGTTTGTGACTCTATAGACTATAGCCCACCAAACTCCTCTGTCCATGGGATTCTCTAGGCAAGAATACTGGAGTGGATTGCCATGCTCTCCTCCAGGGATCTTCCCAACTCAGGATTGAACTTGCCTCTCTTAACATCTCTGCATTGGCGGCCGGGTTCTTTACCACTAGTGCCACCTGGGAAGCCCAGTAATTTAATTTGCTAATTGACTAGCTTAATAATTTGGGCTTCTCAGGTGGCGCTGGTGGTAAAGAACCCACTAGCCAATGCAGGTAGATGTAAGAGGCATGGATTCAATCCCTGGGTCGGAAAGATCCTCTGGAGGAGGGCATAGCAACCCATTCCAGTATTCTTGCCTGGAGAATTCTACGGACAGAGGAGTCTGGTGGGCTACAGTTCATCGCGTCGCAAAGAGACACAGATGAGTGACTAACACACATACACGTTTACTTCTTCCATACAACAACATGAATCACCATAGGCATACATACGTCTCCTCCCTCCTGCCCCACCACAGAGTGCCAGGCTGGGCTCCTTGTGCATACAGTAGTTCCCACTCAGTTCAGTTCAGTCGCTCAGTTGTGTCAGACTCTTTGCGACCCCATGAATCGCAGCACACCAGGCCTCCCTGTCCGTCACCATCTCCCGGAGTTCACTCATACTCACGTCCATCGAGTCCGTGATGCCATCCAGCCATCTCATCCTCGGTCGTCCCCTTCTTCTCCTGCCCCCAACCCCTCCCAGCATCAGAGTCTTTTCCAATGAGTCAACTCTTCGCATGAGGTGGCCAAAGTACTGGAGTTTCAGCTTTAGCATCACTCCTTCCAAAGAAATCCCAGGGCTGATCTCCTTCAGAATGGACTGGTTGGATTTCCTTGCAGTCCAAGGGACTCTCAAGAGTCTTCTCCAACACCACAGTTCAAAAGCATCAGTTCTTCGGCGCTCAGCCTTCTTCACAGTCCAGCTCTCACATCCATACATGACCACTGGAAAAACCATAGCCTTGACTAGACGGACCTTAGTCGGCAAAGTAATGCCCACTAGTTATCCCGATTTTCTTACCTATTACAGTGAGCAAGTGTTACTTTTTCTCAAACAATAAACTTAAAGAAAACAAAAGGCTGGTCACATGCCACCCCTCACCCAATCCAGCCCCTCCCCGCAGCCTAGTTTTGATTTTATGGTATAGGGAGTTCTTCTTGGTTGTTTTTCTTTTTTGTCTTAATGTTTATTTATCTATTGCAGCACACCGACTCTCTAGTTGCGGCACCTGGGCTCCAGAGTGCGTGTGTGTTCTCAGTAGTTGCTTTGCGGCATGTGGGATCTTAGTTCCCTACCCAGGGATCAAACCCACGTCCCTTGCATGGCAAAGAAGATTCGCAACCACTGGACTACTAAGGAAGTCCCTCCTTGGTTATTTTTCTATCACTTATTTCTGGATTTTGGCCAGAAAATTTGTGAGATCTGGCCACAAGAAATGAATTGGTTGTTCTCTTTCTTGACTACAAATTCCCTGAAATCAGGGACATTTGGGGGCTCCTTTACAACGGTGTCAGGATCGTGGTGGGTGTTGACAGATGTTTACTGAGTCCCAGGGATGGAAGAGGACCTGATCTGTCTCCCGGAAGCAGGAGGCCCGGGAGAACATCTTAGAGGTGACCATTCTGAGCTGCCCTGCCCTCCTACTAGGAGGCAAACATGCTCCCTCTGGCAGCAGGTTCTGGAGGGAGCAGCCCTGGGCCTGGCAAGTGCACTCGCTGGGATGTAGGATTCGAGAATGATGTGTCCACATGGGGGTAGGTTATTCTGCATGGGAGGTGGGTGGGGTGCAAAGCCATCTTGTGTGATGGCAGCCCAGGCTCTCATCAGACTGCACACTCCCCTGGGTCCCACACAGGGCTGAAGAATCCCTGGAATGTGGCAGAGCTGCTGATAGCACTTGATGCTCTGCGTGTGATCAACCACGTGACTTCCTCAGGGAACCGTGTGAAGGAAAGTCTGCCGGGTGAGCCCCAGCATCCCGATGGTGAATCTCCAAGGTCCTCTTTTTCCCACCTCTAAGGAGCATGATGGGGTGCTGGGAAACAGGGCACGGAGGCCCAGAGATGATATTTAATCATCGTTGATAGCCCGAACCTCCATCTTCCTGGGACCATAAGACAGAGTCATACCACAGTAATAATCATAATTTGTTGTTGTTATTTGGTTGCTAAGTCATGTCCAACTGTTTGCAACTCCATGACTGTAGCACTCCAGGCTCCTCTGTCCTCCACTATCTTCTGGAGTTTGTTCAAATTCATGTCCATTGAGTCAAGAATGCTATTTAACCATCTCATCCTCTGTTGCCCCCTTCTCGTTTTTCCTTCAATCTTTCCCAGCATCAGGGTCTTTTCCAATGAGTCGGCTCTTCACATCAGGTGGCTGATGCTGAAGCATCAATCCTTCCAGTGAATATTCAGGGAATATTGATTTCCTTTAGGACTGACTGGTTTGATCTCCTTGCCCCAAGGAGGGACAAGACACCAAGGAGGGTCTTGAGGGACTCTCAAGAAGAGTCTTCTCTAGCACCACAGTTCAAAAGCATGAATTCTTTGGCATGCAGTCTTCTTTATGGTGCAAATTTCACACCCGTACATGACCATTGGAAAAACCATAGCCTTGACTAGATGGACCTTTGTCAGCCGAAGTCTTGCTAGGGCACCTGGCGCAGAAGGAATAATAGAAACGTGGTCAGAAGCTGCCTTTAATTGGACAGTTCAGAGCTCCACCAGGGGCCCACCCCTAGCAGCTGTGCGACCGTACTAGTCCCCTGAGGGCTATTGTACAAAACACCACAGACTGGGTGGCTGAAGCAACAGAAGTTTCTTGTCTCACAGTTTTGGAGGCCAGAGGCCCAAGATCACAGTGTCAGCAGGTTGTGAGGGAATCTCTCGTGTCGTCCTGGCTGTTGGTGGTTTCCTGGCCGTCTTGGCATTCCTCGCCTTGTAGATGCATCACCCCGATCTCTGCCTTTAGGTCTGCGTGTGTGCACATTTCTGTCCAAATGTCCCCCTTCTATGAGGAGGTCAATCTTATGGGGTCAGGACCCACCCCAAAGACCTTATTTACATCTGCTCACCTCTACAGAGACTCTGGGGCTTCCCTAGTGGTAGAGAACCCACCTGCCAGTGCAGGAGACATAAGACACACAAGTCTGATCTCCGGGTCGGGAAGATCCCCTGGAGAAGGCAATGGCAACCCCCTCTAGTATTCTTGCCTGGAGAATCCCATGGGCAGAGGGGTCTGGTGGGCTACAGTCCATGGGGGCAGCAAAGAGTCAGACGTGACTGAAGTGACTAGCGTGCACCCACAGAGACCTTACCTCCAAATAAGGTAATTCTCAAGCACCAGGTTTGGGGCTTCAATATGGCCATAACAGTGACCTCGGGTAAATCAGGTAACAGCTCTGAGCCTCAGTTTCCTTGTCTGTTATAAGGGGTTGGTAATAACCCCTCCCTCCTGGAGTTGCTGTGTCGAAACTGGAGTGGGTAGTCATTTCCTTCTTCAGGGGATCTTCCTGACCCAGGGATCGGACCCAGGTCTCCCACATTGCAGGTAGATTCTTTACCATCTGAGCCACCAGGGAAGCCCCTTGTAGAAACATTAGAGGAAATAAAATGCCTGCCCCAGTACCCACATCATAGTTGGAGCTCAGGAAAACAGCTGCTATTATTTCCTATGTCCTTCCTAGGATGAGCTCAGATAAGAGGCTGCAAGGTCAGGATGAACCTGAATATGATGGCTGAGGGAAGGACACGACCTGGTGGGGCCAGTCTCGGGAAGATGCTGCCTTAGTCTAACTTGTCCCAAGTCATTTGGTACCTGAGGACAGGGCACTGCCTGGCTCCCAGGCAGTGCCTGGGCTTGGCTTCTGCATCTCGGGGTGAGGCATTTGCAGATCCCACTTCCAGGCTTTGCCCTCTATGGTGTCCAGCTCAGGGTTTCTCAGTCTCGACACTGTTGGCATTTGGGGCCAGGTAATTCTTTCTTTTTTTGGCTGTGCTGGGTCTTCCTTGCTGCTTGGGCTTTTCTCTAGTTGCAGCGAGCGGGGGCTACTCTCTAGTTGCAATGCGATGGTTTCTCATTGTGGTGGCTTCTCTTGCTGCCGAATAAAGGCTCTAGGCATCTGGGCTTCAGTAGATGTGACACATGGGCTCAGCAGTTGCACCTCCTGCGCTCTAGAGCACAGGCTTAATAGTTGTGGCACACGGGCTTAGTTGCTTCGCAGCTTGTGGGATCTTCCTGGATCAGGAATCAAACCCATGTCTCCTGCATCACAGGGTGGATTCTTTACCACTGAGCCACCAGGGAAGCCTGGGGCCAGATAATTCTTTGTCATAGGGCTGTCCTGTGCTTTGCAGCATCCCTGGCCTCTACCCACTAGAAGCAGATGGTACCCCTTCCATAGTTACAACTACCAGTACTGTCTTGTATGTGTGTGGAAGTCACTCGGGCATGTCCGACTCTTTGCGACCTCATGGACTATATAGTCTGTGGAATTCTCCAGGCCAGAATGCTGGAGTGGGTAGCTGTTTCCCTTCTCCAGGGGAGCTTCCCAACCCAGGAATCGAACCCAGTTCT
>SJYQ01091772.1:0-61825 GCA_006410935.1 Redunca redunca | reverse complement strand
TTGGTTAAAACTAGGTGTCAAGGAGGGAGATACCTAAAGAAGAAACTGGGTCCCCCTGGAATTGGTTTAAACTTAGAAGCTTTGGGGAGGGGCCCCATGGGGCTGAGACCCAGAACTCTGAGGAGGATGGAGAAGAAGCAGAAGAGTCCTTGGGGCCAGCTCTTCAGACCAGACATGGACACACTGAGTGTTAGGTCATGAGTCAGATCATATCCACCTTTGGCCTTAAACTCTGATGGCCCCATCTTACTTGGAGTAAAGTTAGCCCAAGTCTGAAGTAGAAGGCTCTGTTCTGTTCAGCCCTCAGCACCTCTCTGATCCCATTTCCTCTCTCTCTCTTGTCTCACTCACTCCACTCCCTAATGCTGACTCTTTGCCATTCTTGCATGTTGCAACACACTGCAGTGTTGCCTGGCTCCCTCTTCCCCTAAAACCATTGAGGCAACCGCCTTACCTCCTTCAAATCTTTGCTCCAATATCACCTCCCTGGTGGGTTCTTCCTGAGCTTCCTGCCAACAACTCAACAACCCCTAACACAGCCCTCCCTCTTCTCTGCTTTATTTTCCTCCTTAGAATGATCACTTTCTAAAATATTAAATGGGGCTTCCCAGGTGGTGATAGCAGTAAAGATTCTACCTGCCATTGCAGGAGATGTGGGTTTGACCCCTGGATCAGGATGATCTCCCAGAAGAGGAAATGGTAACTCACTCCAGTGTTCTTGCTGGGAAACTCCCATGGACAGAGGAGCCTGGTGAGCTATATAGTCCATGGGGTCACAAAGAGTTGGACATGACTGAGCAACTGAGCACACACACAGTATACTATATATTTCAGTTATTTCATTTTATGGGTCTATTTCCTTCTATTAGAACATAAGCTTCCCAAATATAAGGCTTTGTCTGTTTTGTTCACTGCTGTACCCTGAACACCTTGACGAGAGTAAGCATTCCATGAATGTTGAATGAATGAGTTAGAACCTTGCCCAGTTCAAAAGTAGGTGCTATAAAAAGAGAGCACATGGCTCCTCATGTCTGAATGGCCTGCCCTGCCCTCCCCGCCCCTGGCAGGAAGCAGGCTGCTGAGGTTGTTCTGTCCTGGGCAGAACTGGAGACTGGCCAGTCACTCCTGACCTGCGGCCATCTAGAGCCTCCAAGCCCCCTCCGGCCCCATCCAATCAGGAAGAGGGTGTGGTTTCCTGGGGGACACTGGCCAGAGCCTGCCAGGCCAGGGAGGAGAGCTCGGTACAATGCATGTGTGTTACCTGTCGCCCTCCCACCTTCAGATCCTAAAAACCTAGTGGGAGAGGGTGGCTGAGAGCAGGTGCCAGGCCAGAGGGCTGCCTTAAGATAAGTCCCTGGCAGCAGGGCCTTGTGACTGTCCTCTCTTCTTCCGTCTCATTTTCAGGCCTGGGGTCCCTTCCTCTCCCTCACACAGAGGGCTCATCTCAACCAGACAGAACCTGGACAAACCATGGGACTTGTCTGAAGAGCAGACACAGCAGCCATAACCAGGAGGAATAAACACCCAAGGTCAAAAACATTATGTGATGGTGATGACAAAGACGATAAAAGGTGTTGGTGAGGGTGGGAGCAGAAAGCAGCAGACTTAGAATAATTCAAGGTTTATGAAAGAGTACCCACTCCAGTGTTCTTGCCTGGAAAATCCCAGGGACTGGGGAGCCTAGTGGGCTGCTGTCTATGGGGTCGCACAGAGTTGGACATGACTAAAGTGACTTAGCAGCAGCAGCAGACATGGAATACTAAGTCCTGTACACAAGCACTGTTTATAACAGCCAAGACATGGAGGCGAGTAAATGTCCATCAACAGAGAAATGGATAAAGAAGTGACACATACACACAGTGGGTTACTACTCAGCCATTAAAAAGAATGAAATAATGCTATTTGCGGCAAGATGAATGGACTTAAGAGACTGTCATGCTGAGTGAAGTAAGTCAGACAGTGAAGGAGAAACATCATCCCTTATATGTGGAATCTGAAAAGAAATGATACAAATGAACTTATTTACAAAACAGAAACAGACTCACAGACTTAGAGGGTGAACTTATGGTTGCTGGGGAGAAAGATGGGGGGAATGGATAGTTAAGTTTGGGATGGACATGTACATACTGCTGTATTTAAAGTGAATAACCAACAATGACCTACTGTATAGCACAGGGAACTCTGCTCAATGTTATATAGCAACCTGGATGGGAAGAGAGTTTGGAGAAGAATGGACACATGTACATGTATGGCTGAGTCCGTTTGCTGTCCACCTGAAAATATCACAACATTGTTAATTGGTAATACTCCAATATAAAATACAAAGATTTTTAAAAAAAATATACAAATTCCCAGAAAATGGAGAAATTGACCTGAGACTATCAACTCCAAGATATACACTGATAAAAATTATTAGAAAATATGATCAGGTCACCCAGGCTAAAAGAATATACCGAATTATTTTATGATAATAAATTAGGCTGTGATCAGACATCCCAAGAGCAACATACAAAGCAGGGCAACAACAGAGCAACATTTTTAAGAGACTAAGGAAATAAGTGTGTTAGTGTTAGTTGCTCAGTTGTGCCCGACTCTTTGAGACCCCACGGACTATAGCCTGCCAGGTTCATCTGTCTATGAAATTCTCTAGGCAAGAATACTGGAGTGGGTTGCCATTTCCTCCTCCAGGGCATCTTCCTGATCCAGGAATTGAACCCAGGTCTCCTGCATTGTAGGTAGATGCTTTATCATCTGAGCTACCAGGGAAGCGCCAAGGAAATAAAGTGTGAAGTAAAAACTTTCTATCTAGTTAAATTGTCCTTCAAGTATCAAAGGTTGAAGATCTCAAAGAATATAGTTCTCAGGCATCCTTTCAGAGAAATCTCCTGGCTGTAGGGTGGCACAGTGGAATCCATTTGTTACCTCCAACGATTAGCTGTTTCACACCCAGTGTGTAAGCTAGAAGGGCATGCCCATGGGTCTGCCCATTCTCAGAAACACCTGCTTTAAATTCACCAACACCAGCAGCAATAGTCAGGACAGCACAGTCAGCCTGGAATGTGCCTGTAATCGTGTTTTTATGAACTCTCTGTCCTGGGGGCTTCCTTGGTGGCTCAGTGGTAAAGAATATGCCTGCAGATGCAGGCAGGCACTGCAGATGTGGGTCTGATCTCTGGGTTAGGAAAGTCCCCTGGAGAAGGGAATGGCAACCCACTCCAGTCTTCTTGCCCGGGAAATCCCATGGACAGAGGAGCCTAGAGGGCTTAGTCCATGGGGTTGCAAAAGAGTCAGACATGACAACGACAAAACTAGATGATAAGCTTGATCCAGCCAAGAGGCAATTGGGGGAAACCTAGGTTAAAAGGTTAATGGTGAGCATTTAATATATTTATTTGCAGAGCAAAAACTACAAAATATTGGGGGTATGATTGGAAAAATAGTACCTATCAACAGAGAGAAAGTTTAAATGTCGAAAGACACTACTTTGTACATTTCAATACACATTAATATGAAAACCTAGATGAAATAGATAAATTGTGTGGTTTTCCAAAATCAGTGTGACTGAGGTAAAATGAACTTATAAATAAACCTGTTTCCATAAAAGAGGCAGAAAACTACTCCTGCAGAAAGACCAAAACACCAAAAACAAACAAACAAACAAGAAACAGCAACAACAGAAAAAACCCAGTCCCATATGATTTCATGAGGGAAATCCTACCGCAGCTTTAGAGTCAAGATAACCCCACTGTTGCATTGTTTCAGAATACAGAAAATTAAGGGCAATTTCACATGTTTTTACTGATACAATCCACACCCCATCTTTTAACCACACATTGAGAATATTCACAAAGATGTGCAGCTGTCACGACTAGTTCCAGAACATTTTCATCACCTTGGAAAGAAACCCTATACCTATTAGCAGCTAGTCCCCATTGCCCCTCTCCTTCCAGTCTCTGTCAACCACTAATCTCCTCCCTGTCTCCATGGATTTGCCTATTCTGAACATTTCATAGAAACGGAATCACATAATATATGGTCTTTTGTTTCTGCTTCTTTCATTTAGTGTGATTATTTTCAAGGTTCGTTTATATTGTAGCAAGAATCATCATTATTCTTTTATGGCTAAACAATATCCTGTTGTATGGCTAGGCTATGTTTGTTTAGTCATTCATCAGTTGATGGACATGTGAATTGCTTCCACTCTTTAGTTATGATAAATAAAGCTGCTATAATATAAACATTTGTATACAAGTTTTTGTGTGGACATATTTTCATTTTTCCAGAGTGTATTGATTGGAGTAGATTTACTGGGTCACATGATAATTCTATATTAAATGGCATAAAGTTTATCATATGGTATCTCTATATTAAATGGCATAGAGTTTATCACATGGTAATTCTGTACTAAACAGTGTAGCATTTATCACATGGTAATTCTATATTAAATGGTATATAGCTGTTAGTTGAATTTAACTTCTCTGATCCTCTCCATTCCTCTTAATCAGCCTCTTTCTTAAGGGAATTTGAAATCTGGGTGATACTCTGGTGTTCATTTAGATTCTGATTCCACTTGTCTGGCTGGAATTTGGGAGGCAAGACCAAGGCTAGGGAATGACTCTGGGGGAGAGACTGTGTTAGCCAAAACATCCTCACATGCCTGCTCTTTAGCTCTCTTACTTTACCTTTTGAGCCAAAAATAAAGGTACAGAGTTTCTCACATGGTAAGTCTATATTAAATGGTATAGAGTTTCTCACGTGGTAACTATATTAAACAATATAGCATTTATCACATAATAACTATTAAACTTTTTGAGGAACCACCGAAGTGCTTTCCAAAAGAGCTGCATCATTTTCCATTCCCACTAGCCACATATGAGAGTTCTAATTTCTGCACATCCTTGTCAACCCTTACTATCTTCCTCTTTTTAAAAAAAAAATTAGAGGCATCTTAGTGTATAAAGTGATATCTCACTGTGGATTTGATTTGCATTTTCTTAATGGCTAATGACACTGAGCAACTTTTCATGTGTTTATTGGCCATTTGTACATCTTCTTTGCAGAAATATGTATTCAAATCCTTTGCCCATTTGAAAAATGGGTTATTGGTGGTTTTGTTGCTGTATTTTAAGAGTTTTAAAAATGTATTCTGGACATTTAAATATGTGATCCACAATTATTTTCAAATATGGGCTATCTTCATGTTCTTGATAGTGTCTTCGATGCACAAAATTTTAAAATTTTGATGAAGTCTAACTTATCTATTTTTTTCTTCAGTTGCCTGTGTGTTAGTCATCCTATTTTACCTGATCTGAGAGTGACAAAACAAATGTGGCAAAATATTAAAGAATGGTTTTATCCGAGTAAGGGGTATAGGGAACTTCTCTCAGTTATTCTTGGAACTTCCTTATAGGTTGGAAATTAGTTCAAAATAAAAAGCAACTGGCCCTAGAAAGCCTTCAGTACACTGAGAGTGTGAGTGTCACCCGGGATGATGTGTCCTTTGTATAGGCTGGTCCATGGGTTCCTACAGCCTCCCTGCAGGGCAGATACTGGCCTCATGTCCATCTCATGGTTGAATCAGTTGAATCGCTGCCTTCCTGTGTGACCCTGGACAGGGACTTTTGTCTTTCTGGGCCTCTGTTTTCCCATCTGTAAAATGAGGAGAGGGGCCAGTGGCTGCATTTTCCTGGGCGAGGTGGAGATGCTGGGGAAAGGAGGAGGAGGGAGAGAGCTGGAGGGGGGGTGCTCAGAGTTTCCCTGCAGTGGCAGCAGCAACGCCTCCTGGTTCTTTGGGACTGACCTGACCTGACCTGATGTGTGTGTGCGTGTGTGTATTAGTCAGCCAGTCCTGTCCAACTCTGCAACCCCATGGACTATAGCCCTCCAGGCTCCTCTGTTGGTGGGATTTTCCAGGCAAGAAAACTGGAGTGGATAGCCATTCCCTTCTCCAGGGGAATCTTCCCAACTCAGGGATCAAATCCAGGTCCCCTGCATTGCTGGTGGATTCTTTACTATCTGAGCCAACAAGGAAGCCCCTGTGACCTGACCTGGGCTGGATTTTAAAGGAAGGATGAACTTAAATTCCATTCTGTTCTTTATTCCACTCTTACCTAAGATGCTTTCTCTGCCTAGTGGGAGTGAAACTCTGTCCCAAGCAAGAAGGTGCTGATGAACTAAATGTGCAGGAAAAGCAAACTACCTTGATCTGATGCCGAGCAGAAAGGGCACCAAGTTCCAAGAAGAAACTAAGCTATTTGACTACGGGAATTTTAGAGAATGCTCACTGGCAAAAGGACCACTCAAGACCAAGAGCCTAACATAAGCCAAACACAGTTAGTATGATAAATGCTGGACGATGTTTAGTCATAACCTAAAAGATCTCTAGGGAAAGATTGCATGGTCTTTCCTGCAAGGACAGGATGGAAGTTCCAAAAACCGTTGTCTAAGATGGCACTGTGGGGAAACGCAGAGCGCAGGGATTGGAAAACAGCCAACACAGCAGCCAAGGTTTCTGAAAGATTGTATCTGCTTGGCATTTCTCCTTTTATCCTCACGTGCGCACACGGGTACTCAGTCCCTTCAGTCGTGTCCGACTCATTTTGACCCCATGGACTGTAGCCTGCCAGGCTCCTCTGTTCATGGGATTCTCCAGGCAAGAATACTGGAGAGTGTTGCCATTTCTCCCTCCAGGGGATCTTCCCGATTCAGGGATGGAACCTGTGTCTCCTGCATCTCCTGCATTACAGGTGTATTTTTTAACCACTGAGCTGCCACGGAAGCCCCTTAATCCTCACACAAGACCACGTTGTTCCTATTTCATGGTTGGGAAAACAGCAGCACAGAGAAGTCTGTGACTTTCCTGAGGTGGCACAGCTCTTGGCACCAAGGGTGCTGGAATCTTGCCCATCCCTCTCCCCCACCTCCGAAGGTTGGATGAAGAGAATGAGGCCTTAAGGGGATGCGGCTTGCACAGAGCTGGAAGCTCAGTGACCAGGCAGGGCTGATGGTGTGGGGGTGGGAAAGGGGGTTGTGAGCCTGTGCTCTTTCTCCTGATACTGGAGGAGGGGTGGGGTGCAAGGAGCCTGCCGATTGATCGATGATGGCCATGAGTTGGGGAGGCACACTGGCCTGCTGCAGCTACAGAGGTCAGGTCCTGTAGTTAGCTCCCTGGGCTGGGGGTCAGTGCTGTCATCCAGCAGAATCCTCTCCACCCTCTCAGCCAAGGGCTGCACTGTCTCACCCCAGATGGCGGTGAGGTGGTCAGACCCAGGATGTCAGCGCTCTTGAGGACAGGCAGCTGGAGACCCTCACAGTGAAGGCCGGCGGTGGATATCCAAGAATCGTGAGGTGGAACCGGGTGGGGATGCTAATGAAAATTGGAGAACTCCCCTTTGTCCTGATTCCCACATCCACTACCTGCAGACAGAAGAACCTGGGTAAGAGAGCAGCCCCCAAGCCCCACCCTCCTCTCCGCGTGTCCTGTTGCCAGATTGATATAGGACGTCCAGTTAACTTTGAGTGTCAGATAACACAGGACTAATATTTTAGGGTAAGGAAGTCCCAGTTTACTGGGCTGAGCTGTGCCCCCCAGGAATTCCCCTCCTGAAGGAGTACTGGAGGAGTGAGCTCTTGGGCTCAGCTCATTTAAAAAAGTGAAAAAAAGTGAAGTCACTCAGTCGTGTCCAACTTTTTGTGACCCCATGGACTGTAACCTACCAGGCTCCTCTGTTCATGGGATTTTCCAGGCAAGAGTACTGGAGCGGGTTGCCATTTCCTCAGCTCATTAATGCTCTCTATCCCAGCCAGTCTAGATAGGAGGAGACGTTTGTTTAATTAGGGAGTCCCAGGTCTGAGAACAGACTCTCCCACCTAGAGACAGGGCACAAGCTTGTCCAGGGTCAGCTCCTGACCCAGTGAGGTCAGCTGCTTGGGCTATGGAGCATCTTTCCAGGGGCACCCTGATATGGCTTTTTCCCCTGAAGCCAAAACCAGTCTGTTAATTGGTGACTTTGAGCCTTCAAACCAGACAGGCTGGGTGAAGCCAATGCCCTGCCACCACCCTCAGAGGTTAAGAGCCACATCCCCTAGACCAATTTAAGTTAAATTTCTATCACTTCTCTCTCAAAGATTCTTAACTGACGCAGTTCCCCAAATAAACTGCATACCTTTTCTTAGAAATGTATCTTGAGAACAAGGTATCTCAGCCCTTGGTAACAGCCCAAGGTCTAGAACCTTTGCAGACAAAATTGCTGAGCACTGTCCAATTTAGTTTTCTCCTCTTGTAATGTGAGTTGATGCCCGTGGTCAGACAGAAAGCAGAGAACAGTGAGTACACTGAGTGCAGACCCCATGTCCCTCCTGGATCAGCTGGGCCAGAGAACGGTTGTCACACCCACTTCCAGGCTCCTGGCTCTGAGCTAAGATAATCCTTTGTCTTGTTTCCTGTGGGAAGGAGGTGAGATTCCTGGACCAAGACAGCTTTGGGAGGGAACCGCGTCAGGAGGCTGAGGGGCCTCTTTCCCATGGTGTCTCTGGCTCAGCATCACGAGATGCACAAATGTCCTGCTGGTCAGTGGGGGTCAACATGTACGTCCTCAGTCCTGCTTCTTAAGGACCCCTTCTCAACCTGCTGAAGGGGGAAGTCTGTCTGCCTGTTAAGACTGTAGGCAACTTGAAGGCAGTCTTTGGACCTTCTAATTTCTCCATCTCTCCCCACTGTGCCAGGACAGAACTCCTGTAGGGTGTGGATTCTGGGGTGTACCTCTCATGCTTCCTTCTGTATCCCTCCCACCTGCTGAGACACTTCAGACTTTCCAGACTTTTGGAAAGTTATTGAATGTGTTTTCTGCTTTCTGTCTGACCAAGGGGATTAACTCACATTACAAGAGGAGGGAGTTAAATTGGACAGTGCTCAGTACTTTAGTCTGCACAGGCTTTAGACCTTGGGCTGTTACCCAGGGCTGAGATAGCTTGTTCTCCAGATACACTTCTAAGAAAAAGATTTGCAGTTTCTTTTGGGGACTGTGTCAGTTAGGAATTTTTGAGACAGAAGTGATAGAAATTTAACTTAAATTGGTCTAGGCAACGGAGGGGTATATTTATTGGTTGAAAGTAAATTGACTTCAAGATTTGCTGAGTCCAGGGGCCCCAATGATGTCACTAGAATGTCAGCTGTGAGGAGAAAGAATGAATACAACCCTTTTGGAGGTGAGGGGAGGGATAAGGTGACCCTTTCAGAATTCTTTTTTTCCTTTTGAGGTTATAACAGTGAGAAAGAGAGGGGAAGAAAGGCGAGACAGGGAGAAAAGGGGAGAGAGAGAGACTATTACCCTGAATACACAGGCAACCATAGTCAGATGCTTTTTGAGTGTTTTTGAAGCTGGACTTGGTTGTACGCAACTTGAAGGTTGTACACGACTCTTTTGCGACTGCATGGACTGTAGCCAGCCAGGTTCCTCTGTCCATGGCATTCTGCAGGTAAGAATACTGGAGTGGGTTGCCATTTCCTTCTCCAGGGGATCTTCCTGACCCAGGGATCAAACCTGTATCTCTTTTGTCTCCTGCATTGGCAAGCAAATTCTTTACCACTGCACCACCCGGGAAACTAGACATGGAGTGGGAAACGTTAATAGCTATTTTCTTCCAGGCTACCAAACTCAGACCTTCCTCTGCTAACCATAAGTCTAGAAGTTCACTCCAAGAGCAGAGACAATCTACACACTCAGATTGGTTTCTAAAGCACCTTCAGCATACACACACACACACGCACACACACACACATGCACACACAGGGCTGCCACTGCTGTGAAGGGTCTGACAGCCCCTCTGCAGGTGGTTTCTGGCTTTTGGAGAAAGTCTAAGGGTCGTAGAGGATGGAGGTTGTGCTGGGGGCTGGAAGTTGGCAAGTAGACCTAACCAAGAACTAGGGAGGGGCAGTTGACTATAATAACATTTTTGTCTAATTCCTTCTTTCTGCACAAGAGGAAACAGAATCCCAGTGCATAGAATGGACTTGCATAATGCTATTCAGTGAGATAGCAGTAGACAGAGGCTCGCCAACTGCTGCCTCCTGGGGCAGTGCTCATTGCCCCGCCTTCCCCTGTCCCTGGGTGCCCAGTGCTCTTATGCTGCCCCAAAGCTGCCCAGGGCTGGGCTAGAAGTAGGGTGTGAAGAGAAGCTGTAGTGTGTAGTGTAGGGTGTGAAGTAACTCAGCATAATACAGCCAAGCCACACTCCCTGATCAGGTCAGCTATCTCAAACCTTTCTTTCTTGCATCTTTTTCCTTCTGCCAAGAGCCTAGGTGCTATAGACTGAATGTTTGTATCCCTCCAAAGCAGAGACATTACTTTGCCAACAAAGGCCGTCTAGTCAAGGCTATGGTTTTTCCAGTGGTCATGTATGGATGTGAGAATTGGACTGTGAAGAAAGCTGAGCACCGAAGAATTGATGCTTTTGAACTGTGATGTTGGAGAAGACTCTTGAGAGTCCCTTGGATTCCAAGGAGATCCAAGCAGTCCATTCTAAAGATCAGTCCTGGGATTTCTTTGGAAGGACTGATGCTAAAGCTGAAACTCCAGTACTTTGACCACCTCATGTGAAGAGCTGACTCATTGGAAAAGACTCTCATGCTGGGACGGATTGGGGGCAGGAGGAGAAGGGGACGACAGAGGATGAGATGGCTGGATGGCATCACGGACTTGATGGACGTGAGTTTGAGTGAACTCTGGGAGTTGGTGATGGACAGGGAGTCCTGGTGTGCTGCAATTCATGGGGTCTCAAGGAGTTGGACATGACTGAGTGACTGAACTGAACTGAAGTTCATATGTTGAAACTTAACCTGCGATGTGATGGTGTTAGGAGGTAGGGTTTGAGGAGGTGATTAAGACATGAGGGTGGAGCCCTCATGAATGGGATCTATAAAAAAGACCCTGCTGGGACTTTTCTGGTGGCCCAGTCATTGGGACTTTGCTTTCAATCCAGGGGGTGTGGGTTCGATTCCTGATCCAGGATCTAGGATCCCAAATGCCTCTTTGTCAAAAAATGAAACTTAAAGAGAAAGCAATATTGTAACAAACTCAGTAAAGACTTTAAAAATGGTCCACATCAAAAAATCTTTAAAAGAAACCCCATATATCTCCTTCACCCCTTCTGTCATGTGGGGTTTCCATGAAGGCAACTTAATGGTCTCTCGCCAGATACTGGCGAGATTCTTGTATTTCTGCCCACACCTTGATTCTTGTATTTCCCAGTCTCCAGAACTAAGAGAAATAAATTTCTGTTATTTAATCCACCCTATCTATGGTATTGCTAGTTCATACTGCAGACTGAATGAACTAAGATGTTGGAGAGGTAGTTGAACACTTAACAGCCCCCCAGTTCTGCCCAGAACCCTCCTCATCTCCTCTCTCATGGCTGACTCATTCTTATTCTTCAAGCATTAGCCGAGAATCACCTTCTCCAGGAAGCTGTCTCCTCAACTGAGTGTCCTTCCACGTTCCCAGAGCACCCAGGTCTCATTGTTGGATCAGTCACCACCTTACCCTGGGGGCCTGTGACTGTCTGTTTCTCTCCCTACACTATGCTCCTCAAAGGCATAGGGATTTGAGAATTTGGATAGATACATCTCAGGGAGGCTCTTGTTCAGCTTACCACATATCCATCTCATTTAATCCTTAGGTGGTAGTGCTACGACATAGCTCCATTAAATAGAGGTAGAAAAGTGCACAGCACAGAGTAGGCATTCAATAAGTGTTGATGGAGATGATCTGGTGTAAGAGCTGTCCTTCCCTGGGCAGAAGTCCCTGGAGTGTGTACTCAGTCTTGTGTCTGCCCTGAAGTCTTCTCCCACAATCTCCTCCACTGGGAGAAGATAGGGGTTCGGTCAGAGTGCTCAGCACTTTATCATTTTCCCCTGGAATGGCTCTGTCTCCCCATTGAGACAGAATTTCCTTTGAAGCAAAGATGAACTCTCTCATATGTGTTCTGAATTCTTTGGCTCTTTTCACACTGCTATTGACTTTCAAAGACACTTTTTTCTCCCTTTTAGTCTGTGAAAGGAAGGAGCATATGCCCATTTTGCAGAAGAGTAAAGCAAGGCTCAGGCTAGATACAGAATCAGTTCTTGAAATGTATTGGTCGATGGACTCTGTCTTGCTCCCAACCCTTAATCTTCATGACTTCCAGCTCTAGGGATTCTCTACACCCTCAGCAGCCCCAGCCTTAAGTCTCAGCTCTGCTCTTGGCTGTCTTTTGTTGTCTCTCTCTACCATTTAATTTTTGGATATTCTTCCTTTGGTGTGCATGTGTGCACGTGCACACACACACACACGCACACACTGTTCCAGCTCCCAGAATTTTTCCAGGACTGACATCTTTACACAGCCCTTACCTCTCCCCCATCTTTATCTGTAAAATACTGAACTTGCCTCTGCTTGACCTCATTCCCCTTGTGTCAGGGACCAGACTTACACATACTTCACTGCACAGCTTTCTGTAACTTTAGAAATGACCATAGGGTAATCTAATTTTTCTTTAGTAGAAACGCCTAACAATCACCCTGGCAGTGATTAAGAGCTTCAGGTCTAAAAATCAGACTGCCTAGGTTAGAATCCAGGTTTTAACACTTGTCAATTGTGTGATCTTAAGAAAATAGATTAAGACAACCTAAAAATCCCATGAATGGAGGAGCCTGGTGGGCTACAGTCCATGGGGTCACGAAGAGTCGGACATGACTGAGAGACTTCATGATTCATGATGTTGAATGGGAGAAAATATTTGCAAATGATGTGTCTGATAAGAGGTTCATATCCAAAACAAACAAACAGCTCATACAAGTCAATATTTTAAAAACCTGATGGAAAAATGGTGAGAAGACCTGATTTGATGTTTTCCTAAAGAAGGCATACAGATGGCCAAGATGCACATGAAAAGATGCTCAACATCATTAGTCAGTGGAGAAATGCAAATCAAAACCGCAATAAGATATCACCTCACACCTGTCAGATGGCTATCATCAAAAAGACCACAAATAAAAAATGTTGGCGAAAATGTGGAGAAAAGGGAACTTTGATGCACTGTCAGTGAGAATGTAAACTGGTACAGCCACGAAAGACAAATACTATATGTTTTTATTTATATGTAGAATCTAAAAAAATAAAACAAGTGAATGATATAGCAAAATAGAAATAGATCCAGAGGTACAGAGAACAAACTAGTGGCTGCCATTAGGGAGTGAGATGGGGGAGGTGCTAAATAAGAGTAGGGTATTAAGAGATATACTACTAGGTATAAAATGATATGATACAAGGATGTAATATATGGTATATGGAGTATAGCTAGTATTTTATAAATTTAAATGGAGTATAATCTATAAAAAATATGGAATCACTAGGTTATACACCTGAAACTAAGTAAATCAATTGTACCTTGATTAAAGTAAAAAATCAATTTTGCTGTAAAAAAAGAAAAGAAAAAAGTACATTAATTTTTCTGGGCTCAGTTTCCTTATCCAAAAAAGTGAAGAACAATAATAACAATTTTCTCATTCAGTACCTGGGAGGTGCTATTTTTCAGGCAAGATTTGCTTAGTGGTCCCAGCTTCTGCCCCTTTTTCCACTTTTGTCATAACACCTTTCCTTTCCTGAACAACCCTTCTCCCTCATCCTGATGCTTGCCAACACAAGTTATCTAGAAGGGGCAGTGACATCAGTCATCCACACTTTAAGGGGGATTTAATCTGCTGTGTCTCTTCTCAGGGCCATTTTCCCCTTGGAGCCCTCTTTGCAATCACAGGCAGGAAGCCCAGACCTGCAAATTGCAGACCAGATCTGCAAATGGGAATGAGATCCTGGACGACCAGTTGAAGGAGGCACTGCAGAAGACACTCCCTCACACCCCTACTGTCCCACTAAATAGATAACGATCTTGCAGCCATCCTTGCTTTTTCCGTTATGCTGACTTGGTGGGGGAGAGGAGGTGTTGGCACCTGGAGGAGATGTGATAGAAGGCATTCCTGAATGACTTCATCTCTGGGCTTTGCCACTCAAAATTCCTGTCAAATCAGCTCTACCCTTTAAGGGACGGAAGAAGGGTCAGCATTCCAGAAGTTCCTTGTCATACCCAGACTTTTAATCAGGTGACACTGGAGAATTAGCATCCTAGTGCAGGAGGTCGTGAGAGGGCGGGGAGGGGGTCTCAGGCGTCTCTTGGCCCCTGCCCCGTGCTTGTCTTTCTGGCAACACCGGAGTTGAGGAGAGCAAGAACTCGGGTTGGTGGCTCAGCTAGATCAGAACCACGGACAGCGGTCAGCGCGCCCGAGGGAGCGGCGGTCTGGCTCAGGGCAGAGTTGCAGGCTTGCGCTCTTCCAGGCGGGGTGCCGAGTTCCAGGAGGGGAGGGAAGACGCGCTGCAGTGATGGGGTGTTGGCTGGGGCTGTTCTTTGTGAGTCACCTCGTGCGCC
The DNA here is from genome assembly GCA_006410935.1 of Redunca redunca. NCBI lineage: Eukaryota > Metazoa > Chordata > Mammalia > Artiodactyla > Bovidae > Redunca > Redunca redunca. The sequence goes on along the minus strand of SJYQ01091772.1, from coordinate 47,368 downwards.
CGGCATTTGCTTCGAGTCTCTGATCGCTAGGGTTCTCTCTTCTCAATCCAAGAAAGGGGGTGGGGAGGAAAGAAAAAAATNCCCCGGGCGCGTGTTCCAGCTCCCGGTCAGGCCCATTTCTATACAAGGCCTGCTCTCCCCAGCCTCCACCCCCTCCGCGCGGAGAGGTGCATTCCCCCGCCCTGAGCTCAGCGGGTCGGGCCGGAATGCGGCCGATAAATCAGAGATAACCCAGAGAGGCAGGGCCGGCCCGGCTCCCAGGACCAGGGATAAAAGGCCGCTGTTGCCCAAGGATCCGGGAGAGCGCCCACCGGGCACTAGAAGGTGAGACGTGAGGCACAACCCAGCGAAGCAGCCGCGGCCGCAACCTCTATCCGCTCCGCCAGCGACATGGACCCCCAGACGGCGCTGTCCCGGGCGCTCCTGCTTCTTCTCTTCTTGCACCTGTCGCTGCTAGGATGTCGTTCCCACCCGCTGGGTGGCCCCGGCCCGGCTTCGGAGCTGCCTGGGTTACAGGTGAGCGCTGCTGAACTGCGTAAACCCGGTTCGCCAGGAGGGGGCGGATAGCAGCAATTAACGGGTCCCCCACCCCCACCCCCACTTACATCCCAAGAGGTCCTCACCCTCCCTTGGGAATTAGTGATATGAGAATCAGAAAGGGAATTAGAAAATGTCGAGACTGGGCGCGGGAAGCCGGTACCCACCGCGGTTGGATCGCTTTGGCGCCGTCGAGGGCGGCTGGGCCCAGGTGCGGGTTTCTGAAGCTCCGGCTCCCCCACTGTGCATTGCAGGAGCTGCTGGACCGTCTAAGGGACAAGGTCTCGGAGCTGGAGGCGGAGCAGCTGCGCGTGGAGCCCCTCCAGCAGGGCCAGGGCCTGGAAGAAACGTGGGATTCCCCGGCGGCAGCTCCCGCGGGGTTCCTTGGGCCCCACCACAGCATCCTCCGGGCCCTGCGGGGCCCCAAGATGATGCGCGACTCGGGCTGCTTTGGACGGAGGCTGGACCGGATTGGCTCCCTCAGCGGCCTGGGCTGCAACGGTGAGCACTTATCCCCATTCCCACTGCACATCACCATTAGAGCCACTTCTGGGTCTGATGTCTCAGGGGACCAAATTTTGAACAAAGAACATCACTCTTCTTTCCTGGCACTCCTCAGGGCCAAGGCATGCCTTTCTGGGAATATTAAATTTGGACAACATTCATTATCATGTCTGGGAGCCCCTTCTATCCACCTCCTGCCTCTGACTGAAAGGGGCAGAATCTCTTTAGGATGTAATTCAGTCACTGTTTAGCAGGCCCTCCTTGGAGCAGAAAGAGTAGTTAACATTTTGCCTCCTGGTTTCCCCTGAACTGTCTAAAGCTGTGAAGGCAGAGAGGAGGGTCACCAGGGGGATGGTAATCCCTGGTTTACAAGGAGGAAGGGGAGGTCCACCGAAATGGGTTATTCCAAAGCCCCAAACATGTAGATGAACTGAAGAGGTGGGTGGCAGGGGTGGCACAGGGTGAGGGAAAGCTCAGATCCTGCCTGTCTCCCACCCCAAAGTCATCATAACCCTCTCTTTCCCCCCACAGTGCTGAGGAGGTACTAAGAGGAGGTCCTGGCTGCAGATATGGCTGCATCTGATTCTCCATCAACCCCTGATCCCCTTGGAAGCAACTCCTATTTATTTTTATTTATTTATTTATTTGGTTGTTTTATATAAGATGGTTCTTATCTTTGGACACAAATTTTCCATGATGAAATAAAGTCAGTATTATAGCTTTTTCCTTTTGAAATTCATTTGTCTCAGTGTTTTAAAAAAATAACCCATCATTAAAAAAAACAACAACTCTGTGTTTTCTTGCAAGTCCCAAAGGTGTCCATTTAATGGTGGGGTGTCCCCACATGGCTTCAAGGCCTGATGATCAAGCAGTTGGTGGGAGGGGGACTACTTTTCTTGAAAGTTTCTTTTCTTGTTCTGAAATGTCTCTAAACACCTCAGACACTTGAGACACTTTCCAGAAACTACTTTTGAAAGTCTGACAGTTTCTCCATGGGAGCTGAATGGACCCTGATGTATTCATGCTTCATGAGGGTGTGTGGCAGGGTATTTGCCCCTTGACAATAGCCTTCATTCTGCCTAGAATTCTGTGACTGGAGGTACTCTCTGTATATTTGTTGTTTCCAGAAGCTCTCAGAGATCGAGGGCAGTGTGTGTGTGTGTGTGTGTGTGTGTGTGTGTGTGTGTATCAGAGAGAGAGAGAGAGGGACGCTGGCTTATTTGCATTCCTGATGAGTGTGAGTTCTCCCTCCTGCCTCCAACCTCAGGTTCAAGCCTCAATTCCTGATGTCATCCTGGAAAGGTGACTTCAAAACCCGGAGTTTAATAGCATTTTCATTTCCTGAGCCCACAAGCATAGAAGTGCCTGAAAGAGGCCCAGCATTTCAGAGTGCCCTTCCCTTGGGGTCCCAGAGGAAAGATTTTTATTCGAAGGCAGGAAAAGAGACAAGGCCCAGAGCCCTACTGTGCTGCCTTAATCAGCTGGGAGTCCTGGTAGGGGGTCACTGCCCTCTCCTCTCAGGATGCCCCTCCCCCTGCATCCTGGGTTCCAGGCATCCCACGTCATGTGATGGAACTTGCTTTTGCTTTCAGCCTATGCAGTTTCCTTTGCCAAGAATGCCTTTTATGGTACCACCTCAGCAGGAGGACAGGACTATAAGTATCCCCATTTTATGGATGAGAAAACTGAGACCAAGAAAAGGGAAGCATCTTACCTGAAAGCATACAGCTGCTAATTTCCAGAGCTAGAATTTGAGCAGGGATCCTTGTGAATCTGGAGCCTGTACTCTTTCCCGGAGCTCCAGACCTTTAACTACACTCATGACTTTCCTGCTGTCCTCATCTGATGTTTCTTTGAGTGAGGGGGAACCTGACTTGGTGGATCTTTGGGTTATTTCTCATTTTAACCCAGTTTGCATCTGAGATGATAGATATCTAATTAGATTAAAGTTTTGAAAATAAGGTTTTAGGACCAATTTATTCTCAAAAAAAAAAAAAAAAAAACAACCTGTGAGTCATCTTTGCCTAATGTTTTGACCCTGGGTGGTAATGAATAATTAGCATAGTTAATATTTATAAAGAACTTATAATGTTCAGACACAGTTTCATGAACTCATATCAGCCCTCACAACAGCTATGCAGGAAGAACTCTTATTATCATTCATTTTACAAATTGAGGCACAGAAAGGTGATATGTCTTCCTTAGGGTCTCTCAGTTGGTAAAGTGGCAGAGCCAGGATTCAAGCCCATACAGGCTGGCCCAACATCCATACACCTAATCACTGACTAATCCACCCCTTCCCAGGCCAGTGAATTAGGCTTGCTGGTGGGATGGACAGTCCCCTGTTAATGGCATCAGTCAGTTCAACATCTGGGGCCACTGCCTGTTGTCAACTTCCCTCCCCTGCTCAGATGATGAAGACAGATTCCTCCCAGAACACCCACTTTACAAACCCAGCCAGCACTTCAGAAGTCTTCCAGGTAAGTCCAGTTCTTCCATAAATAGGGCTCAGGTGATAGAGTCTGTGCATGATACAGATACATCTGTCACTTGAGGCTTTTCACCCAAAACAAGGTCCAGGAAAAAGGACTAAAACAAACCGAAGAGCCAAATGTGACATCTGGATGGTGGGGAGTTGGTGGTCTGATGTACCCAACAGAATGACATCTCAGCAAGCTCCTCCTGTGTTTGGTGTTTGTCAGCAGTGAAATGGCACATGCACTGTCTAAGGATGCCCTTTAAAACCGGCCCTCCCTGACCTGTGGCCCTGGCCCCTTCAAACACATCCCCATGGAGCTACAGCCATGGCCTTAATCTCCCTGACTTACCTATGATCAACCTTGTCCTCCAAAGAAGCTGCCAGATTATGTATCTCCACGGATGCATGTCACTGTAACCTACCCAGAAAGACATGTTGGTGGACACAGACCCATGCTTCACAGCCCACAGCTTTGCAGCTAAAAGGAGCTTCAGTAGAGGGTGAGCCTGCTCTGCGGGGTCTCCAGTGTCGAAGCTATTGAAGTCAGGACAGTGTTGGACCTGAATTCTTCATCTCTTGTCACCAGTTTTACACTCCCCCCTCCATCCTTTTTGGGGCAGCTTTGACCTTCCTGAGAATGATTTGTGGCACAAAAAGAATGCATCCTCTCCGCCCCCACCCCGAACCAGGTCTAAGCACGAAGTCATGACCTTGACCATTTGTCTTGTTCATCTTGCAGTTCTCAGCTATCTTTGTCTCTGTAGAATTTTTCACGCATTCAGTGCATTTCCACTAAGAGGCCTGTTTCTCTCATGGGATGAAGAGCTGGGCCTCATGGAACTGTGTGGGCATTCTATAGCATTTCAGCCCTGGGACAGTGGCTCCCACTCTTTTGCCCCTAGTACTGTGTCTCTGACACTGCCAAACACAATCCTTGCCCTCACAGTGCACACCAGCCCTACTTCCATCTGGAAGCTTCCCACTTTCCTGCCCCTGGACTTTCTCTGGCAGCCAGAGCCCACTTCCTGGGGGCAGGCAGGAAGTTCTGGGAAATTGACATGGACCAGGAGCAGCACTCAACCCATACCAAGTAGTGCCTTCGGTTCACAGGTGGTGTGCATCTTTTCCTGGTCCCCAGATTTCTCTGCAGGGGATGGGGATTAAGCTGCAGCTGCCCATGGTGATCACTAAACCCCTCTCCCTGGTCACTTCCCCAGTCTCCTGCCAATATTTCCTGGGATTGTTTCTAAAATAAACTACTTTGCTTGAATACATGTCTCAGGCTCAGGAGAACCTAAACTAAGACACTCCCGAATGAGTAAATCTTCTTCCAGGGCTCCCCACCCTTGATGACTTCAGCCCTTGGAATCTTCCTTGACTCTGTTCTTTGACTGGACCACCCAGGCAGGTACCATGTCCATTCTTCCTTCTCTCCCTCACCACTCATGCCCATATTGGTACACCAGCTTCCTAACTGCCCCCCTGACCCCCGCTCCAGGCTTCCCTACTTGGTTCTTCCTGCATCAGCGGGATAAAGCAGAACACTCATGCCTTAGCCAGAGGGAGACTCCTCCTCTCTGTGAGGCCCCCAAGGAGGGCATGTACTCCTTGGAGGGCATACACCCACGTATGTCCATGGGTGGTGTGCTGGAGGGGGTGTGGTGGATCAGGTCACTGTGGAGGAAATTAAGATGAAGTCATACTGGAGTAGGGTGGGATCCTGATTCTGTGTACGTGAGTGAGTGTTAGTTACTCAGTCGTGTCTGACTCTTTGCGACCTCATGGAGTGTTGTCCACCATTCTCCTCTGTCCTTGGGAATTCTCCAGGCAAGGATGGAACCTGGGTCTCCTGCATTGGCAGGCATATTCTTTGTAGTCTGAGCCACCAGGGAAGCCCAATTCAGTCTGACTGGTGTCCTTACAAGAAAAAAAGAGAGAAACCCAAGAAGGAACAGATGAAGATCAGAGAGATGCATCTGTAACCAAGGAATGCCAAAGGCTGCTGGCAGCTACCAGAAGCTGCAAGAGACAAGGAAGGATCCTACCTTACAGGTTTTAGAGGGAACGTGGCCCTGCTGACTCCTTGATTTTGGACTCTAGCCTTCAGAACTGTGAGACAATACAGTCCTGTTGTTTTAAGATACCCAGTTTGTAGTACTTTGTTACAGCAGCCCAAAGGATTCGATGCAGTGCCCTCATCCTTTTCTTTCCTCACAGACTGTTCCAAGATGCTGGGTTCTATGAAATTCTCTGGAGATGTGCACCATGACCAACCAACCAACAAGCAACCAACACACCAACCAACCAATTACCAACCAACCTACCACTAAATTGTTTTCTCAAAGCTGTGACCAACTTGGTAACATATCACTGTGTATTTGCTCTTTCTCTTTCCTTACCTGTAGTGGGCAGCCTCTGAGATGGTCTGCAGTGATGCTCATCTCCTAGTTTTCATGCCCTTGGTAATCACCTCCCTCTGAGTATGGGATGGACTTAGTGACTCACTTCTAATGAACAGAGGACAACAAAAATGATGGGATACCACTTCCAAGATTAGGTTACAAAAAGATGGCGGTTTACCTAACGCTTTTCTCTCTACCTAAAAGAAGTCAGCTGCATCTCTATGGAGAGTCCATGTCATAAGGAAATGACATCTCCAGGCAACAGTCAGTGAGGACCCAAGGCTTGCCAAAAGACACACGAGTGACCTTGAAAACAGGTCCCCAGCCAAGCCTTGAAATGACCATAGCCCTGGCCAACATCTTAACCGTAGCCAGTACAAGCTCTGAGCAAGTTGGTACCCAGTTAAGCAGAGCCAGATTCCTGGTCCACAGAAACTGTTAGATAATAGATATGTGTTGATTAAAGTTGCTTAGGTAGGGACTTCCCTGATGGTCCACTGATTAAGAATCCATCTGCCAATGCAGGGGACACAGGTTCTGTCCCTGGTCTGGGAACTAAGATCCCACATGCTGAGGGGCAACTAAGCCTGTGTGCCACAACTACTGAGCTGTTGCACTGCAACTACTGAAGCCCACACACCTTAGAGCCCATACTCTGCAACAAGAGAAGCCACTGCAATGAGAACCAAGCATTCCATAACTAGAGAGTAGACCCTGCTCACTGCAACTAGAGAAAGCCGTGCACAGCAACAAAGAACCACTAAAGCTGGAAAAACAAAAGGTTGCTAAGAGGTGGGTAATTTGTCACGCAGCAATAGTTGACTAATACTTCCCTTTCCCCCTCACTCTTATTTCACTTGAAGTAGAAGCCCCAAAAGCTTTAGCAAATACACTTGCCTTGGGCCTTTTCCCCTGGGCAATCTGCCCCCAGATTCCAGTTTCAGTGACCTCCAATTTGCACCAAAGAAACAGAACCTCATTTTCAAAGTCTAAAGCAATCATTCCTAAATACGGACCAGTGTCCTACCAATTTCTCCCAACTGGGGCTTCTGCTTTAGGCTATTTAGGTCTGACAGTGTCATGCCAGGAATATGATGGGTTTTTCACACTAGTTCTGCACATGTGTAACATCTCTGGGCACTCGTGGCTCCCTGAAGCAGCCCACAGCATCCCCCTGGAGGATCATGAAACCAAACTCAGCTAGAGACTGGAGATGCCCCAATTCTGGATTCTCCCAGCCATTTGCAACCCTCATTCCATCACATGACTAAGACGACTTCTTTCCAGTGATAAGGAAATAAAGGCTTTTGATTTTTCAGCTAGTTGAAGAGGTGGGGGTGGGGGGTGGATCTGGTCTTCTGTGCCTTTTGCTTTTCACTCCCACAGGCTGGCTTCTAAACACCCCATTAAATATTAACTCTTTCACACACATATCCTGAGGTGGATCAGGGACATGGAAAGGAAGAGAAACTGTACATCAAGTCATTTTCCATTTCAGGCTCAAATCAAAGGCTTTCCTGGCACTGGGGCAGTGAGTATACTGGGGACTATCTGTTTTCCCTGGGCTCTGTTAGTGCAGGAGATGGTGTTCTGCACAAAGTCCTCAGGGCAGAAACTGAGTATTCTTTTCTTGCCACCCACCTTCTGCAAAAAAAAAAAAAAAGAATGAAAACAGAGACAAAAGAAGAAACTCAAAAAATGACACTCGTGCCTCCACTCCAGATTCACTCTGAAAGGGGAAAAGTTTTAATAGTAAAAGTAAACTGAAAAAAGTTCTAAATTCTGCTTCTGGAAACTTGCATGGGACTTTCACTTTTCCTTGGGCCACTGATAGACTTCAGAAGAGGCGCTGGATGCAAGAGCAGCATCAGCCCTCAGAGGATGAGCCACAGCAGAGGCCACCCAGCATGGTGCCCTTCCGGAAGTCTTGCCTGCCTCAAAGGCTTATCTCAAAAGGCATCTCCAGGAGACAGCTTGTGTGACGCACACCCGAGGAGCATCAGTTCCCCCAGGGTGGCTGCTCACTGAATCCTCTGCTAATAATAACCCTGCTACCCGAGCAATTAAGCTGTGAGCGCGTTCCAGGATACGTCAGGATACGGTGGTTCTTGGCCCCCAGAGATATATATGTGCAGAAAGTCTCCTTGAGGGTCAAAAGTCAAGGGATACCAGGTCATAATGAGTCTTGTTTCTTTCCTCCCAGACGCCTCCCTACTCAGAATTGCACTTATTTTGGATTCGAAGTTGAGTTTGGCCAATCCAAATTGGTAAAGGGGTTTGCTTTCTCCTTTAGAATAAAACTACCCCGGATGTCTCTCATGTCCTCTTGCTGTGTAACAGCCTCTCCATCTGACCAGCCAAGGACTGAGCGTAGGTGGAAGAGGGTCTGGCTAGGACAGAGCTGTCATTCCATTTGCACTTCCTGAGGTTCTAGAGGGTAGACTGAAACAAGTTAGGTGTGTAAATAGGTCACAGTAAGGCAGGAGATAGATGGGCTCCAGTTTAGGCATTCATAGCTAGCTTCCTGTTTACATTTCATGGGGCAAGAAAAAGGGGGCTTCAGGCTGGACCTGTACAACTAGCCTCCTGTTTACATTGCCTGAGACAGGACATAGGTGGGCTCCAGGTTAGGCACTTTCCAGGTGGCTCGGTGGGAAAAGAATCCACCTGACAATGCAGGAGATGCAGGAGACACAGGTTTGATCCTTGGGTGGGGAAGATCCTCCTGGAGAAGGAAATGGCAACCCACTCCAATATTCTTGCCTGGAAAATTCCATGGACAGAGGAGCCTGGTGGGCTACAGGCCATGGGGTCACAAATAAGGCCCCAAAGATGCATGCAATTTGACTGCTTAGGGCTGCAATGCAGGGTTCTCACCCCTTCAGTGTAGTGGTTCCCCTCTGGACTTGATTGAGCACTCATGCACTCTCTCACTCCTGTTTACCCTCTGAAATGAAAGTAACAATAGAAACAGGGTAAATAGCCATGCACACCTTAAGATAACAATCATGGCAAGAACAGGGAAGGGCTAAACCTTGTTTGAGTGAAGGGGCAAGAAATCACATATTCCCCCTCCTTGGGGCAAGGGAGACACTACACAAGTGCAGAAAGCCTCCTTGGGGGTCAAAAGTCAGGGGATGCTGGGCCATAATGAGTCTTGCTTCTTTCCTCCCAGATGTCTTTGTGTTGAAATCTATTTGGTTGGGAGGGGAAGGTCCTGAGACAAACTAGCCAGGAGGGGCAAAACAAGACTATTGGCCAGAGGGGAGACAAAGACCCAGAAAACTGGCCCTTTATAACGGATTTAAACTTTCCAAAGGTGTGACTCTGGAGACAGCTCTCACAGAGTTTGCCCATGCATCTTTCTGCATGCACTCTGCCTTTCCAATAAACGTTTTACTTTTCTCTTTACCTTCTAACTCCTCATCAGAATTCCTTCTTATCTCGGTAGGCAAGGACTGGGGATTTAGGCCCTAGCTGCTGGCCTCTCTGGTCTAACGGTTAGGATTCCTGGTCAGGGAACTAAGGTCTGGATTCCAGCTCACTACTGCTGCCTACTGCAAGATACCACTTGCTGCTGTGTGCATCCAAAATCAATGGGGCTTGGGTAGGTTGATTTCCTGAGACAGTCCACATACTCACAGACTTGCCAAGCATGCAAAGCTACAGCCCCAGGGCAGGGGGAAGGCAAGGAGGTGGTCAGAGGCAATCTAAAGGCCTGGGACTAGGGCAGTGTTTAATCAGGAACTGAGACTAAAGGGATTGTTAAGGAAACTTTGTGCTAAGAAGCAGCAGTATCTGAGAAGTGGGCTGAGATTACAGGCTTTGGCATCAGATCTGGGGTTCATGTCCTGATACTGCTGAGTGACACTGGGCAAGTGACAGATGCTCTCAGGCTCAGTTCTGTCCCTCTGTGAATGGGGACAATACCCACCTCCTGGGGCTGGTGATGAAAAGGGAGGAATCCATATAAAGCTCTCAGCACCATGTCTTGCATATTCCAACCAAACAATAAAGATAACCATTATGAGTATCATGAGTTATATGGCAGTTCACACTTCAGATCAGCTCAATCACTCAGTCATGTCTGACTCTTTGTGACCCCATGGACTGCAGCACACCAGCTTCCCTGTCCAACACCAACTCCCAGAACTTGCTCAAATTCATGTCCTTTGAGTCAGTGATGCCATCCAACCATCTCATCCGCTGTTGTCCCCTTCTCCTCCTGACTCAATCTTTTGCAGCATCAGGGTCTTTTCCAATGAGTCAGTTCACACTTCAAAATGCGTTTATACAGTAACAGTTCTTTTAAGGCTCACAGATGAGGAAAAGAAGGCCACAAAGATGCATGCAATTTAACAGCTTTGGGCTGCAATGCAGGGTTCTCATCCCTTCAGGGTAGTGTTTCCCCTCTGGATACATTGCACTGAAGAGTATATAGCGTTGGGTCTGGCACTTAGTAAATGGAGGCCAGTGCTGTATATTTTCTCCAGTGGTCATGTATGGATGTGAGAGCTGGACCAGAAAGAAGGCTGAACACCAAAGAACTGATGTTTTCGAATTGTGGTGCTGGAGAAGACTCTTGAGAGTCCCTTGGACTGCAGAGATCAAACCAGTGAATTCTAAAGGAAGTCAACCTTGAATATTCATTGGAAGGACTGATGCTGAAACTGAAGCTCTAATACTTCGACTACCTGATGGGAAGAGCTGACTCATTGGAAAAGGCCCTGATGCTGGGAAAGATTGAGGGCAAAAGGAGAAGGGGATAGCAGCTGAAGAGGTGGGCAAGATAGCATCACTGGCTCAATGGACAAGAGTTTGAGAAAACTCCAGGAGATAGTAGAAAACAGGAAAACCTGGCAGGCTGCAGTCCATGGGGTCACTTAGCAACTGAACAACAATCACCAAAGGAGGCCATTCATTGCAGATAGAGAGGCTCACTGCCTGGTGTTTCTCTTTGCAAGGCCAGGAAAACAGAGACCTTGATGGCTCATTGCTTGCTGGGCCTTAGAGGACATGAAAGACCTTAAGGGAAACTGCATGGGTCACAGCTGCCTCCATCAGCCAACCTCACCTTGGGAGTGTTCCTAGGAAGGTGTGAGGCATTACAAACTTCACATCTGAGTCTGAGTTTCTAGAAGCAGCAAGTTTCCATAAATGAAAATCTCAGCATCCTCCTAGTGTCAAGTTCCCCCCACACCTTTGAGGGAGCCATGCAGTGAAGGAGGGCGGGCTTTGCACAGGAATGATTGTGTTCCCCAACTTGTCTTGTGTTTCTTTTGGGGAGTGGAGTTCTTGGGACATTGGTCCTATTTGGTTCCGGCTGACTTAGGACTCTAGAAAACTACTTTCTCTTCACCTGGACACTGAGAGGGTCAGTCAGGGGTGGGGGTAGCCCTGCGGGGGGCGGGGTCTACCCTCGCCACTGCCGGTGAGTCAGGTGTGAGGCCAGCTCCAGCATCTGGACTAATTTGTCCTGAGCCGAGCAGCCGGCTGCCTGCCACATCCTCCCCTCCCGCCCTTATTTGGAGCCCTGACAGCTGAGCGGCAAACCAACAGGGGAGCTGGGCGCCCGCCAACCGTCACCCTCTGCTTCCCCACATGAGTCCCGTTGCCGAGGAGAAAGAAGCCGGAGGCATCATTGTGAGATAACCAAGGACTCTTTTTTGCTCTTCTCACACCTTTGAAGTGGGAACCTCTTGAGGCAAATCAACAAGAATGTGGCTCCTGCAGCTGAGGGTCCTGGGGGTTGTCGGGGCTGCTCAAGGCAGAGGGGCTGTGACAAGCAGGCTGAACTGATAACTTTAAAAGGGCATCTTCTGCTGCTTCCTCACTCAGCTGCTTTATCACTGCAAGTGACAGAATGGGGAGGGTTCCGTCCCTCTCCCGGACGAACTCCCAGAGAGCCAGGGGGCTATAAAAAGAGGAGGCTCAGGGCAGCTGGGAGACAGAGACGGACAAAGGCCAATAGTGAAAGGCCAAAGAAGCCAGAGAGGAGGCAGCAAGCACCAGACCGACCATTCCTTGACCGACGCCAGCATGGGCTCCTCCGCCATCACTGCGAGCTTCCTCCTCTTTCTGGCATTTCAGCTCCCAGGGAAAGCAGGAGCAAATCCCGTGTATGGCTCTGTGTCCAATGCAGACCTGATGGATTTCAAGGTAGGCCCAGGAAAGCAGCATGGTCTGGGGTGAGGGGGGTTGTGACATTGTGCCAGGCAGCGAGACCTCTCCCTTTCCCTGTTTTCCTTTTGTAAAGAATTTGCTGGACCGTTTGGAGGACAAGATGCCTTTAGAAGATGAGGCTGTGCCCTCACAAGTACTAAGTGAGCAGAATGAAGAAGTTGGGGCCCCTATCAGCCCTCTTTCAGAGGTGCCTCCCTGGATGGGGGAGGTCAATCCAGCCCAGAGAGATGGGGGCGCCCTTGGACGGGGCCCCTGGGAATCCTCCGATAGATCTGCCCTCCTGAAGAGCAAGCTGAGGGCACTGCTCACTGCCCCTCGGAGCCTGCGGAGGTCCAGCTGCTTCGGGGGAAGGATGGACAGGATTGGAGCCCAGAGTGGATTGGGCTGCAACAGCTTCCGGGTAAGAGGACCTGAGGATGGAAGTGGGATGGGGAGGAAGGAAATTGTTGTTTCGTTGAAGTTCAAACCTTGTGAAAGAACACCACCAGGGAATGCTTCAGTAGGAAAGGGACAGCATAGAAGCAACCCCTTTGAAATTTCTGCCCCAACTTGGTGGTGGTGGGGTGTGTGCTCTGAGTCTCAGGACAATGATACCAACCTCAGCTACAGTTTGCTGAGAAAATGCTAAGAAAAAAAGACTTTACTGCCACGAGCACTGGGGACTTAAATTGTTCATGGGGCCAAATCACCTGTGCTCTGCTGATTGGTAGTTCATGTCCTTTGCAGAATCATCAGATTCCAAAGGATTGAAATTGAGCAGGACTGACTTTACTAGCTCCTAACGGGCAATTTGTTTACCAGTTTACAGAAGTCAGAGGGTTGTCAGGCTGGAGTGGAGGCTGGTGGGAAGGAGCACAGTCTGATGAAGCTGACTTTTCTGGTGGAGTCAGGTCAGCAAACCAAACATGTCTCTGCTCTCTTGTAGTATCGAAGATAACGGCCAGGGAGGTAAAGGCAGGCCAGGCCCCGGGCAGTCTTCAAGAGAATCCCCTGGGGTCTCTCACTCAACTTTGTCGCATCTGGTTGCCATCAATTTGAGTTGTGACGAGCGTTCTATTCAAGCATCAGCTTCCTGTCAACATTTCTCACATTTTATGCTAAATGTAGACAAAGTGATTTAACTGTGGCTTCTCCACCTCTCCCACCCATGTTTAAGTTTTAATCACCTGTTAACCAACATCAGTTTGAAAAATGAATAAACTTCAGCACCGTGGACAGAAGCAGTAGGCTCGGGTTGGTGTGATTTCTTTCATTTCCGGAAGGGAGTTCAGCCTGATATTCCTTGTCATTTTACCTTTTGTTGGAGAGAAGAATTCTCAGTTCCTTTTTCATTTTTTTTTAAAGAAATTAACTTGTTTGGGGGAGCAGTTTTAGGTTCACAGCAAAATTGAGCTGCTGAAGAGGTAGTTTCTTTGTATCTGCTTCTGAAACAGGTGTTGCCCCGGTTTACCTGCACCAGGGAGCAGGGCTCCGAGCCACCTCCCCACCCATTACCCCTGACACCACATTCCCTGTGTCGGATTTTATGACATTCCTCCAACACCCCTACACCTTCACTCCCCCATGCCTTTATTTATGCTGTTCCTTCCACGTAGATGCCCTTAATCTAGAGCTCCCCACCTCTCCCAAACATTTTACTCATTTCTTAAGCTCATTAAGAATGCTACTTCTTCCCTGAAGCCTTCCAGGATACCACATGCCCAGAACAGATCAAGCTCTTCACTGGCAGCATTTTATAACTATTACCAGTCACCACAACATGCCTGGGTATGCAATTGGGTCTGTGTCCCTGATCTGCAAGCTCCAGGAGGTAAACGCCCCAGCAGCAGGCCCTGCAGTACGTGGCACAGAGGGCACCCTACATATAGTTGGTCAGATTGTATAGAAACTGAGAGAAGAGGAAGTAAAGTATTAATATGCTCCATGTAGAGTGAGGGGGAGGCCAGCAGAGAATTGATGGTTAGGCAGGGAATTAGGGAAAAGAACTCTAAGGTGACTGCTTCTGAAAGAGATGTTCCTTGTGTGGATTTTGAATGCAGAGGGTGGAAAACTAAGAACAGGAGGACCAGGTGGAAAACTAAGGACCAGGAGGGTGGAGAGAAAGGAAGAAGGTCTGGGACTTGAGGAGCAGGGGCTGTTGGCAGGGGAGGAGGGGGGAGGTGGGCTCACTGCCAAGGTGTCACAGTGACACAGCAGGTTGTCACAGATGGGATTGACTGAATGTGCCAAATACACGAGACGCCCCTGGAACTTAGAGCTCTGAGACTGGGGGATGGGTGGAAGGGGTGAGGAGTTGCGGGAGGGACAGGTTGAAGCAGGGATGGGTGAAGGGGCGATGAGTGAGGGAGGATGCATGAAGGGGCCTGAGTACACTGAGGCTGCTTCTGCCACTGTGCTTAGTCGCTCAGTCCTGGCCGACTCTGCGGCCCCATGGATTGCAGCCTGCCAGACTCCCCTGTTCAAGGGATTCTCCAGGCAAGAATACTGGAGTGGGTTGCCATGCTGTCCTCCAGGGGATTGTCCCAACCCAGGGGCTGAACCCAGGTCTCCTGCACCGCAGGCAGATTCTTTACCATCTGAGCCACCAGGAAAGCCCAGCCAGTGTTTCTGCCACTGGGGGACAGCAACTCGAAGCAGATCACCCAAACACCAAGAAATCACATTTCAGGCAAAACAAAATGTGACCCAAAAGCCCTGAGGTGGCAGTGATGGAGACTGGCACCAAGGTCTGAAAGTCCTTAGGCCCAGCACCGGGTCCATTTCTTCTGGTTGGACACTGGGGGAGTCTGCCCGAGGGGCTGTATCCTAAATGAAGCACTGGCAGGAAGTGAATGGATTCTCCTCCAGCTGCTGTGTGAGGGAGTGCCTGTAAGGACAGGTGATTTTATAGGTGGAAAGGATCTGTGAACAAGCCCAACAGTGTTGATCTGAAGGGGGGACAGAGCAGGGCGACTGCTGTGGTTTTTGCTGATATCCATAGGACTAAGTGGTTCTTACGTTAAGGTGCCAAGTGGCCCCCTGAGGATGACGAGTCTTGCTGGGAGAGCTACAGGAGACCTGAGGCTATACACTCCTCTACAGCTTTGCAATCTGTACATGTTAGAGACGGGGGGAGGAATGAAATGAAAACAAGTCCTCACCACGCTAAAAATAAGGGCACTGTGCAGACAAAAGGATGATGGAGACGGTTGGAGACATTTTATTCTGACACGTTACGGTTACAATGAGAACCTCCAAGTTCCAAGTGATCAAATAAAAATAGAACTTTACAAATTAAAAATACAATTTATATACACCTTAGAATTAGCTAATGTTACTGTATAAACAAACAGTGCAAACAGAAAGAAGGAAGCTGCTTCTGACGAGATGACCAAGGTCCACAGGCTGTGGCGTAACACTGCACATCAATACTGTGTGGCCACCAGGGTGCTGCTGGCCTTCCTGCAGGCTTCTTCATCCCCGAGGGCCATGTCAGTGCGTGACTTTGCCTCAGATATGTCATATGGTCAGCTGGGTCAAGCAAGCGTCCATTCCAGCCAGGAACCGTTAATGAAATGTAGCTGTTTTTATTGTTCAGTCGCTGAGTTGTGTCTGACTCTTTACGCTGCCATGGCCTGCAGCACACCAGGCTTCCCTGTCCTTCACTATCTCCCAGTTTGCTCAGATGCACGTCCATTGAGTTGGTGATGCTATCTAAACATCTCATCCTCTGTGGTCATGAGCAGTTATTTCCCAGAGCACAAAGGTCCCACAGTTGGGTGGGACTTGCTCCCTCCCCTGACACCTCAGCTGGGGAACATGAAACCACCTCTAGCCAATTCCAAGCTTGGCCCCTGAGAATCTATTGAGGGGCCACATCCCTGGGAGGTGACCATGCTGGGAACAGGCAAGATGTTGAAATGCGGATTTCTAACTAACAGAAAGCAAAGGAATGAGGCTGACAGTTAACTGTGTTACAAGTGGAGCTGTGCTAGTCTTTGGGCTTGTCTGGAAAGGGCAGATGCCAGGACAGAAAATGATGTGCCATTCCAGAGGGGCTGGATTTGGGTCTGATGCATCTGCTCAGGGGGAGGGAGGTGTCTGCATTCTGCCGTCTATCTCTGGGCTGCACCGATGGGAACAAAATATCAGGTGACTTAAGCACAACATGGTGTGTGGGAAGGATAAATTCCAACACCACTCACCCAGGGCGGCCTCTCAGCCAGCCGTGTTGACCCCGCCCCCTAAAGCTGGGAGGACCTCAGTCCTGTCAATTTCAGGAAGGGGAGAGTGGCAGCAAGAGGGGAGCGGGTTCCAGTTCCAGATGCTGCCTGAGAACAGTGGCAGCTGGCTGAACACCATCACACTTAGGAGGGCTTGCTCTTTTGGTCCTGGTGAGTTCTTCAACTACTTACTGGAATGTTCATCTTTGTTTCATAAGTCAAGTGCACCCAAGGGAGTCAAAAAATTTATCTGTCAAAGTCATGTTGATCAAAGAGATGAGAAAACAGGGAGAACAGAGGGGCCCTAGTCACTGGGGACGATGTGGAAACAACCCCTGAGTGCAGGGGTTGTTCCCTAGAATGTGTGGAGCACAGGACTGGAGCTGGCAAGGCAGGGCGGGTCCTCGTCCCCAGGCTGAGCAGCAGTCTTGGCAACAAAGCTGGGAGGCTCAGGGGAGAGAAGAGCCTTGCCGTGGCCTGGCGCTGATGCCCTCTGGCAACTTCCACGATTAAAAAAAAAAACGGGAACAACTAACTAAATGCAAACAGATGCCATCTTGAGTCTTCAAGCACATTTGCTGTGGGGCTGTCTAATGGGATGGGAGAGAGGGAGGCTCCAGAGAGGGGGCTCTGTGTATATGTATATAATTATGACTGATTTGAGCTGTTGTATGGCAGAGACCAACATAACGTTATAAAGCAATTATCTTCCAACTTAAAAAAGAAAAAAAGATGCTGCTGAATGTAGAGAGAACAAAGAGGAAAGTAAACGCAAATGCCTGACACCCAGGTGCTCATTCTGGGTGCCTGTTCAGAGATGACCAAACAGCCAGGAGGGAAACTGAGTCTCAGAAACAGAGAGGGAGGCTTCCTATGTCTGACGCTAAAACCTTGGGGTGTGAGCTGACAGGAAGCACCTCCCCCTACCCACTGCTGACCCCTCCTGAGGTTGCCGCTGCTGAGCTCCTTGGGAGGGTGGGGACGGCCAGCAGCAGGCGAGTGCAAGATGCTTATGAAGGGCAGACACCCTCTTCCTCGAATGAACACCTGCTGTGCAGTCACACTCTGGTTTTCTCAGCCACATCACGGACCCGTCCATATTCCTGGTTCAGGATTCACTCCCTCCCGTCTTAGAAATAACGGCACTGTTTCCCAGGGTCAAGTGACACAGTTTTATCTAAGGGAGCCCTGCTTTTAGGGGTGATGCAAGGTCCTCTGGGCTGTGGCTGGTTCACCACAAAAAGGCAGGTAGAACTTGAGCGAAGTTTAGTAATCTGATGGAGAGAAGGACCGGGGTGAAAATGTGGTACAAGGAGACCATGGGTAAATGGGAAATTAGAGAGAAAGCCGAAATGCTCAGAGCTGGGACAGGTGGAAATCTGACCCTGTCGTCAGCTTTATCATAAAGTTCAGGGAGCACGAGCGGGATTTAAACGCTTAGTGCTCCTGGAGCTGGTGGTTCCAGGGAGGTTCACACCACAGGGGCCCCACCTCACACCCAGAAGAACTTCCCTTAAAATGAACTAGTGAAGGTGTCAACTTGAGTCCCAGTGAGTTGTGTGGGGGCGTGCTCTCTGAAACGTGGGTGGTTTTCTCAGGGCCCAATTCCTCATTCACTGAATTCTGCAACTGGCATATCTCCCCCGACCCGTGTTTGCCTTGGCCAAAGCACCTCCCATGATGCTTTAAGGCGACAGCAGGGTTCCCTAGGGAAGTGGCAAAGGAGGCCGGACACCTGCTCTGAGGGTCACCTTCCAGCGAGCAAGGCCTGACTGCCCCCTGGTCCTGGTGCTAGCTGGGAGTAGGGCTGGGGCCTAGGTCAGCATTGGATGGAGGAATGCAGGGAGCAGAAAACGGGAAGATACTTGCTGAGCAGTCAGACAAGTCCAGGCTCTGATGGTCCCATAGCACCCCCAGGATCTCTGACAGCAAAGTGTTTGATGACTGTAGGCTTTCCAAGCGAGTGGGTGACTGGGGATCTTCTGTGCCCGGGAACAGTCTGGCCAGCCGTGGTGGTGAAGCCAGAGCTGCTGCCTCCCAAGGCGGCTTCCGGCAAGGACAGCCGGCACGCGGCGGTGAGGCTGAGCCCGAGCCCGGACGTCAGAGGGTCTGGTAGTGCTGCCGCAGCCGGGCCTGCAGAAACTCGTGCGTCAGGTTGTGTCGTGTGATGACCCCCACAATCTAGGACCAGGAAGAAAAGACCCAAGTCACCTGCAGAGTGAAACCCACTGGGAAGAGAACTGACTGACAGGAGTGAACAGAGCTTGCCCGGCCTGTCTCAGGTGGCAGGGCCAGAATCGGGTCCTGGAAGGACCAAGGCGGACCCGACAACACGATCAGGACGCTTGTTCTGAAGGGTACCTCATTTCTAGATGGAAACGAGATACCGAGAAAGCTTGGGATCGCAAGCTGGAGGCCAATGGGACAAATTCAGCTGCAGAGATTTGAGCTGGGCCAGCTAAAATCTGGACATGAATGTCTTCTTAAGCAAAGCTCATGGTCTGCAGCTTCACAGCCACCACACCCAGCCGGCTTCACGATTCAGAACTACCTGAGTCACTGTGATATTGGATTCATAGTAAGAAAAATATATTTGGTCATCACCCTAGTTTCTGGCACACAGCTCTTAAAACTCTCAGCACTTCCTAAGTGGTGAAAAATAAGGGTGTCTTGTTATTCATAACAAGGCCCTTTCAACCACAGCTGAGTTTATGCTAATGATGTCACTTCTGGGAAGCCTTTAAGAATGGAGGCTGGTTTCCCAGGCAACCAAGTGTATGACTAGAGGATTGGAGCTGTCAGCCCTAGCTACCCAGTGGGGTGGGGGTGGGGGGCGGTGGAAAATGCTGAATCCATCGCCAATGGCCATAGATGGAATCAACCACACCTGTGACATGAAGCCTCTATTAAACCTGAACCACAGGGTGTGGAAAGCGTCCAGGCTGGTGAACCTGCGAGGTGACAGCAGGGTGCCCAGCCTGCCAGAGAGGAGGTAGGGCTCAGCCTCCCATTCCCCATCCCCTGCCCTGTGTATCTCTTCCATCTGCCCATTCCAGGTTATGGACTACAATCTATTATAAAAGAATATGAGGCGGGGCTTCCCTGGTGGCTCTGTGGTAAAGAATCTGCCTGCCAGTGCAGGAGACATGGGTTCAATCCCTGGTCTGGGAAGATCCCACAAGCCATGGATCAGCTAAGCCCATGAACCACAACCACTGAACATGTGCCTTAGAGCCCAGAAGCTGCAACCACCGAATCCCGCCTGCCTACAGCCTGTATTCTGCACAAGAGAAGCCACTGTGATGAGAAGCCCATGCACAATTACAGAGTAGCCCTCCGCTCACCACAAACAGAGGAAAGCATGTGAACCGTCTTGTGGGGCTGAGCCCTTAACCCAAGGGACATGATGATACCATCTCCAGGTAGACAGTGTCAGGACTGAACTGAGTTGAGGACACCCAGCTGGTATCCGGAGAACTGCTTTGTGTAGGGAACTCACCCTCCTTCCCAAACCAGCTCAGCAGCTCAGCAGAGGAGAGTCCAGAAAACCAGGGGGTTCCCATAGTCACTGCAGTGACTCACGTCTCCCTGGGGTGGGTGTCCCGGAACTGTCAGCACAGCTGTGTTCCAAGGAACACGATTCCACCTCCAGCCACTGCACACATGTAGGGGCATGCGTGCTATCAGAGTTCTGCTGGGTAGCCCTCATTTTGGAGAAGCGTCATTTCCTGCAAGGCAGCTAGGGGGCACTGACTGAAAGCCTCAGAAAGGTGACCATTAAAGTGACCATAAACAAAAAAAAATCTGCCTGCAATGCTGGAGACACGGGGAAGGAGACCTGGGTGTGAGCCCTGGGTTGGGAAGATCCCCTGGAGAAGGAAATGGCAATCCACTCCAGTATTCTCGCCTGGGAAATCCCATGGACAGAGGAGCCTGGCGGGCTACAGTCCACAGGGTCACACAGAGTCGAATACAACTGAGTAAATAACATATTCACATTTTCACTTTCACAGTGAAATTTAACTAAATATCCCACCACAGAGAAATGAGTAAGTGACCAGGAAGCTGTGCAACAGAATGCTCCTGAGCCATTAAAGTCTTAAAGGAATACTTTTTGTCATGGAAAGTCATTTCCCATAGATTCATTGAAAAATTAAGATATGAAACAGTACAGGCAGTGGTAACATTTTCACTGAAACTTGACATATAAAGTCTCTTACTCCTAGACGCAGAGGAAAAAAACAAGAGATACTTTGAAGAGTTAACATGGCTACCTCGATATAGATAAGGGCTTGCCATATCTTTTTTTTTTTAATCTATAGTTTCACAGTTTTCTACAATCAAATACCAGTGTTGCTCTAGTAAGAAAAAAATGTTCTAAGAAGAAAAAAATGGAAAAATCTGTAATAATAATTAGGTAGTTTATCTTTTAACACTATCTTGAGTAGTTTGTCTGAAATTCTCTCATTTAGTGTTACAAATTCCCATAACAGGTAGAGAACTGATCCCCTTCCCAAAAGAAGGTACCACCAAGTCCAACGAGAAGAGAAAGATTTTAGGATACAGGGAGGTCTGTTGTTTAGTTGCTAAGCTGTGTCCGATTCTTCTGTGAGTCCATGGGCTATAGCCTGCCAGGCTCCTCTGTCCATGGAATTCTCCAGGCAAAAATACTGGAGTGGGCTGCCATTTCCTTCTCCAGGGGATCTGTCCGACGACTCAGGGACTGAACTCGCGTTGCCTGCACTGGCAGACGGATCCTTTACCAGTGAGCCCCCAGGGAAGCTCCAGGCCTAAGCTCTCCGGTTCCACAGAAAGGAAGACCAGTGTGACACTGGCTCCACCTGCCCGCCGCACAGGCGACCGCATGCAGGAAACACCCAGGAGGCCAAGGGGGAAGGCTTCCGAAGCTGCTTCTCTCCCGCCCGCCCCTCTGCCCCTCACTTCTGCTGGGGGAGCACAGAGCAGGCTGAGTTTGGGCGCACCCCCGTGGGGTTCTGCTGCTCCTCCTACAGCGCTGAGCTTTGAGGCTCCCCTCCAGGAGACACAGCCTCACAGGTTCTGACTCACCTCGCCCACTGCATTCACCACTGGCAGATGCCGCAGGCCCATCGTCCTGAACAGGTTGAACACTTGGGAGACGTGGGTGTTGGGCGAGACAGTGAAGGGTGCGGGGTTCATGTATGGGGTGACGTCCTGCAGAGGAGGCAACACGGTGACCCGCAGCCAGTCCTGCCCACCCAGGATGTAACGCTGGCCACGCAGACAACGAGCAGGCCATGCGGGATGGGCCCTCAGCCTCCTCACCCAGCCCCGGCCCCAGGGAAGCCCTGCTCACCACGATCATGCGCGGGTTCAGCAGGGTCAGGTCCAGGTCATGGATGTCGGGGTACCTCGGGTAATCCTCAGCCATCTCGGCGTAGGAGAGGCGTGGCTGGCTGGCACTCTGCAAGCACAACCCAGACACTGTCCTCGCACCGGATGTGGCCACTGGACGAGCCACGTTTAGGGGACCCTCCCGCAACGTCTCAGAGCCGGGCGGGCAGCACAGGGCCAGGACAGAGCCACGTTTAGGGGACCCTCCCTCAACGTCTCAGAGCCGGGCGGGCAGCACAGGGCCAGGACAGGTGCTCTGGAGTGAAACCTCCTGCTCCAAAGCCATTTCTTGGCCAATTCCCTAGCTGTGTCCCCTGGGCTGGTCTCCTAACTTCTCTGAACGTCCCTTTCATCTGTAGAACAGATGTGAGCTGTTCTCGAGTTTCAATGAGAAAAGTGCTAATAGTAGCTGTAGCTGAGGTGACTTGGGTCCCCTACAAGATTCGTCTGCATTCTAATGCCTAGAACCTGCGAACGTGGCCTTCTTGGAAAAGAGGCCTTTACGGATGTAGTCAAGGTAAGATGAGGTCACATGGAGGAGGGTGGGAACACTAGTTTGGGGACACTAGTCCCCAAACCCAGGGACTAGTGTCCTGCTAAAACAGGAGAGGGCACAGAGGGAGGGCCGGGTAACAAAGAGGCAGACACGAGTGATGTGCCTCCAGCCAGGGCAGGCCAAGGGCACCACCACAAATGAGGGCGGCACGAATCCTCTCCTGGAGCCTTCAGAGGAAGCACAGCCCGGCCGACCAGGTGTTCTGTCCCAGGGCCTTCAAAACCGAGCAAGGACACACTGCTGTTGCTCGAAGCGTCTGAGGGGCCCGCCTGTGGGATTTTGCCCAGTTTGTGGCGACTGGAAACGGCAGCCCCAGGAAAGTCAGCCCAGAAAAGTCACAAGGGAGCTTTGCCACTATTCCTGAATCCTGAGTCTTCTGGACTTTCCCTCGGCTCTCAAGGCCGCTAACCGTCACAGGGAACCAAGACCACCACCATCAGCTCTCAGGCCGGTCAGCACTCCTCCCCAGTCTTCCTCCCCTTCGCTCCCCTTGGCCCACGGTCTTTGCTGTCCACCGCTGACCCCCAGGGCTTCCTCAGGCCAGCACTGGTGGCTTCTGTCTGCAGGCTAGGCCCTGTGTAGTCTGGCCTGCTTCATTCCTCCAACTCTTGTCCCTTGGGCCATTCCAGTGAGGTTGGGCCTCCCACAAGCCATACCCCCAAGCCCAAGCCACTCCATCCGTGGCCCTTCCTGTCCTGCCCACATGAGCTGCTCTTCTACAGGCTAATCAGACCACGGGTGACCTCAGGCTGGCTGCCCATGGGCAAGACCCAAAGGAAAATCAGTTTGGGAACTAGGTCTCTGTGTGAGTTTTTCAGGCTGCATCTGAAGGGGTGAAGTGTGTTGCAGGTCACTATATGGACCACTCTGAACACACATAAACCAAAGAGAAAAAAAAGACTACAGGGAAATGAACAAGAACAAAGGTATTTCTTTGGATAACACATGTAACAAAGTGCATACGAGGCAGAAATTAAAGTGTAGAAGTTATATTAAAAGACTACTGGCCAGAAGGACACTTAACAGCAGGTGCAGAGACTAAGGGGCGAGGCCCTGGAGGGACTCTGAGGCCTGCTCAGTGTCAGGGCAGCGGGGATTGCATGCACTGCTCAACAGCAGGTGCGGGGACTGGGTTCCGAGCGCCCTCATGCTTTCCAGAGGCCCAGTGTGGACAAGAAGGGAGACTCACCGACTGGCTTTCAGAGTAACAGACTCCTCGGACGAGCAGGGTGACGAGCTGCGAGCGCAGGATCAGGCCATGGAAGGTCAGTGGGCGGAAGCGTTCCTCCATGGTCCAGTCTTCGCTCGGGGACTGGTCAGGGTATAGGTTGGGGTAGGGGGTGTATCTGTTATACAAAAACCAGACGCTGCCTAGGACACCCTCAGCAGGACTTCGTCCCGTCCACGGCCCTGAGTCCCGCCCGCTCTCCCGGGGACGGCCCCGGGCGAGGGGCCCCCTCACCTCCGCTCCAGCATCTGCTGCAGGAGATCCTCCTTCTCGGCCGGCTCCTCAGAGGTCACGTGTTCGTCGCACATGTTGCGCAGCTCGCTGGATGGGTAGGACTTCATGGACTGGCTTCGCCGGCGCTGCTCGCCGGCACGGGTGAGGATGCTGGACTTCTGAGAATGGGAAGGGGCAGTGATAACAGACGGCTGCTCGAGGGCAGGCCAGCATCCACTCAGGGGCGGAGGCGGATGACCCTGAGGGTCAAAAGGCACAGGCCAACGCCAAAACATCAAGAAACCTGCATGGTGGCTCAGAGACTTGTGATTCAAGGAGCCTCTTGGAGCCCAAGGTTTCTGCCGGCCCCACGGCCCGACTCCTTTGATGTGGGGACAGCAAGGCAGTGCTCCCACGTCATAGCTCTGCAAGCCTGTCAACTGATGTGCCCCAACCTCCAAAACCAATGGTGGGCATGCAGCCCAAGTGAGGCAGCGGGACCCTCCCTCAATGCTGTTGCCTCCTGGTACCCACAAAGGAGCCGCCAGCCACCTGCTCACCGAGGGTGCACCGCGCCTGGTTCCTCAGCTTCCCTGTCCGTCCCACAGCTTCCTATGGACTTCTTTCTTAAGTAGGTCAAAGCCCACTGTTGGCAATTCAGAACCCTCTCTGGGACAACCTGCACTGAATGCTAACCACTGCTGATTAAAACCGGGATTCCCTGGTGGCTCAGATGGTAAAGAATCTGCCTGCAATGCGGGAGAGCCGGGTTCGATCCCTCCGTCAGGATGATCCCCTGGAGAAGGGAATGGTTACCCACTCCAGTATTCTTGCCTGGAAAATCCCATGGACTGAGGAGCCTGGCGAGCTGATTAAAACCACCCCTTATCCGCATGCTTGCTGGAGTGAGAATGCACACACATCCTGATGGCCTAATGAAGTCCTTACTCACTGTCCAGTCCTAACTCACTGTTGCGTACGATGACAAGGGTGCTGACTTTCACAAGAGCCAACCAGGGCCCTGTCTACAGGGTGCGACAAGCATGGGGTCAGTGTGAGCATCAAGGAACCTCGTCCATGGTCCACCCCTCCTTCGGGGTCCCTTTCTTTACCTTGAATTTGATGTTGTTACTGATGAGCTGGTTGCCCTTCATGAACTCCCTCTCGTTGCCCCGGTTCTCTGTGACCACTGGGAAGGCATGGTGGACAGTGGTGCGTAGGATGCTGACCAGGGACTGGATGCGGGTGTGCGGGTAGACATAGGTCAGATTGGGCTCCATGATGTCGCTGGCTCGCAGTCTGGGGGAGGGAGAGAAGTGGTCCAGCCTCACGACGGAGCCCGTGGCACCGGGAGCAGCCGTGACATGGCCGTGCTCCCTCTCCGTACTGCCTGGGCCACCAGGGTCCCTCTTCTGAACCACCTCCAGCCGATCCTTGAACACATATGTTCCTTGGTACTCCCATCCCCTTCATATGCACTGTTTCCTGTGCCTGGAATATGCTCTTCCCTGCCTTGTCAGGTGGGTGGGCCAAGACCCTCATCTCAATACAAACGCCTCCTCACAATGAACCCCATCCGCTTGCCCAGGGTTTCAGCCATCCCTCCTCAGCACCCCATGGCACATGCCATGTATCACCACTGAACTGCTAATGACACGGGAATTAAAATGAAAATCTTCAGGTGTCCAGTGGTGTCCCTTTAGACCCACAGGTCTAATCTGGGCACGCTTGCTCATTTACATGTTGTCCACGGGTGCTTCTGCACTAATATGGTAGAGCTGGATAACTGTGATAGAGACCACATAGCCTGCAATGTTGGAAATGTTGACTAGCTGGTCCTTTCTGGAAACTGGCTGACTCCTACGGGACAGACTTTAAGCACCTTGCGTGATTCCAGACATGAGAGGCCTGATGGATAAGCTGGTGTTTATGCCCAGAGGAGTCACTGCTGATAGACAACTCTTCACTGGGCACACGAGGCAGCTTGCTGTCACTCACGACTGGATGTTTAAACATTCAATCATAACACTTCCTGTTTCACTAGAATGCCACAGTGGCCGAACAGTCCATGAAGCGACCCTGCCCACCCCAGCCTCCAGCCCACGGGGCTACTCCACTCTCCTGAAAACACTTGGGGACAAACATGCTTGCTACTGTTACTTACCTTCTTCCAAACCAAGAATTGGCACTACTACCCCCTAATACAAAAGTTCCTGGGCCCTTGACTTCATAAATTCTGGAACTAGGACACAAAGAGAAATTCTGGCCTTACTTGTCCATTTCCACCTCTGTCTCCCATTCTAGCAGCGGCACGCCTCGCAGGCCCACGTGGATGTCATAAATGCCTTTATTGAAAAAGTCTCCTGTCCATTTGGCCACCTGAAATACAAAGGAAAGGCTTGAAAATAGGCTGCTGTGGGGGGAACTGGGCCCTGAATCTGAACGAGGCCTAGAAGGGGCGTGCTCACCATCAGGGTGATCATAATGGGAAGGCCGTAAGTGATCTCATTGGTAGACTCAATCAAGATGACCGTGAGACTGATGGTCATGCGGACGACCCCACCCAAGAAAGCCGCAGCACCAATCAGGGCAAAGGTCCCGGAGTAGATATGGCCCAATCCAATGTAGCTGGTGAAGAAAGAGACGAAGAACATGGCTCAGAGTCATACAGTGTGTGGTGGGGTAAGGGTAGTTTAGTCGCTAAGACATGTCGGACTATTGAGATCCTATAGACTATGGCCTGCCAGGCGCCTCTGTCCAAGGGATTTCCCAGGTGAGAATACTGGAGTGGATTGTCATTTCCTTCTCTAGGAGATCTTCCCAACCCAGGGATCAAACCCAGGTCTCCTGCATTGCAGGTGGATTCTTTACTGCTGAGCCTCCGGGGAAGCCTGTGAGGTTGGGTAAGAAGCTATGATTCCCACACATGTGCATAAGTGCATGTGTGCACGCGCGCGCGCGCGCGCACACACACACACACACACACACACACACACATGCACAGAGTACCTTTTGAGGACATTGGCAACTAAACGTCCAAAAGCAGCTCCACATAGCAGAGAAGGCACGAAAAGGCCACTTGGAACAGAAATGCCGTATGTCCAACACGCAAGTGAGAAATAGAGGACGAAGAACAAGGCCAAAGTGACGGGGCTAAATGTACCTGCGAAGCAAGAGCAGACTGACCTGAGTCCCACTAAGATGCTTACCAAGGCCTCCCAGACTACCCGGCTCCCACCAGGTCCTACTGTATCCTGTCCAGTTCACCTCAAGTGCTGGAGGCAGAAAGCCTATCTTTGTCTGGGGTGATGTCATCAACGAAAAGCCCTGTTCTTGCTCAAAATAAGGGGTAAGCCCAGCTGTGTCTGAGGGTAAACAGAAAGGGCGGGTGAATAATCATTTGTTCCTGCCCCAAAGCCCAACCCCTGAGACTCACTATCCTGGTGGAAAAGCTGAAGGATGGCAGACTCCTGGGGATTGAAGAAGAGGGTGGCCATGTCATTGTAGGTCTCGTTGGGACAAAAAAAGGTCTTGATACTTGAATTCACATCTTCTGATGTGACCTGAGAAGCAAGAATCAAAAAGTCAAACATAGGTCCCTGACCAGGGGACTTGAGATCTGAAGTGGGATGTCTCCAGTGAGGCTGCAGCAAACCTGGCATGCAAGCTTTACTCATAATAAAACAGGTAGCAAAAACAGATCGGGATCCAAAAGCAGCCAACTGTGATACTGTATTCCTCACATTTTGAGAAAGAATCAGGATGACGGCCCTTATTCATGCACATTTGCAACAAAAATATAACCACACCCATGATTCACTGTGGGTCTGGCTCAGTGCTACTTCTGTCAGAGGCACTGGGGGAAGCCTGGCCCCCAGGGACCATGGACCGTGGAGGACAAGGTAGAGGCCTGACAAGAGGCCCAGAGTGGTCAGGTGTCTGCAGAGGAGAGTCCAGGGCACTGCGGACCTAAGCCCAGCTTTGTTCCAAGTGGAAAAAGCCTCTGCTCCGAGTTTGCTGCAGGAGAAACCTGTGTATGTGAGGCCTACTGCAGGTATCTTGTTCCTGGTTGCCCATCCCTCACCTGGCTGAACAAAACCCAAGTTGGGAAAAGACAGGATTTCTTCACATCCCAGCCCTCTTACCCCCTTCATCATCTTGTGAGCACAGATGAGAGCCTGGCACTGCTATACTCAACAGAGGGGTGTTTGTTTTCTGGCTGCTGGTGTTCAGCAGCACAGGGGTGAACCTCATAATCTGTCCCTGGGCAAACAACTAATGGGTGTTACTGCAAAGCTAACTGAGGAGACGGATTGTTCCTGGATCCCATTCCATCAGTGACACTGTAGAGATGCCCTTACATGGACACTGTAACGACAGCAGACCATGGGTTAGTATAATCCTACGAGGTGCGCCTGGCTGGACAACACAGCCAGATGAAGGCTGCTGCAGGAAACAAGGGAGCGCCCGCTATGGGCAGAACCTGGCAGGGAGGAACAGGCAACCGGGATGTGTATGCACAGCTGTCGAGGGCGGACAAGCTGAGCAAACAGCTTAATAACCAACAACGCAATGTTTCCCCAACTTAGGTCTGGAGGAACCTAGTGCTGAAGGGGAGATGGAAAGAGTCCTGTGGTCAAGTGCATAGAGGAGCATCACTGCACTTGCTGGAAATCAGTGTATCTGCAACGAGCAGGGAACAGGCTCCATGATCAGACAGACCCGACTCGTACCCTGTCACCCTCTTGTGACCTCGGGAAAGGTACTCCATTTCGTGAAGCTTCCATTTCTTCATTTATAACATGGGAATGACACCTATCTCAGGCTACCTATTACTAGCTGACTGGTCTTGGGCAAGACCTCAGTTTGCCTCAGTTTTCTCGTCTGTCAAGTGGGGACAATACTAGCCAGAGTGGCCATGGTAAAAACTAAGTGAGGTCACGTATGTACAGTGCTTAGTGGAGCGCCTGGCACACAAAGAACACGCCGAACATTCCTAACACTTACTGGAACTTTAAAGGCCCTGAGAAGTCCTGTGGTCAAGAAACCTACTTAGGCCTGGTTATCTCATCTGACCATAGAATCTGTTTCCGTTTGTTTGCTCTTGAATCAAGTGTATAAACACTCCTTAGAACACATTTTGGAAAGTACTGGCCTAGTAAGGAGGTTGCCTTGGGGAATAACCAGTAACAGGGATCAACAGATTTTTCCTGTGAAGAGCCAGAGAATAACTATTTCAGGCTTTGCAAGCTACATACAGTCTCTAGTGCATGTTCTCCTGGCTTTCCTTTTCCCAACTCTTAGAACTGTAAAAACCATTTTTAGCTTGGGGGCTACACAGTAACAAGCAGTTGCCAAGGGCTAGATGTGGTCCATGGACCATAGCTTGCTGACCTCTGATTGAGTACATTCTAGCCATTTAGTGTTCCCGGGGACACGGAAGATGCAGCTGTTCTAGACAAAAGCCCAAAGGGGCTCGGAGGGACTCCAGTAGCTCCCCAGGGGCCATTAAGGCGTGTACTGAGAGAACCTCCAGCCTCCACCCTGGGGTCTACTCTCAGATCCAACACATGTTGTAAACTAAGCTCCAATGCCTACCTCACTGTGGGGGTCGGGGGAGAGAGAGGAGACCCCTCTATGATGACCAGGACTGTTCACAAAAGTAAAAAAGAGCCAGTTTGGAGAACATCCTCTCTTAGGTAAAATAACAACCATGAAGCCCAGCCCCATCTCCACCCCCACCCAGCAATCTGACTCAGGTGTGGAACAGTCAACCAGTGCATCTACTGGCTCTAAACAGAGGCACGGCATACATTCTGGATGCTTCATCTCTGTGGACGCAGCACAAGGGCAGCAGGTGCACAGAGGGCTACCTGGAGCGGGATGGAGTCATTCCCAACTTGAGCCGCAGAAGCCATCTGGCGGCACTCTCCCAACACCATGGAGGCCAGAAACACCACCACGGTGGTCACCAGGGACACCAAGAGGCTCTCCAAGACTCTAGGAGGCAAAACACAGCTGTTAGCATGGATTAAAAAGCTACCTGGTCTTGGGATCTTGCAACTGCCTACCCCCAACCCTCCTTGCCCCCAGAGCATGCACAGCTGCCCCTGGGCAGTCAGCACATGTGCAGAATGTATCAGCAGCTTGCTGTGTTCCAGCAATCTCTATGTACAAATCTGTACAGGTGGTTAGTGGCAAGGCTGCTGCGGCCACATCGTCTCTCTCCAAGGAATAAATGGCCTCCCACTTTAAGTCCCAGGGTGAGCGTCTCATGACAGCGCACCCCTTGGTGGGGCCGATACTGACTCTGCCATGTGTCCCCATGGCCAAGTCGAGAGAGGCCGGGAGCCAGAGTGGCTCTAAGCTCAGCCTCAGTCTCTTGGTCTGTCTGATTAACACATTTATGTTCTCAGTCTTGGACATGACCTGGAAGCTGGTGTGGGAAGTGGGGTCTATTCCTCAGGAGAGATGGCTCGGTCCACACGGGGCCGGGGAGCCGCAGCAGGTGGGGGAGGCGACTGCGAGGGTACCTGACGAGCTTAGGTTTCGGGTGCACGTTTCGCATACGGTACTTTGCAAGCCTCTTGTTCAGACAGTTGAACGTGGCTCCCAGGAGGCCCCCAATGACCCCCATCACGATGAAGAAACCCAAGTCCATAGCTGTCCAGAGATGACATTTTTTATCAGAGTCAGAGCACTGAGAGAAAGGGCAGGGGAGGGAGAGAGAAAAACCAGAGTGCCCATGAGAACAGGAAGGGGCAGGAGCAGAGAAGACAGAGACGAGAGGCGAAGCGGTGCGGGAATCCTACCCACACTGGGCACATGCGTGCAGACTACAGGGACCAGGCGCACCTACCTTTCTGCCAGCTTCTTGCTGACACTTAAGAGCAATTGTCACGGGCCAAGAAAGAAATTCTGAGGGCAAGGACGAAACATACCTTAAACTCGCCGAAGTTCAGCAGCCCAGGGAGCTGGAAGGAACCCCAACTTCCAAACTGAATTCCAGAACGAAAGAAGTTGAGGGTGAAGGTGGCAGACATGGAGCAGAAGAGCTGGGAAACGGGTGACAAAAACAAAAACAGCTCATAGCCCCAAGTCCTACTTCCTCCCGGACGCGTCCGGTAAACCTACGGCTCCACACAGAGACCTCCAACTCCACGTCTGGACATAGAGCTCTGGTGACCACGGCTGTAAGTTCACCTCAAGTGTGAAAAGCTGGAAATTGGGCTAGTAGGAGTTTCCATTCAGCCTTTTGTGGACTATTTTAAGTCTATGGTGCGCCAGACCCTATGCTAAAAGAGGAACAGTAAACACCAGAGGAAGAATGTGTTCCCCGAGCGAGCAGACGGGAGCTCGGTCAGGACCACAGCTGGTCTACCTTCCCAGTCAGATAGTTTGTCATCAGAGGGTAACGTCTCACTGGGGACGGGAAGGATGTCAATATGGGAAGTAGAGAACAGTCCATAGGAGGATACAGGCATCTAGAGCAAAGGAAGTCAGTCTGGCCTCATCAAAACTACGGGTTAACCTGCAACTATCCATTAAATCGAGCCTTTTACCACTGGGATACGTCCCTTATTCACTTTGGTAATTCCCCTTGTCTCAAAGTCTCCTTTAACACTAATAAACTACTTTTTGTTGTTGAGTTGCTCACTTGTGTGACTCTTTTGCAACCCCATGGGCTGCAGCCAATCAGGCTCCACTGTCTATAGGATTTCCCAGGCAAGAATACTGGAGTGGGTTGCCATTTCCTTCTCCAGAGGGTCTTCCTGACCCAGGGATTGAATCCAAGTCTTCTGCACTGGGGGTGGATTCTTTACCACGGAACCACCGATAGCAGCCTTATTTTGGTTAGCACTGACATGGTCTACCTTTTCTGCTCCTTTTATTTTCAGACATTTATGACTGTACATAAAGTATGTCTGTGGTAAACAGTGAAAGAGGAGAAAAAAAACTCCTGGTAAATGTATCGAGTAAGAGTTGTCCAGATGAAACCTGGGGTGGGGGTGGGTGGTTAAGTTCAGGGAAGGCCCTCCTTACCACTCTCCATGTGAGCCCTTGGTTCCAGAAGGACGAACCCTCCTCCAGACTGAACAGGGTGCCCCCAATGGGGGCCCCAAAAGCCGCAGCAACTCCGGCAGCTGCCCCTGCTGATACAAAGTCCCGCTTGTCTCTGAGGGGTGGAGAGAGAGACGGTTTATCTGAGAAACAGTCCTCAGGCTGCAAAAGGCAGTTTTCTCACTTCCTTATGCACCAACATTCTATTATCTCGAGACCCAAGAACAGTCAGGCCTCACAAAGGGCTTCGGTTTCTGCCAAAGTGACTCAGCACTGAACACAGGTCACTAACCAGCCAGTAGCTCTCCCGCATTGAACTCTGCTAGGCAGGGGGTTCCCTGACGTTAGTCAACTCCAAGCATGAACTCTCAGAAGGCAGGTCGAAGATTTCCGGTGTCACCACTGAGCCACCGGCTCCCTAGACCTTCCTTCCAGAAAGCCCAGTACCAGAGAAAATGGCCAAGTGTGGCTGCAAGCAGGACAGGTGACAGTGCCCAGCAAGAAGGTGAGAAGGTGGACCCCAACCCGGGTGTGAGCCCCTGACTGAAAGGGCCTTGCCAGGCATGCAGGTCAGTAACACCTGCAAATCGCAAAGGGTCCAGAGACCTTCCAAGCCTGAAGCGGCGGACCAAGTAAATAAACTCCAATCTTGATAATATGCCAACGGACTATCTCGGTTATATTTGTGATCTTGGACCATGTTCTAGGCCTCAGGTTATGGCAAAACAGAAGCTGTGATGCCTGCTTGCCCCTTGTGCTCCTAATTTTCAGAAAAATAATTCAAAGCCCACCTCCTTCCTGACAGTCAGGTTCTGCATGCAGCCTACCCAAGCTGGGGAGACTGTGAGCCCGGTTAGAGCAAGTACAAGGTCTCAGTGGCAATAAACGAACAACTAATTTTTAAAAACAAAAACACCCCAATTTCTAACCTTTCCATACCTGTCACTTCGAAAATAGGGGAAATTAAACTGGATCTTTCGTAAGGAGATGCTCTGAAACTAGAACAGGAGAAAACAGTTAGGGAGGGGCCCGAGGCTGCAGGAAGCCACAGCACTGGGAGTTCCCGCAGCCTGACCGCTCCTGGGCAGGAGCCACAGGGAGGAGAGTCTAGGACAGCAGCTGCTAAAAGAGGTGACTTTGAAGAGGAACTTCTTTCCTACCCCGGGATTCCTAGGCTCTTCAGAAACTGCATTTTGTACATAGTCAACAAGTCTGAAAGGAAAAGGGGAAACAGCTGGGTGAAGGGTGGAGAGAAACTGAAAGCTTCTACAGAAGACAACGTGAGCTCTGCTCGGGGCAGTCACCAGGGAAGAGCCAAGTGACTGCCTGACAAAATCTCAGACTACCGCCCCATCCTGGCCTGGCCTCCTTCTACCTCTCAGCTTACTTCCTAGAGGCTGGTGCATGGAGATGAGATGAGGCAGTAACAAGAGAGATCAAAAGATGGGCTCTGGATGACAGGGACTTCTCTCCTTCTCCTGGACAACACAACGACCACAGCCAACTCCCTCCCCTTAGAAAGTGAGACATAAACTGTTTACAAGTGACAGTTCACAAGGAACTGAGACTTTCCTCTGTGGACCAGCCTGTGAGAAGGGGAGTCGGGAGTCCCGAGTGAGCCCCTTGGCCTCCCTGAGCCTTAGCTCCTCATCTAGGAATGATGATGATGAGGACCACTAAACCCAAGGGGGCTTTTTTCTGGTTGGGCCACATGGCTTGTGGGATCTTAGTTCCCCAACCGGGGATGGGACCCGGGCCCATGGCAGTGGAAGCTCAGAGTCCTAACCACTGGACTCACCAGGGAAGTCCCTGAAGTGGCTTTAAAGAAGAGAGGAGATGGGACAAGAGAGTCTGGCCCAGATGGCACCTGACGAACAGCAGCTGTTATTCCCTTGCTGCATCCAACGGTATCAGCATTGGCCTGTGCCTGAAACCATCATAGCCAAGGCTTCCGGCCTCTCTTGGGACGCTCTGCAAGCCACCCTGTGTGCAGGCGCTTGGCAGTGGCTGTGGGAGCACCGGGTGACTTTCATTTGAACTTTCTCTCTGTTCCATTTCTGCTCCCAGGACCCCACAGGGCCCCAATACAACCTCCAGGTACCAGCTACCTGCTCTCCTGGGAGATAGACCTCATAGTTTCTCATCAACCCAAACTGATAATGGATCCCAAGGCCACATTAGGGTGCTCTTGATGGTTTTTTTTTTTCTCCCAATTTTAACCACAGACATGCCCCTGCCCAGGAGGCCCACTCTGAAGGCCAATCCACCCCCAACAGCCCATCAACCCTTACCTGTGGGAGGCCAGCCCCCACCACTGCTCCACTGTGGATCATGGGGCCTTCCTTCCCCACAAAAAGCCCTGGGAACAGGTGGAAAAAGGCAAGACAATCTATCAGCACAGAACAATCTTTGTTACACAGACCTTTCTCTTGACAAGTATAAAACAGAGGTGATCAAGCGACTTGATAACCCTAAGAGTGAGTCAAATCCCTATCAAATAAGAGAAAGTAACCTTGAAATTCTAAATTGTGGGTCAGCAAATCATAGCCTGTGGGCCAAGACAGGCTTGCTGCCTATTTTTATACAGCCCAAGAGCTCAGAATGGTTTTTCACATTCTCGAATGGATACATTTGAAGTGGTTATGTAAGTTTAAGCACCTACATAATAGCTCCTTTTTGCCACTTGGCCCACAAAGCCTAAAATATTTACCATCTGGCACAAAAATTTTGCTGACTTTGCTAAAAGCCAACTCCACAAACCAACTAGACAGTCGCTCTACTTTGAAACTCAACGGTGCGCTGGTCAGACAGCTCTGAATGGTAACTTATTAACAACATTTACATTTAAAAACTAACTCATCAACAAAAAGTGCAGAGATCTGTTTGAGGGCAGAAACTTCAAGGCCACATCTGCTTAATGTACACCCATAATGATTCTTGTCGCCTTCACCCCTGGAAGGCTTGAAGGATAAAGGTCAGGAAGATGCTTTTGTGACCTCCCTGGTGGTCTGCTGGCTAAGACTCCCAGCTCCCAATGCAGGGGACCTGGGCTTGATCCCTGGTCAAGGAAGTAGATTCCACATGCTACAACTAAAAAGATTCTGTGTGCTGCAAATATCAGAGCTTCTGAGGTGGTGGAATAAAGAAATCGCGCCTGCTAACACAGGAAATGTAGGAGATGTGGGTTTGATCCCTGTGTTGGGAAGATCCCCTGGAGGAAGAAATGGCAAACCACTCCAATATCCCTGCTTGGAGAATCCCAGGGACAGAGGAGCCTGTCAGGTTACAGTTCACAGCATCACAAAGAGTTGGACACGACTGAGGATACTTGCACACCCCAAGTAAGTGGCTACCCCCGCGTAGCCAAATAAATAAATAAATATTTTTTAAAAAGAAAAGGAAGAAAGAAAGACCTTCCTGACCTCCAGCCACACTGAACAACACTCCAAAGACTTTGCAGAGCAGGGTCCGGAGACGCACGATTCCAGGCACTTTCACGCCATTCAGATAGCATTTGATCTCGGGGATCCCAGAACCGGCTGCCACTGGCTGAGGGGGAGAGCAGGCATACTCAGAAACTTAGAACCCACTGGGCTCATCCTGGACTGCACCACACTCAGTAGGCCTGATGCATTTCTAACAAGTTCCTGGTGATTTAACATCTCTTGAGAGGGGAGGCTTTTCAATAATCAGTTCAGTTCGGTCGCTCAGTCGTGTCCGACTCTTTGCGACCCCATGAACCGCAGCATGCCAGGCCTCCCTGTCCATCACCAACTCCTGGAGTCTACCCAAACCCATGTCCATCGAGTCAGTGATGCCATCCAACCATCTCATCCTCTGTCGTCCCCTTCTCCTCCTGCCCTCAATCTTTCCCAGTATCAGGGTCTTTTCAAATGAGTCAGCTCTTCACATGAGGTGGCCAAATACTGCCCTTTATTTCCAGAGATTCTTACCTCATTTGTCTAAGCTGGGTATAGGTCACTTAAAGTTCTTTAAGGTTTAAAGCATTTGTTATTCTAAGGTGTTTTTACAGTTCCCCAGGTGTTTCTTCTAATACGCTGTCAAGGTTGAGAAGCAACCTTCTAGTCTAGATTGTTCCCCTTTAATCTCCCCAGAGCCTGAAACCACTTTCAGAAAACCTAAGCGAAAGAGAGATCACTTTTTCTACAGGAATCTATACTCTTAAGACTAAATCAGTGTCTTGACATTTCAGAAATGGAGATGGAGAAAAATGGAGTCCCCAACAACCTCATGAGCAAGAAGGCAAGACCCCCACTGCCTCATCCCCATCACACCTCACCTCAATTAGGACAAGAAGGCTTGCGAAGAAGACAAACGTCAAGTTGAAACCCAAGAGTTCCAGGAGGGACAGCGCAAGACAGCCTTTCTGGCTGCACTCCTCCACCGCTGCAGACATGGGGTTAAGGAAAAGGAGCCTGCCAGCAGGGGTGGTCCTGCCACCACTAGATATGAAGAAGTTTCTCTTCCTCTGAAGAATGGGGCTGCTTATTGCACATCTTCCTGTTTTCTACATATAAACGTCACAAAAACACAACTGTCTGAGATGTTTGCTCGTTGGTGTTTTCAGTCATTAAGTCATGTCTGACTCTTTCGCGACCCCATGGACTGTAGCCTGCTGGGCTCCTCTGTCCAAGGGATTTCCCAGGCAAGAATACTGGAGTGGGTCTCCATTTCCTTCTTCAGGGGATGTTCTCAACCCAGGGGTAGAAACCACGACTCCTGCATGGGCAGCCGTTGAGCCACCAGGGAAGCCTTTGTCTCCTACACTAGGAACCATTTTAAAATCATGAAATACTTCAAACATTACAAGATCTACAAACATCTACCCTCAGAGCCTTAACAAATCTCAGTGTTAAGCCACATCTGCTCCAGGTGCTTTTTGAAAACTAAAACACTAGATACCATTCAACACAGCAAGAAAACCCCTTGTGTTTCCCTCTCTCCTGGAAGAAACCCCTAACCTGAACCCTTGCACATCCTCCCTGGAACATGTCCATGTGCACCCACTGTTCTGAGTGTTTCTGAAATTCAAACAGTGGTGTTGCAGTTGATGCACCATTCTACCCTTGCCTTCTCTCCCTCAACACTTTTTGAGAATTAGCCATGTTGATCTAAAAGCTCTGGTTCAATTTAACTTCTATGTGAAATTGCACCATCTGAATTACAACTGGCCCACTCTCCCGTCTGGTGTGATAGCAATGTTTTGCAATCCCAGAGATGCAATGCACATCTCTGTGCATGTCTAAGGGCCACACCTAGAACACAAACCCAGGAGTCAGGGGCGCCACCTTCCTGTGTATTTAATTTTCACTTCCCTGCTGGTGGTGAGGGAAGCGCTCTTCCACAGGTAATTTTCCTCTTCTGAGAACTGTCTGCTCACATCCTTTGTACGCTTTTCTACTGAGCTGTTTTGGCTTTTTTCTTAACTGAGTTGCTGTTCTCCCTCTATTACGGATACTAATCATTTGTCTCTTAAATGAACAGAGAATCACTTCTCCTAAGCTGTAAACTTGTTTTTCAGTTTGTTTATGGGGTTTTATTGTCTGTTTTTTGTTTTTTTTTTGGCGTTGTATATAAACAGAATGTTTACTTTGATGTCATCAAGTTTATTGATCTTCATGCCTTCTGGAGTTCTTAGAAATTACTCCCTGGTCTAGACGTTACAGTCTCTTCAAATTTTGTTTGCCTATTTACATCTTTAATCCATCTGGAATTAATGTATAGTACAAAGTAAGAATCTAATTTTGAATTTTTCCAGATGGGTAACCAATCTCCCAGCATCTTTTATTAACAAATTCATCCTTTCTCACTGATTTATAATATTAACTCTGTCACTCACTGCATTGCTATATGTGTGTGGGCCAGTTTCTGCTTCTCTATTACTTTCCACTGGTCTAATTGTGTGTTCTCGTACCAATATGACACTGGGCTAACTACTATATCTTAAATTATGTAAATCTTGACATCTAGGATGGCCAGTCCCATCTGCTCTTCAAAGCTGTCTCAGATACTCTGGGCTCTTTATGATTCTACACACATTTAGGAAGAGAATTTTCTAGTTCCATGAACAATTCTAGTGAGATTTTCCTTGGAACCACAATCAGTTCGCAGACTGATGAGAAAAAACAGGTATCTGGGCTTCCTGTGTTACTACCATTACCATGAGCATCTTTCTATTCAAGTCTTCCTCTGTGTCCTTTGAAATAATGAAAAACTTTAAACCCAAGTGGTCAATAAGTAGCTCTTCATAGATCACGTCTGTAAACTCATTTCTGTACGGGAAAGCAGGGTGAGCAGCCACACATGCTGGGGAACACTGTGACCCCTGTGAAGGATACATGCCTGCACCACTCCAAACTTGAGCTGCGTGAATAGCCGAGCAAAGAAGTCCACGAAGAGACCCACCTGGGAAGAGGACAAGAGCGATCATCTGAGTTTCCATGCTGTCACAGGCACTCCCCTGGAAACACACCCTCCCACCCCCACTGCTCGTTCTCCTTGGTCACACGCACCCATGCTACCAACAGGCCATGTGTGAACAGGCCTTTCCTTAGTCAAGGAGTGCCCCACCTGAGTCTGGTTCCACAGCCCTTCTGAGGACCAAAAAAGGGGTGTAGCTAAGTTGTCAGAAGGAGAGGTACAACACATAGGGATAAGAATAAAAAAAGAACCTAAGACCAAGAAGACTGAGAGTGCTTAGAAACAGTACAGAGGCGTGTGAGGGCCTGCTCTGCTCTCCCAAAGGCAGCGTCAAAAGAAGAAATCCAAACACATTTTCAGTGATCCTTAGCTGGGTAAGTGTAGAAAGGATCAGGGTATCAGAATATTACTTTGAAAGCCAGTACCTACTCAGGAGTAGTATACAGCTTGCACGTCTGTTATTTTCATTCGCTAAGTTATGTCCGAGTCTTTGCAACCACCTTGACTGCAGCACACCAGGCTCCTGTCCTCCACTATCTCTCAGAGTTTGCTCACGTTCTTGTCCACTGATGATGCCATCCAACCATCTCATCCTCTGTCACCCCCTTCTCCTTCTGCCCTCAATCTTTCCCAGCATCAGGATTTTTTCCAATGAGTCGGCTCTTTGCATCAGGTGGCCAAAGTATATTCAGGACTGATTTCCTTTAGGATTGACTGGTTTGATCTCCTTGCATTCCAAACGACTCTGAAGAGTCTTCTCCACCAAATTCAAAAGCATCGATTCTTTGGCACTCGGTTATTACCATTTTATAAATCAGGACTTTGATTTATAACCATTGTATAGCCAATGGTTAGCCTAGTGAATAAGAGAAAACCACTCCTGTTCCACTAGCTCACTCTCTGAAGTGCATGCTCAGGACTTAACAGAGAACTAGGAAGACTTCTGACCATGTGAATTCAGGATCAAAGGCTTTGTGCCTTTAACTCTGGTCTTCCCACAAACCAGTGCTTGGGAGCTTTTAAATACTGAAACAAAAAACAGTAACACATCAAAGGAGAAGAGAGCCAGAAGCAAGAGGAGATGGTTGCTACATTATTAACGCAGGTCTGCTTTCCTAGAACAGGAGGGTGTTCGGTAGAGTTGCTAGAGTTTGACATGACAGCTGCAGAAAGACTAACACCTATATGGCTAGTGACTATGTTTATTACAGGGTAATCTGCAACCAGGAAACTATATAGCAAAATAAAACAATTAAATCAGCCCACGGTACCCCCACAATGGCAGAACATTATCAAAGAGGCCTCCTGAATGCTATTAATCTTAAATAGTAAGATGTTCCTTGATCTCTGAATTTACTACAGTAAAAATCTAAAGTTAAAACCTGTGGTCAGTTCTTGTGGCTATGTTATGTTTAAATATGTATTTACACTTAATGGGTATGTTATGTAGAATTAAGTTTGAAACCTGTGGTTAATTCTAGAGAAAGTTAATGAACAGGCTACTGCTTAAGAATACATATACACTGTTATGGGCTAATGTTTGTGGTCTCCCCTGCCCACTCCCAAATTCATATGTTGAAATGCTAACCTCCTCTAATTAAGAGCTGGGGGGGGCCTCTGTAGATAATTAGGTCATGAATAGGATTAGTGTCCTTATAAAAGAGATCCCAGAGAGCTCCCCTGCCTCTCCTGCCACCTGAAGACACAGCAAAAAGATGGCCATGTGTGAATGACGAATTGGGCCCTCACCAGACACCAGATCTGTTGGTCTAGACATTCCAGACCCCAGAACTATGAAAAGTAAATGCCTGTTGTTTAAGCCCCTCAGTCCATGGTACTTTTGCTATAGCAGTCTGGATGGATGAAGACAATCCCCTTTTCTAACAATGTATTGACAGAAAATCAGATTTGACATTTATCATTTGGATTGTCTGCTAACTCTTCCAGGTTCTCTGCTCCGGGTTGAAGCACGGTGAGTCAGCAGTTATGGTTCCAGACTTTTGCTATGACAATCTTTGGCGATGTTTCATGATTTCTTCTCATCTGGGATTCATCTGTGAATGTGCTGACCCAGAACCCTGTGCACTGAGGCGTATTCCTCTACCCACAACTGCTAGCTCTACCTTCTAGGTAAAATGAGCAGTGTTCAGGGAAGAGGGACGGCGTAATGAGTTCACGGAGATCCGCGATGTGCTGTTTACTGGCATGCTGTGCTCGAGCAAACAGCATAATAGCCACACTTTTGTTCTCATCATGTTGCTTTCTCCCTGCACAGTGACCTCAGCATCCACTAACCACTCTCCCCACCCTGCCATCTACCTAACGGGACCACATAACAAAGGACAGGTCTTGAGCAAGACTTCAAGTGCTTTAAAGGGCATCAGCGTTGCATGGCTCACTTTCATTTCATAAATTGAAAAGTATAAAAAAGTATCAGGATTATACTTAAAAAAGAAAGAAAAAAGGCATTCTCTGTTATAAGGACAAATGACTTATCTGCCAGACTGGTGCATGCCCTCTGCCCTCCGCTGCCCCTTGGCCCACGATCTCCCCGCCTGCTCACCAGACCAGTGCAGACTCCAATGGCAAACACCATCATCCACTTGACTGTCTCATACTTGCGACCTTTCTGTTCACAAAGGAAAAGAATGACTCAGGATTATGATGGCAGCAAGGAGGGACTACATCTCGACCAACCAGTTTCAGACTAAATTCCACATGGATAGCAAGCACAGAGATGATGTCTGGTGTGGCAGCTAAGCTTTACAATGCAGGAATGAAGAACGCGAAGGGCCAGGCCACGTGCACTGACAGTGGACATGCTGGCTGGCAGGTTGAAGGACTGAGGAATTAATAGATTTGATTTAGTTAATAGATGGTATTAATAAATATCCCATGAAAAGGGTTAAGAGTCTAAAGGTTAAGGAAAATCACTAAAGTATTTAGAACAAAAAAGAGGCTGTCCAAAAGAGACACAGATGTATAGAAAAGTCTTCTGGACTCTGCGGGAGAAGGCGAGGGTGGGNGGGTGGGAGGGGGGTTCAGAATGGAGAACACATGTATACCCATGGCTGATTCATGTTAATGTATGGCAAAAACCACTACAATATTGTAAAGTAATTAGTCTCCAATTAAAATAAATAAATTAAAAAAAGAAAAAGAGGCTGTCATAAAACCTACTTGGTCCCAAAAGATCAATAAGGAACTCACCTTATTATCCATAGTCTCCAAAACTTCCAGATAAGGGTCATTGATACAGCGATCATAATCCAAACTCTGAAAGAGGGATGTGTGAGTAAAGAAAAAGTCATAAGTGGATAGGAAGAATTACCATAACCTGGAAAGGATAAACCTTCCAATTCCCACCACTCAAAGCACTGATGGCCAGAGCTGCACCCAGGAGAGGCTTGTTAGAAACACAGACTCTTGGACCCCCTCAGGTCCTTCTTAATCAAAATCACTTACATGGACGTTTCAGCAGCACCCCTGTAGGTGAATACTTTATGCTTTAGGAAGTTTTAAACTACATATTTTTACGTGCCCTGTTTCTGCCAAACACTAAAAGACCTCATGCTCTCACTGGTGCTACCCAACTTACTCCATTAACGAACAAATGCTTCCATTTACTAGAACCAAATTAATTTAGCAAGTCTAATTTTAAGTATCTTCTGCAATTAGCATCTGTGAAAAAGGTGAGTCACAAGACAAACGTGGAGACTGTTTTAAAAAACCACTTCCAATTTATGTTAGGAAGAGGCACAGATCCAGCCTGGCTCCTAACAGTTCCTTAAACTTCACAGAACACAGCAGTTCTGCAAACGATCTGCAGGTGTGCCAGGGGCATTTCTGAGGAACAATTCAAAGGGAGTGATTTTATTTCTACATCATGCACAAGCAGCAGCAGTCTGGCACCAAAGGAAAACAGTCTGCTGTGTGCTCTCTCCCCGTAACCTGTTGCTACCTACACATCAGCTAGTGAACAAACTTGGACACTGGCCTGGTGCCCACACTCCCACACAGGAGTTCAGAGTCAGCCGCTAAACCACCGCAGGTGTGACGTGTGACAGTTCATTCCATTTCTGTGACTACCCAAAGTCCAAATTCCTTTTCTAAAAGGGTCCTGGAGTAGCAGCAGGTGACTGATCAAATCAACTTTTAACCACCCAATATGGAAGACTATGTAGTCATAGGGCTTCCCAAGTGGTACTAGTGGTAAAGAACCTGCCTGCCAATAACAGGGGATGTAAGAGACTCCGGTTGGGAAGATCCCCTGCAGGAAGGCATGGCAACCCACTTCAGTGTTCTTGCCTGGAGAATCCCATGGACAGAGGTGCCTGGCAGGCTACAGTCCATAGGGCTGCACAGAGTTGGACATGACTGAAGTGACTTAGCACGCACACATTCATGTAGCCATTAAAAGAATTTGGACAGGTCTTCAAGGACAGATGTGGCCAAGTGCAAAGATTAAGTAAAAAAGGCAAGATGCAAAATAAATAAATAAAGACAGATGCAGATTAAAAGGTGTAACAGCATCCTATTTTGATTAAACAAAGATTTGTATGTCAGCATACAATAGAAAACATTTGGGAAAACCGTTCACAATGGTTAACTCTGAGGTGGTATTTCAGTAGGCACTCACATCTGGATATTACTTAAAATTCTCCTGGCAAATATGGTGAACATTTTTTTATATTATAAACAAAATTGTCTGCCTGATTATAAAACAAACAAAAAAAAAAAATCAGGAAAAAAAACCAACCAGTAAACAATATTTCTGCTGGGAAACTAGACCCATCAGTGAATGATTAAACATATGTTTATTTAGTGATAATATACATACACATATATGGTTTACATATATGCACACACACACATACAGTAAACCCTTGAACAACAAAGGGGTTAGGGGAAGCAACTTTCCACACAGGTAAAAATCCACATTTTGCTATTTCTCTCTCAAAAATGAAGAATTTGATAAATGGCTCAACCAAGGACAAGAGGCTGAAATAATGTGGATAGAATCAGGACTCAACCCTAGTTCTTTAGATTCCACACATTGTGATCTCTAATGGAACACAAATTTTTCCCCACACTTAGTTAAAGATCTGTAAAATGAAAATACAATATTTATTGGAAAAAAAAAAAACTTGCTGAAAAAAAAAAAACTTGCATATAAATGGACCTGAGCACTTTAAACTCATGTTGTTCAAGGGTTAACTGTATGTCCACACACATATACATATATATGTGTTTGTGTATACACACACACGTTTTAATCAATTAAGGACATCACATTCTAGGAACAAATGGGAGAAAATTAACATGTTGAAAAATATGATATCCTTCATGCCCAACATGTATAAAAATCACTGGCAATTGTTTGCTTGATGGTTCTAATAACGTTTAAGCTCCATAAACACTGAAAAGGTTTGAAGACATCCATAACAGGCAAAGGTATAGCTACAGAAAGTAGATTAGTGCTTGCCTATGGTCAGGGGCGAGAAGAGTGGACAGTGACTGCTAACAGGTGCATGTTTTCTCTCTGGGTGATGAAAATACTCGGAAATTGATTTGATGATAGTTGTGCAACTCTGTGAATATACTAAAAACCACTGCATGTACAATTTAAATGGGTAAATTGTATAGAATGTGAATTATAGCTCAATAAGGCTATTAAAAGGGACATTTAGAAAGAACTGTAATATGAGAACACCAAACTTTTTTTAAAAAGTTTTGAAAATTTGACACTTGGTAAACATGTACCCATGAACTGTATGATCTGTTATTAAAACCAGATAATTACTTCTCCTTTGCCATGACTAATTTTCTTTTATTTCTGCTGTATATGTTACTCTTCAGTTTGGGAAACTAACAACTATTTTAAAATAAAATTCTTTAAAAAAACTTGTATAGGTAGGTTGCAGGACTGATGTCCATGGTTACCCGCAAACATGGCATCCGGCTATAGGGCGCAAATGGGGACTGAGGTGTAGCCCAAATTCACTCAGGAAGGCATCTTAGGGCTCACACAAAAAGCACCTTCGGTGGGCCTTTAGCAGGGGTATTGGCATTGAAATGACTCAGAGAGGGGAGGCCTGTTTTTCTAGCTCTGAAGGGGTGCCTTTCTTTACCTCAAAAGGGCACTAAAGGTTCTGTGACATGCAGAAAAACAATACTCCTTGGGAATGGTCTCATCCCACAAACAGGAAGTTGATATTATTCAAACCATCTATAATGAGAATGGATGTCAAAACAGGGATTCTAACATCTTGTAAGACCCCCAACTTATTAAAGAAAAAGTCAAGTACGTACAATGAACTCTTACTAAGGCAGGAACTGTGTGTGTTAGTCACTTGGTTGTGTCCGACTCTCTGGACTGTAGCCTGCCAGGCTCCTCTATCCGTGGAATTCTCTAGGCCAGGAACACCAGGGTGGGCAGCCATTCCCTTCTCCAGGGGATCTTCCCAACCCAGGGACTGAACCCAGGTCTCCTGCACTGCAGGCGGATTCTTTACCAGCTGAGCTACCAGGGAAGCCCACTAAGGCAGGAAGGAGCACAGTTTAGAAAGATCTTCAGCAGAAGGGTTTTCTAGTTGATCTCTTATTAATCAAATCTGAGCTGGCTTTTCTGAGTCAATGCCTAACTAAACTTGCTCTTACAGCAGATGCTCTCAAGAAGATGGTTAATTGAGAAATATTAATGA
Source organism: Redunca redunca (assembly GCA_006410935.1). Taxonomy (NCBI): domain Eukaryota; kingdom Metazoa; phylum Chordata; class Mammalia; order Artiodactyla; family Bovidae; genus Redunca; species Redunca redunca. The sequence continues at coordinate 2,485 of SJYQ01091772.1, read as the reverse complement.
CTCAGATGGAAGAACATTAACCCATAAAATTTACACAAATATGCATATCAGGTGAGAGGAAATGCATTGCTGATATGAGCGCAATTTAGCAAAAAGAGTGAAGGGACAGAAGATCAATGGAGCAGACATGCAGTGTTGAGATCCCAGGAGGAGGATAAAGGCTGGGACAGCGTCAGTTGTAACCATCAGAATGATATCACCAGGTTCAAGGGGGGATGACAAGGTGACAGCACGAAATAGATCGTCATACTAATTCTGGCAAATCTTTCTACTGTGTACAAGCAAACACGTATTTAAGAGTTATGGGACTTCCTTAATGGTCCAGGGACTAAGACTCCATGCTCCCAAAGCAGGGGGCCCAGGTTCCATCCCTGGTCAGGGAACTAGACCCCACATGCTGCAACTAAGAGTTTGCATGCCTTGACAAAGATTCAAGGTCCTGCTTGCTGCAACTAAGACCTGGTGCAGCCAAATAAATAAAATAAATTAATTACTTTTAAGAAGAAATATGAGACAATACATCATTGGATATAGTGCTTTTTGACTGACTAAAAGCACTCACATCAGAGTAACACAGTATACCACTGCGGTACAGTTGGCAAATTTTAGACTCTTAAAATTTTGTTGAGTCAATGGCAAGGGGGAAAAAGATGAAACAAAACAAAACAAAGATGAAGGTGGAATCTACTTCATCTCAAACCTATTTGACTTCAAAGATGTATCAAGCAAGTGCAACATTAGGACCTTACTTGGAACCCAATTCAAACAAACTATGAAAAAGTACTTATGACATTTATAAGACAACTGGAAAACCCAAACACTGGTTGTTTGATATCAAGGACTTATTGTGAATTTCTTAGGTGTGAAAATGGCACTGGCTTATGATAGGGAAAAAAGTGTCCTTATCCATTAGAGACTTGAACTGAATTATTTGTGGGTGAAATGATATGATGTATAGACTTTCCTTCAAGATAATACGGGAACGGGGAAGTGGATGGGTGCACACATGAAACAAGGTTAGGCATGATTGAACGATGCTGTCTGACGAGTACAGGGGGTTTTCAGTGTACTATTCTGCCCATTTTGTCTACATCTACGATTTGTAGCTTCTCATGGAACTTAAAAGAAAAAAGTTCCATGAGAAGCTACAAATCATAATAGATACACTAAATTCTACAGCAAGAGTAGATAAATATTAGAAAGAAAATTAGTCTGGGTATGTTATTGCTCTAGAATACTGAATTTTTTAAGTACGTGGTATTATTTTTTTTAAGTCATTAAGTATAGACACGATTAATCTCACTTTGGGAATTAGTTCTAAGAAAGCAATTAAAGATAAACAAGAAAGGATGGTCACCACCACGCAATTCATAACATAGAAGAGTCAGATGAAAAACATTATCTTATTTCATAGATAATGAAATACTATTTCCCCATTTAAAAATGAATTACAGAAAAGTATCGATCGATAAAAATTTGTTATAAACTGGGAGGGAAAACCATGTTAAAATAGTGTATCTAGTAGAATTTCACTTTGTTATTTAAAAGAAGGCATGGAAAAAAATGAATAGTCATCTTTTCATGAACAGGATTATAGATTTTTCCCTAGCTTCTTTTTGCAAATCATATGAAAATCCTCTATCACAACCAGGCTTGTTTTTGCCATTTCAAAAGTCATAGATATGTCACTATAAGCTGACTAAATAGTAAAAGGTATACTCTAGCAGGACTGGCCCCACCACACAAAACACACACACTCTCTCTGAGTCCCATGCACGAAGTCAGGAACTATAACCAAGAACTGACAATTCCAAGAGAAGCTGCTTGGGCAGGAAACAATCATCTGAAAACTCAGTTCTCTTAGAAGAAAAGCAAGGCTTCCTGGCTCATACCTGTTTACAAGCAAATGCTGTCAGTGGCTTTGACTCTGGGTCTCTACAAGTTACAAAAGCAAACAGTCTAATGGCAAACACATGCTCTAACCAGGTTAAGGTGCAATAGACTGAGGAAAGCCTGGAGATACACTCAGACCCTGCTGTGAGGCTAAGATGAGAATAAGGGCTTCTTAAACAGCCCCTTCTGACAAAGAAGTTATCTCTTACCTACTCACTCCCTGGGAGAGAAGGTCACAGAGCATCTCTGGTTGGAATCCTAATGCTTCAGTCTGAAGTGAGCTGGTCACTCACATCTTCTGTTACCCAAGACAGCATCTAATAATCTTACCTCATAGTCTTTCCTTGGAAGGATCTCATCCTCCTCCTCCTGTGTTTCTCCAAGGATGGTCTAGAAAGACAAATCCAGAGAAGGGAGACCCTTTCAATGTTTTTAAAAGTGGAAAGAGGCAAAAGTATTTACTGAAATCAGCTACTAATTTATAAATCCTCTGTAGCCATTATCATCAAATGGGAACACCTAAAACAAACAAAACAACATTTTGGGATGGGGGTGATGTGGTGAGGGTATACAGTCATCAGCTGAGCTCTTC
>SJYQ01091771.1:0-30803 GCA_006410935.1 Redunca redunca | reverse complement strand
TCCTTGAAAATAAGAAATGAGATAAAAAATATAAATCAGACTAAAATATTAAGAAATGAAAAAATATTTTTAGTGTTTTTATTTCATCTCAAATGTATATATTTCCCCCTTACAATAAAACCATCCCAATTGCTACAAACATTGAAAACAGTGTCTACTTCTACTTAACAGAAAAAACTAACAAACTATTCTTTGTGCTTCCACTGGGTATTGCAGTGACTTAACTACACGACAGCTTTCAGTCAGAAAGTAAAGAATGACGTAGGCCAGAAATAGCAGAGAGTTAAAAACAAAAACAAAAGTTGAGTCCATTCTCACTGTAACCTACTTTTTGTCTTTATTATACCAGATTTTGTCTCAAAATAATTGTAAAATATAGCCAATAAATATTTCTACTAAGAGAAAGGTACAAAAATTCCAAATCAGATATTTGGATTTAATGAATTTTTATATATGTTCTAATTCATTAGCTCTCATTCCCGTTTCCTCATTAATATGACATGAGATACTCAGATTTTTTTATTTGCTTTGTTTTTCTTATTGGGGCCAAGACTGAATAAAGAATATTGTGTCATCTATTTTGCAAGGCATTCATTTATTTATTTAACAACCGTTTGTAAGTCACCTACAATTTGGTAGTTATTACAAGACAAATCAGAGAGGCGATGGCATCCCACTCCAGTACTCTTGCCTGGAAAATCCCATGGATGGAAAAGCCTGGTAGGCTACAGTCCATGGGGTCGCGAAGAATCGGACACGACTGAGCCACCTCACTTGCACTTTTCACTTTCATGCATTTGAGAAGGAAATGGCAACCCACTCCACTGTTCNATCTGAATAGTGAATAAGCATTATAACTGTGAAGATAAATGAAGACAGTGTGTATGACACACAAGAGTCAAAATCATTATACTGGAAAGACCTTGCTGCTTCCAAATATCTTAGTGATTGTCAGTATGTCAGGGTCCTAGATAAAAGAAAGAATATCGCAAGCTTGAAAGGTAATTGTGGCTGAAGAGGACAGAGATTTGCGGACCATATTAAGGATAAGGCATGTTCTTATAATTGCCAAAGAAAATACTTAAAGAGGATACCTACGGGGAGTGGTAACATGGTAAGTTTTGCATTTTATATGTAATCATTTTAAAGTGCTATTGATTTCTTGGAAAGAGTAACACAGGAGTAGAAATAAGAAGAGGCATTTGAAGGAAGTCATATGAGAGATAACTGTGGCTTGGGCTCTGGTATGGAAAGTGAAACTGAAAGTTATGATGGAAGATTTGGAATATAAATAACATATAGAATGGATGTATCCATTAATGATCTTTTACTTCCTTCTCACAAAAATCCAGCATGACAAATATTAAAGGTTATGGAATTTTCCCCAATTCGTTTAGTGTGCCTTAGAATAAAGAGTAAAACCCAAGTATACGAGTTCAAAGCCTGAGAAAGTGTCTGTGTGTGTGTGTGTGTGTGCGTGTGTGTGTGAGCATATGCTCCTATGCACTCATACCAAATGTTGTAGAAGAACACCTAAAATGAGAAATGAAAGATCTATGTTGGGTTTAGCACCGTGAACATTATTGAGTTTGGGAATGTTGCTTTATTTTGTTTGTTGATATGGGTAGCTGTTCAGTTCAGTTCAGTCGCTCAGTCGTGTCTGACTCTTTGCGACCCCATGAATCACAGCACGCCAGGCCTCCCTGTTCATCACCATCTCCTGGAGTTCACTCAGACTCATGTCCATCGAGTCCGTGATGCCATCCAGCTATCTCATCCTCTGTCGTCCACTTCTTCTCCTGCCCCCAATCCTCCCAGCATCAGAGTCTTTTCCAACGAGTCAACTCTTCCCATGAGGTGGCCAAAGTACTGGAGTTTCAGCTTTAGCATCATTCCTTCCAAAGAAATCCCAGGGCTGATCTCCTTCAGAATGAACTGGTTGAATCTCCTTGCAGTTCAAGGGACTCTCAAGAGTCTTCTCCAACACCACAGTTCAAAAGCATCAATTCTCTGGCACTCAGCCTTCTTCACAGTCCAATTCTCACATCCATTCATGACCACATGAAAAACCATAGCCTTGACTAGATGGACCTTAGTTGGCAAATAATGTCTCTGCGTTTGAATATGCTATCTAGGTTAGTCATAACTTTTCTTCCAAGGAATAAGTGTCTTTAAATTTCATGGCTGCAGTCACTATCTGCAGCAATATGTACCAATCTCAGACTTTTGGAGTTTGAATCCTAACTCTGTCATTTAGCAGCTGTGTGATGTAATGAATATAATTAAACTTCTTTCTCTCTTTGTTTCTTCATCTGTAAAATGATGTAATAATAATGTATAGGTCTTTAGGAAATTGGTATTATTAAGTTAACCAATTGTAAATTACTCTTTGGCATGCATTATCTGTTTAGTATATATAATTATAATGATGTTAATGATGGTGATGGCAAAGAAAGACAAGCTAGATTTTATGAGTCAAAGGGAGATGGATAATTGGAGATAGTGAGTATATATAACTCTTGGGAGAAGTAAATTTTTAAATAATTTTATTTATTTATTTACTTTTGGCTGTGCTGGGTCTTTGTTGCTTCATGAGCTCTTCTCTAGTTGAGGTGAGTGGGGGCTACTCTCTAATTGAGGTGTGCAGGCTTCTCATAGTTTTGGCTTCTCCTATTGCAGAACATAAGATTTCTAAGGCATGCAGGTTTCAGTAATTGCAGTTCCAGGGCTCTAAAGCACAGGCTCAATAGCTGAGGTGCATGGACTTAGTTGCTCCATGTCATGTGAGATCTTCCCAGGTCAAGGATCAAACCCATGTCTCCTGCATTAGCAAGTGGATTATTTACCACTAAGCCACCCAGGGGAACCCTGGAAAAGTAAATTATTGAAGAGAGAATTATCAAAGCAGGAAATATAGTGATGCAGGAAATAATTTGACCATTCCCAAATGGAGACCTAGTTTTTCCTTCATCTTCTTGGAGGTAACCTTTATTTGCCTGGCAATCTTTAGGGTCATCATACAATAACAGTGTGATTTAGGGTGAAGGTTGAATATACATGACAGTCTTAAAGTGGGAGAGGCCATGTCAGAAAAAAACAACCATGTGCTTTAGGGTAGGGTGATCAGGTCACATTAGTTGATCTGAAGTTCAACCTTTTGGGCAATAAGTCATCATTCCTATTTAGTGAAGCCCCAATAAAAACTGGACACTTTAGATTTATCAATTTCCAGGTATATTGTCAAGCATATTGTCACACATCAATTCCAGGAGGAAAATATGTCCTGAAAAAAATATCTTCAAGCTGAATGTAATTTTGGGCATGCTCTTGTACACCCCCAGTGAAGTTACAGTTAATGTAAGAAGTGAGGATCATTTATTGTGGACTCTTCCCTTTAACCTTGCAACTGTACCCTAATTTCCTGAAGTTTATGTCCTAAGCCTTGAGTAGACTTGGCAGTCTGGATGACTGTGCCTTCAAACCATGAAGTTTGATTAGCTTGAGATTTTCTCTAGCCAAAGGAAATTAAGTTATGTAGGAATGTTCTTTAATTATGTTCATAAAGTACTTCATGACATTTATCTAAAATGTAAAACTACAGGGTAAAAAAATTAAAGAAAAAATGGGCCCTAAACTGACTACTACTGAAATAATGCAGTTGTAATATGTGGCATACTTCATTTCAGAACTCTATTGATATCTCTCTTATCAATTTATTTACAGCTCAAAAAATAAATAGAGATTAGAAAAATATCACTCTAAATATGTAGTGTAAGAGTATATTAGTATTGTAAGTATAGTAAGTTAGTATTGTCTTGAATTTAAAAAAAAATTTAAAAATGAATTGAAAGAACTGGTGTATTGAAAATAACTTAGCAAGTCATCTTCAATTCTCAAGAACAAAACTTACTAAATTTAGGGAAAATGAAAATAACCAAGGATTAGAGTATTTTAGGAACTAATATTTTAACATAATTATAAATGATAGATATTCTGTTTTAATGACAAAGATATTTGCACACAGTTCTTTCTTTCCTGCCCTTACATCTTGATTATGTGAGTTTATACTATTCTTGTTTTACAGATATTCTTTTGTGCAAACACAAATCTCTAAATTGCTAAACTCAGTTATAAGTCCAAGCAAGTGGTTTTACTTCTTAGAATCATTCATTTACAAAGGCTTCCTTATTTTGTTCTACTTCTTGGTTGGCTGAATTTATCATTGATTTTTTTCAATAATGTATAATGGATACAATATTCTATGAGAATATCTTTTCAGTCATAACTTGTCAGCTTAACCTGATATCATAATTTACCTCCTCATAACTTTACTGATAACATAGTCATCTAGACTTTAAGGTTATGCTGAATTTAAGACCAGTCTTATATTCTCTCATTTAGAACATCCTTTGATAAACAAACATCCATTAAGATAACAAATTTGCTGCAAAGAAAAAAGAGAAAAATTCATGTAATTTCAGCCTCTAAAAATGTAACCAAGTTCAAAGCTTGTCTATCTCTCACTACTGATTTTCAGAATTTCAAATATCAGAATTAAAGTAAAACAAAGCTACTAAAAGTAATTAAAAATTTATCTGCTATGCAAATTAGAAATGACAAGTGCAAAGAGGACAGTACTTTTCTGTTTTCCCTTTTATTCAACTGTGTCAGCAATGAAGTATAGAGTTGGCAGTTTCTAGAGTAAATGTATGTCAGCCAGAATGATGTCAGCCAACTAAAAATCTCAAAGCTAAGGGAGAATTTGCATAAGAAACAAATCAATAGAAAATTCTGAAAACTGAAATGCTCTGACTCTAGTTTGCATTCACATACTCTTATAATTTCAGTTTCTCCAAACTCATAGTCATTAGCTCTCAGAAAAGATTTTAAGGACTGACGATTGTGACCATAAAACAAAACACAGAATATGACAGAGGAATAGGTGGACATGGAGTACATTTCTCCACGGATGCATCAGGAACACAGCCTCAGACACAGAATTTCACGCAGAACACCAGCTGAGAGTGGACAGGAGTACCTGACCAGTGGAAATGAATATATAAAACCAAGCAAAACTTGGTAGGATGAGGGAACTAGGGGGAAAGACAGGAGTGTTAGTAGGAATGGACCTGCCTTGGGCAGGTAGGGGAACTGAAGCAGGGGTCCAATCCCCACCTGAGGGCAATTGTCTGAGTCAGAGGAGAAACATTTAAGGCTGAGAGAGAAACAGTTGTTCTGTGGCAGCCTAAATGGAATGAGAATCAGACAGTCCTTGTCTCGGCCATACATACCCTGGACAGGGACACAGGTCCCCTAGAAGGTGTAGCAGATGGGAGCTGGAATTTAGGGATTGTGGAGCAATCCAAGGGCAAGGGCTGCTGTTGACTGTGGAGATGGATCAAGGGGATGTGAGGGAGGAGATTGTGGTGGGAAATGCCTGTGGAGGAAAGCCAGGCAACCATGGAGACAAAGTGATATTGCCGAGTCAGGTATAAGGGGTGGAGCTATCACCATAGTCTCTCTCTCCCCACATGCCAGCAACAGCAACTGAACAATAGAGACTGGCCTACCAAATGCCTGACACACTGATATACAGAGTGGGACCCCACCCAGGGTCCTCCTTAAAGTGCCTAATGCACTGATCTACAGAGTAGGACCCAGCCGGGGGCCCATCTATGTGCCTGATGTGCCAAACAACAGAGAAGGACTCCAGGCAAGGGAGCCCTGTAAGTGCCTGAATGGGTGGAACTATGGAGAAAGACTGGCCAAAGAAGCCTTCTGATTGCCAGCTAGAAGAGGATTGAAAAAAGACCCTGATAGGGCCATTACTCTGCACACTTGGCTCTTCCAGGGTCCTCACAAGCCAAGCAGCTGTGCCACCTTCATGCTCAGCTCTCACAGGGGCAGACTGCCACAGGCAAAAAAGTCTTGTGTCTAAGCATGCAGGATCTCTTTGGTCATGTCCAACTCTTTGTGACCCTATGGACTGTGGCCTGCCAGTCTTCTCCATCAGAGGAGTTCTCCAGGCAAGAATACTGGAGTGCATTGGCCAGTACTGGTTGCCATACCCTTCCAGAGCACTATTTTTCCCGCTGCACTAGCGACCAACTCCCCTGAGTACCTGGTGCTGCCAGAAACCCTGCAACTCAAGCAGCTGAACCACCTCCAGACCATTGGGGTGACTGAAGTCCTCCAGGGCAGCCTCAGGAGCAAACCACAGTGGACTATTCACATGAAGAGGTGGAAATAAATCCATGATTGAAACCCAGGTGCAGTGTGGCTCAGGAAGAAGACCCAACATAGCAAAGGCCATATATGATAAGCCTATAGCAAACATTATTCTCAATGGTGAAAATCTGAACGCATTCCCCTTAAGATCAGGAACAAGACAAAGGTATGCAGTTTCACCACTATTATTCAACATAGTTCTGGAAGTCCTAGCTACCACAATCAGAGAATAAAAATAAATAAAAGGAATCCAGATCAGAAGAGAGAAGTAAATCTCTCACTCTTTGCAGATGGCATGATATGGTACATAGAAACCCTAAAGATAGTATCAGAAAATTGCTAGAGCTAATCAGTAAATTTAGCAAAGTTGCAGGATACAAAATCAATACAGAGAAATAACTCATATTTCTATATATTAACAATGAAAAATCAGAAAGAGAAATTAAGGAATCAATCCCATTCACCATTGCAACAAAAAGAATTAAATATCTAGGAATAAACTTACCTAAGGAGACAAAAGAACTGTACACAGAAAATTATAAGACACTGATGAAAAAATCAAAGATGACATAAACAGATGGAGAGATATTCCATGTTCCTGGGTAGGAAGAATAATATTGTGAAAACGACTATACTAACAGATGCAATCTTCAGATTCAATGTGATCCCTATCAAATTACCAATGGCATTTTTCACAGAACTAGAACAAAAAATTTCACAATTCTATGGAAACACAAAAGACACCAAATAGCCAAAGCAGTCTTTAAAAAGAAGAATGGAGCTGGAGGAATAGACCTTCCTGACTTCAGAATGTACTACAAAGCTACTGTCATTAAGACAATATGGTACTGGCACAAAAACTGACATACATAAATGAAACAAGATAGAAAGCCTATAAATATACCCATGCACCTGTCTGTAACTTATTTTTGACAAAGGAGACAAGAATATACAATGGGGCAAAGACAGCCTCTTCAATAAATGGTGCTGGGAAAACTGGACAGCTACATTTAAAAGAATGAAATTAGAACACTTCCAACAGCATACACAAAGATAAACTCAAAACGGATTAAAAACCTACATGTAAGACCAGAAATTATAATACTCTTAGAGGAAAACATAGGCAGAACACTTGATGACATATATCAAAGCAAGATCCTCTATGACCCACCTCCTAGAGTAATGGAAATTAAAACAAAAGTAAAGAAGTGGGACCTGATTAAACTTAAAAGCTTTTGCACAGCAAAGGAAACTGTAAGCAAGGTGAAAAGATATCCCTCAGAATGGGAGAAAATAATAGCAAATGAAACAACTGACAAAGGATTAATTTCCAAAATTCCAGGTGATACAACTCAATGCCAGAAAAACAAACAACCCAATCAGAAAGTGGGAAAAAGACCTAAACAGACATTTCTTCAAAGAAAACAAACAGATGGCTAACAAACATGAAAAGATGCTCAACAGTGGTCATTATTAGAGAAATCCAAATCAAAACCACAGTGAGATATCGCCTCACACCAGTAATAATGGCCATCATCAAAAAGTCTACAAACAAATGCTGAAGCAGTTGTGGAGATAAAGGAATGCTTTTGGACTGTTGGTGGGCATGTAAATTGATATAGCCACTATGGAAAATGGTATGAAGATTCCTTAAAACACTAGGAATTAAACCATCATATGACCCATCAATCCCACTCCTAGACATATACCCTAAGGAAACCAAAATTGAAAAAGACACATGTATCCCACTGTTCATTGCAGTACTATTTACAATAGCTAGAACATATTAGCAGCCTAAATGTCCATCAACAGATGAACAGAAAAAGAAGTTTTGGTATTATACATAATGGAATATTACTCACATAGAAAGGGACACATTTGAGTCAGTTCTAATGAGGTGGATGAACCTAGAACCTATTATACAGAATAAAGTAAGTCAGAAAGAGAAAGATAAATATCATATTCTAATGCATATATACAAAATCTAGAAAAATATTACTGAAGAATTTATTTACAGGGCAGCAATGGAGAAACAGAGAATAGACTTATGGACATGGGGAGAGGGGAGGAGAGGATGAGATGTATAGAAGGAGTAACATGGAAACTTACATTACCATATTTAAAATAGATAGCCAACTGGAATTTGTTGTATGCCTCAGGAAACTCAAACAGGGGCTCTGTACCAACTTAGAGGGGTGGGATGGGGAGGGAGATGAAAGGGAGGTTCAAATGATGGGAAGGAGTTTCAAATACATCCATGTATACCTATGGCTGATTCATGTTGAGGTTTGACAGAAAACAAAATTCTGTAAAACAATTATCCTTTAATTGAAAAAATAAATTAAAAAAAATGAATACACTTCTTAACATTCCTCAATAAACAAACAGAAGTTGGATGTCTTACTGTTGATTTCCAACTCTATTAGTAAATAGCCCTGCTAATTTTGGTCACTTAATCATTTCTCTACTGCTCAGCTTCTTATCTACAACAACAGATTCAATGTTTTTTTGAATTGCATTCTACTCATACTTGTGTTTTGCTAAATGCTTCAAGTGTTGGGACCAGAAAAACTGAGTAAAAGGAAAATGAATGAGTTGGGGATTCAATAAGCCTCTCTATTTTTTGCTTACCATTTTCTTTTAAAGAGAAAATAAGGTCTGCTAATAAAAGAGAAATATAAATTTTATTTTAACTTTACAATTCAATTATGTTATATAAGTTTGTCCTTACAATATATGGTACAGTGTTGGCAGAGAAAACATGCAGAATAAATAGCTGTTTATTTTCTATTGATCAAACATCCATAATAAATTTTCTTTTATAATCTTAATGCTTTCAACTTTTACTAGACTCAACCCCATGATATTCTTTAATATATAACATCTTCAGGAGATATCATAAAAATCAGATTTTCCTTAATGGAGTAGTTATCTGTGAGAACACTTCCAAGGTTAAGCACCATATCCACATTGTATGGCAGTCAGTGCCTAGCCATGATTGATGAAAGTATTAGAGTTAGTCACTGAGTCAGGAAGTAAGATGGAGAAATGTCATGTATTCAAGTTCACTGGGTATACAAGTTAATATGAAGCAAATAATAAAAATCAACAATGCATTACCAAACTAAAACTTGAAGAGAATTATGTAGGTAAAGGACACACTGTTGAAACATACTTAATATTATACTACTTTGCATTCAAATTATTACTTAATTCTATATTATTAGTAGTGAAAACTAATTACTGCTTTTATGTCCTAAAGGACCAAGAGAATGGGAAGTTAAATTTTATTACTTCCATTTAAGAATATTAAAGCTAATTAGATTACCAAAATACAACCAGAAAATATACCAGAAGTGCTTCAGTGGTTGAAAAGTTTAATAATTCATTTTTGAGGTGACTTATAATTAAAGCTCTGCTGTCAAAGCTAGTGGATACGATGGAATTCCAGTAGAGCTATTTAAAACCCCAAAGGATGATGTTATCAAAGTGGTGCACTCAATATGTCAGTAAATATGGAAGACCCATCAGTAGCCACAGCACTAGAAAAGGTCAATCCTCATCCAAATTCCCAAGAAGGGCAGTACTATAGAATGTTCAAAACATTGAATATTGCACTCATATCCCATGTTGGTAAGGTCATGCTTAAAATCTTGCATGCTAGGCTTCAGCATTATGCAAACCAAGAACTTCCAGATGTCCAAGCTGGGTTTAGAAAGGCATAGGAACCAGATATCAAATTACCAACATTCACTGGATCATAGAGAAATCAAGGGAATTCCAGAAAAATATCTACCACTGTTTCAACGACCATACTAAAGCCTTTGAAGTGTAAGATCATAATATTTTTTGGAAAGATCTTAAAGAGATAGAAATACCAGACCATAGTATCTGTCTCCTGAGAAACCTGTATGCAGGTCAAGAAGCAACAGTTAGAACCCTGCATGGAACAACTGATTGGTTCAGGACTGAGAAATGAGTGCAACAGCCCTGTCTATTGTCACCCTGTTTATTTAACCTATACTCTGACCACATTATGAGAAATGCCAGGCTGGATGAGTTACAAGTTGGAATCAAGATAGGCAGGAGAAACATCAGCAACCTCGGATATGCAGATGATACCACAGAAAGCAAAGAGGGACTAAAGAGCCTCTTGATGAGAGTGAGAGATAAGAGTGAAAAAGATGGCTTAAAACTAAATATTAAAAAAAAAAAAACTAAAATCATGGCATCCAGCCCAATACTTCATGGCAAATAGAACGGGAAAAGGTGGAAGTAGTGATAGATTTATCCTTCTTGGGCTCTAAAATCACTGTGGATGGTGACTGAAGCCATAAATTCAGAGGATGATTGCTTCTTGGCAGGAAAGCTGTGACAAACCTATACAGTGTTGAAAAGTAGAGACATTCCTCTGCTGACAAAGGTCCAAATAGTCAAGGCTATGGTCTTTCCAGTGTTCACGTGCCACTATGAGACCTGGACCATAAAGAAGGCAGAGTACCAAAGAGTTGATACCTTCAAACTGTGGTGCTGGAGGAGACTACTGAAAGTCCCTTGGACAGCAAGGAGATCAAACCGGTCAATCTTAAAGCAAATCAACCCTGAATACTCATTGGAAGGATTGATGCTAAAGCTCAAGATCCAGTATTTTGTTCATCTGATGTGAACAATCAGCTCATTGGAAAAGTCCCTGATGCTGGGAAAGATTGAGGGTAGAAAGAGAAGATGACATCAGAGGATGAGATGGCTGGATGATATCACTAATGCAATGGACATGAACTTGGGCAAACTTCAGGAGATGATGAGGTGCAGGGAAGCCTGGCCTGCTGTGGTCCATGGGGTCACAAAGAGTCAGACATGACTGGACAACTGAACAACAAAATGATTAAAGAAATATATTCTTCTCACATTGTTAGTAAATACAAATGTTATCAGTTTATCATCCTCCTGCATGCATCATTTTTATGATATAACCTCATATTCTCTTACCTCTAAGATTAGAGTGGCCTGCCTTCTCAGTTGGTCATGGATTCAACTGTGTAATTTGCTTTTTCCAGTAGATATTAACTTATGTGCTGAGTTTTTCTCCCTTGAACCTTTGCCATTATCATGAGAGTATACCCAGACTAATCTGCTGAAAGATGAAAGATACATGGAGTCTAGCCAAAACATAAAAATAGTCCCAGCTAAGATCAACCAAAATCAGTCAATATCTAACTGTATGAGTCTACAATATTAGAGACCACTAATGTGAGTAAGAACAGCCAAGCCAGAAATGCTGACCAGATAATCCCAGTCTAAATTGCAAGCATTCAGACTAATGGATAAATAAATGCTGTATATACTTAGTCACTGGTTTTGGGGTAATAGATAATTGGTGCAGAAGTCCAAACATTTATTTACTCATCTATGCATAAAGTGAGATTTATTTATTTTCTAACATCTTGCATCTGTTTATCTCAAGATATGATTATGATATTTGCTATAAAATTAGAGCAAGACTATTATTTACAACAAGAGCATATTCTTAAAATAAAAGATACTCAAATTTGATACTTAAAGTGTATTCCTTGTATTGATACCAAGGGCAGTTTATTTTTTGGCAATTTTATTATATTTTAATGAGAAAGGGGGAAAAGACAGGGATTCAGATGTCTAAGAATCTTACTCAGTTCTCATACTAATTATTTATGTGAGTTCAAAATACATATATTCTTGGATGTCAACAAGACAAAGGACTAAGAAGTCTCAAGCCTTTGTTGTTCCACAAAAATATCTAGCAAACAACTACAGATAAATAAAGTAACTTCGCGGGTCCTCTGGAGACAAAAGATATATGCTATTCAAGAAAATACCCCAATAAGAAAAAAGAAAATTGAAATCATATCAGCATCTTTTCTGACCTCAGTGCTATAAGAGTAAAAATCAACTAAAAGAGAAAAAAGCAAATACACACACACACACACACACACACACACACACAGACACATGCAGGCTAAAAAATTATGGCTCTAAATAACCAGCGGATCGTTGGTGAGATCAAAGAAGAAATTTTAAAAGTACATCGAAGGGACTTCCCTGGTGGTCCAGTTAAGAATCTACCTTACAATACAGGGGCTGTGGGTTTGATCTCTGGTCAGGGAACTAAGATCCCGCATGCCACAGAGCAGCTAACAACGCATGCCGCAACTACTGAAGCTCACGCACTCTGGAACCCATGCACCACAACTAGAGCATCTGTGCACCGCATCAAAAGATCCTGCATGACACAGCGAAGATCCCGCATGCCCCGACTAGTCACAATGCAGCCAAATAAATAAATAAATATTGAAAGACTTGGAAACAATTGAAAATAAATACATAATCATCCAATAGCTATGTAATGCAGCAGAGTCTGTTCTAAAGGGACGTTTGTGTGATACAAACCTACCTCAGGAAAAAGAAAACATTCAAATAAACAACCTAATAATACATATAAAGAAACTAGAAAAAGAACTGAATCCATGTTAAAGTGGACAATTATCTACGAGGAGACAAGGATATGCAGTGAGAAAACAATAGTGTCTATAGAAAATGTGTTAGAAAAGTGGGAACTACAGGTAAGAGAGTAAAACTGGACTACTCACTCATACCATGCATACAAATTAATTCAAAATGAATTAAAGACTTAAATATAAGACCTGAAACTATAAAAAATATTAGAACAAAACATGGCAGTATGCTCTTGGATATTGAACTTAGTAATATTTTCTTGTTATGTCTCTTCAGGCAAGAGAAACAAAAGCAAAAATAAACAAATGGGGCTACATGAAACATAAAAACCTTTGCACAAAGATTAAACTATCAACAAAATTAAAAAGCCACTTACAGAACTGGAGAAGATATTTGCAAATGATATGTCCAATATGGTGTTAGCATTCCAAAATATAAAAAGAACTCACAGAATTAAGCATCAAAAATGAACAACCCAATTAAAAATGAACAGAAATCTGAATAGGCTTTTTTTAAAAAAAAAAAAAAAGAAGAAGACACGCAGATGGCATGTGGAAAGAAGCTAAATATCACTCATCATTTGGAAATGTAAGTCAACACAACAATGAGATATGAACTAACACCTGTCAGAATGGCTATTACCAAAAAGACAACACACAAGAAGTGTTGGCAAGGATGTAGAGAAAAGAGAACTCTCATGCACTGTTGGTAAGAATGCAAACTGGTGCAGCCAATATGGAAAGCTGTATGCAGATTACTCAAAAAATTAAAAAGAGAACTACATATGACCCAGCAGTTTGATTCCTGGTTATAAAAAATTAGAAATTAAAACACACACACACACACTAGAAGTGATATATGCATGTCAATATCCATTGCAACACTATTAACAATAGCTAAGAAATATGTCAGAGAAAGATAAATAGCATATTATTTCACTTATATGTGAAGTCTAAAAAAACAAAATAAATGAACAAGTATAACAAAATAGAAACCAAATTATGTATACAGATGATAAAGATATGTTTCCCAGAGGAGAGGGAAGTGTAAGAAGTAAGGAAATATGTGTGTGATATTAGTGGTACAAAGTTCCAAGTTACAAAATAAAAGAGCCCCATATATGAAATGTACAGTTTGCACAAATAGTCAGTATCTGAGCTTCCCTTATGGCTCAGTTTGTAAAGAATCCTCCTGCAATGTGGGAGACCTGTGTTCGATCCCTGGGTTGGGAGGATCCCCTGGAGAAGGGAAAGGCTACCCACTCCAGTATTCTGGCCTAGAGAATTCCATGGACTGTATGGGTTGCAAAGAGTTGGATACAACTGAACAACTTTCACTCACTCATATATTTTTGCCTTTTGACAGATGTTAACTCAGCTTATCACATTGATCACTTTGTAATGTTCAGAAATATAGAATTACCATGCTGTGTAACAGGAAGTAACATAGTGTTGTAGGTCAGTTACACTTAAACAAACAGATTCATTGAAAAAGAGATCATATTTGTGGTTATCAGAGACAGGGTTTGGTGGGAAGGAGTTAAATTGCAGAAAAATAGTCCAAAGATACAAAGTTTCAATTATATGATAAATAGGTACTAGAGATGGTTTTTGGTATGTAACATGATAAATATAATTAACACCACTATGTCTTACAAATAAAAGTTGTTAGAGTAAATTCTAAGAGTTCTCAACACAAGGAAACATTTTTTTCTATTTCTTTAATTCTGTATCTGTGAGATGATGAATATTCACTAAACTTATTGCAGCAATCATTTCATGATGTATCTAAATCTAATCATGTTGTGCATCTGAAATTTAATAGTACTATATGTCACTTATATCTTAATGAAACTGGAAGAAAAATAATCAGAAAATTGACTATAGACAAATTAGAAGAAAAATCCACTTTCAAGTTGTAGAAAACTTCATTGGATTTTTATTTACATTTGCCTTATTTCTTCCTCAGTGTGACATACAGTTGTCTGGTTGAAGTAGTCTAATTCCAAGTTGCCTTCCTCAGAATGAAAGGAGCAGAGTGTAATATGTTTAAAATATTTTTTCTGTAAACTGATCTCAGGGCTCATTTCTGTCTTAGCTGACTGGAAGTCAGACAGTGAATAGAGGTATAATTGGAATTTCAGGCCAAGACTGCAAAAGATATTGGTGGGCACAGAGGTGTTTAGAAAGCTGTAGGAGGACGGCAGGGTGATCAACACCAGGGAGTGAGAGATTATGGGAAAAGTAATACAATAGAAGGTCTAGGCCCTGAAAAGAAGCTGGGATGAAACTCTTTAGGAAATTAAGAAATTAAAAGCAGCATGGAGAAATAAACAATAAATGAATACGTAAATAAATCACACACTCAGGTCCAAACAAGACCTGTGCTCAGAAAATCTGAGAAGACCTTAAGGCTTTACCCAAGGCTGATCTCAAAAGTTCAGGAGTCTGTTAAAAAGTGCAAGTCTTCTATGTCAGTCTGCAAAAGACTGGGAAAGGTGGCTGTTTTTTTCAAAATGCCTAATTTTTAACAAAAGGCCACAATAGAGGGGAACACATAGCCCATTCAAAGGAACAAATCTCCAGAATCAGTTCCTAAAGAGATACATGTATTATATTTAATAGAGATGGACTTATAAAACAGCTGTCTTAAATATGCTCAGAGTGAAAGGAAAAGATGCTTACTCCTTGGAAGAAAAGTTATGACCAACCTAGATAGAATATTCAAAAGCAAAGACATTACTTTGCCGACTAAGGCCCGTCTAGTCAAGGCTATGGTTTTTCCTGTGGTCATGTAAGGATGTGAGAGTTGGACTGTGAGAAAGGCTGAGCACTGAAGAATTGATGCTTTTGAAATGTGGTGTTGGAGAAGACTCTTGAGAGTCCCTTGGACTGCAAGGAGATCCAACCAGTCCATTCTGAAGGAAGATCAGCCTTGGGATTTCTTTGGAAGGAATGATGCTAAAGCTGAAGCTCCAGTACTTTGGCCACCTCATGCGAAGAGTTGACTCATTGGAAAAGACTGATGCTGGGAGGGATTGGGGGCAGGAGGAGAAGGGGACGACAGAGGAGGAGATGGCTGGATGGCATCACTGACGTGAGTCTGAGTGAACTCTGGGAGTTGGTGATGGACAGGGAGGCCTGGCGTGCCACAATTCATGGGGTCGCAGAGAGTCAGACACCATTGAGCGACTGAACTGAACTGAACTGTATGTGAGACAAAAAATTTACTAGAGGGTGACAACAGCAGGCATGTGTTACTACAAAAAAATAAACTAACCATAAAGAAGGCAGTAAAGGAGAAGATGAACAAAAAACTATACATTCATACAAAAGTATCAAAATTGTAAAGCATATACTTCTTTATTAGTAGTTACCCTAAATGAAGATAGATTAAATTTCCCAATTAAATGTTGCAGAATGGGTGATGAAACAGTATCCAATTATATGATGTTTAAAAGGGATCCATTTTGGATCTATGGGTATGCAAATATGGGGCTATCCTGGTGGCTCAGCAGTAAAGAATCCACCTGCAATGCAGGTGACACAAGTTAGATCCCTAGGTGGGAAAGATCCTCTGGAGAAGAAAATGGCAACTCACTCCAGTATTCTTGTCTGGGAAATACCATGGACAGAGGAACCTGGTAGCCTGCAGTTCATGGAGTCATAAAAGAGTTGGACATGACTTAGTGACTAAACAAACAAAAAAGCATATGCATAGATAGAAAATGAAAGGAAGGAAAAAGGTATTTCATTCAATGACATCTTTGCAAAACTAGAAAAACCCATCTTAAAATTCATATGGAATCTAAGCAATCCAAAGATCTGAAGCAATCTTGACAACGAGTAACATAGGTGGAGATCTTACATTTCCTGATATGAAAATTTATTACAATGAAATGGTAATCAGAATAGTTTTGTACTGGTATAAAAACAAACTTAGACCAATAGAATAGAATTAAAAGCTCAGAAATAGCCTTGCATATACGGTTAAATGATTTCAAACAGGATGTTAAATCATTCAACTGAGAAAGGACAGTCTTATAAACATTTGGTTTAGAAGACTAAATATCTGTATGTAAAAAAAAAAAAATCACATTGGACCCATACCTTGTGTGTGTGTACACACGCCTGCACTCCCGTGTGCTTCTGTGTGGGTGCTAAGTCACTTCAGACATGTCCGACTCTTTGCGACCCTATGGACTGTAGTCTTCTAGGCTCCTCTGTCCATGGGGATTCTCCAGGCAAGATTACTGGAGTGGGTTGCCCTCTTCCAGGGGATCTTCCCAAGTTAGGTATCAAAACCAAGTGTCATATCTCCTGCATTGGTAAATGTGTTCTTTACCACTAGTGCCACCTGGGAAGCCCAGACCCATACCTTACACTATATATAGAAACTAACTCAAAATTGATCAAAGACCTAAAGTTAAGAGCTAAAACTATAAAACTCTGAAGAAAATATAGTGGCAAATCTTCATAACATTGGATTTGGCAGTGAAGTCTGGGATATGAAACCAAAAGTACAGGCAACAAAAGAAAATATAAATTAGTTGGACTTCATTGACATTAAATTTTTTGTGCCTCAAAGGTACTATGCACAGAGTGAAATGAAATGGGAGAAAATTTTGCAAATCATATAACTGGTAAGGAATTAATACCCAGAATATATACAAATCAAAACAAAACCCTAAATAATCTTATTCAGAAATGTGCAAAGGACTTAACTAAACATTTCTCTGCAGAAGATATGGAATAAGCCCATGAAAAGATGTATAATATCACTAATCTTTGTTTAGTCTCTAAGTCATGTCCAGCTCACTTGTTACTCCATGGACTATAGCCCACCAGGCTCCTCTGTCCATGGGATTTTCCCAGCAAGAATGCTGGAGTAAAATGCACTTTTTTTGCATTTTAACAAAGAGGCATGGCATCAGCTAAGAGAATCTAACACTTTCCAAGGATAAATATTCTGTGAAGTAACATTAGGTCATCAACATTTTTTCCAGGAAGTCTGAATTTTGGTTCAACATGCATTCCTCCATTCAGTTGTCCACTCATTCATGTATCCCTCATCCACCTAGCCCTCCTCCAGGGGATCTTCCCAACCTAGGGATCAGACCCGCATCTGCTGCACTTCCTGCATTTCAGGTTGATTCTTTTACTGCTGAGCAACCAGGGAAGCCACATTAAACATTAGGGATATGTAAATCAAAACAACAATGTGCTGTCACTCCACACCCTGAAAAATGACTATTAAAAATTACAAAAGAAGAAGATAGGAACAGAAAATAGCAAGTGTTTTCAATAATGTAGAGAAATTGAACTCTTATTCATTGCTGGTGGGAATCTAAAATGGTGTAGCTACTGTGTAAAACAGTACAGTGGTTCTTCAAGAAACTGAATATAACATTAGCACTTGGCATAACGATTCCACCTCTGGGTTTATAGTGAAAGTGAAAGTCGCTCAGTCATGTCCAACTCTTTGTGACCCCATGGACTATACAGTCCATGGAATTCTTCAGGCCAGAATACTGGAGTGGGTAGCCTTTCTCTTCTTCAGGGGATCTCCCCAACCCAGGGATTGAACCCAGGGATCGAATCTGCATTGCAGGCAGATTCTTCACCAGCTGAGCCACAAGGGAAGCCCTCTGGGTTTATAACTATGGCTAAAAGAAGGAAGTCAAATAGATAACTGTATACCCATGTTCATAGCAACATTATTCACAACAGTACATGGTGGAAGTAACGTAATGGTTTATTGACAGATCAATGAATAAAGAAAATGTGGTGTTTACATATATTGAGGTGTTATTCAGGCTTAAAAAGGAATGAAAACCTGTCACATGTCACAACATGGATGAAACTTGAGGACTTTATCCTAAGAGAAATAAGCCAAATACAAAGAACAAAGATTGTATGATTCCTCTTTATATGAGGTACCTAGAGTAGTCGATGTGGAAGGAAATGGCAACCCACTCCAGTATTTCTTGCCTGGGAAATTCCATGGACAGAGGAGAGTGGCAGGCTGAAGTCCATGTGGTCACAAAGAGTTGGACACAACTGAGCACAAGCATGAACTCATACAAGAGTAGTCAAATTCATATAAACAGAAAGTAAAATTGTGGTTGCCTGGGGGTCAGGGGAAGTTATAGTTTAATGAGTATACAGTTTTAGTATGAAAAGATGGGGGAAGTATTGGTGATGGACAGTAATGACGGTTACGTAACCATATAAATGTATATAATGCCACAGAGTGTATATACTGCCACAGAAATGTGCACTTAAAAATGTTTAATGTGATAAATACATATTTGTGCATCCATTTTCCTCACTAGGCCATATTTATTTAATTTATAAAATGTGTATATAAAACTATATCCTAACTTCAAATTTAGTAGGAGAATAATATGACATAAATATGTGAACATGGCATTTTAAAGTATATTCAGTTATACAGATGCATGTATCTTTCACTTGACAATGTAATAGCCCATGAGTATTTTGTTCTAAAATTTGCTATGTGAACATAGAAAATAAACCTGGTAAAAATAACTTATTTAGAAAATTTTGATATTTCATTTATAGCTCAGAAAACAGTATGTATATTTGAAGCCCTAAATCTTTCCAGTTGGTATGTTTTGTCTTGTGTCAAATTCTTCCTCTGAATATTTACAAAATTTTATTTCTGATCTAACACAATTTTTTTGTTTGTTTTCTCATATCCAACTGATTAAATAAAAATATAAATCTGAAATATGTCATAGAAATGAAAGAAGAATGAAAGANTTTAGATTGTAGGTTCTGCTTTTTCTGCTCAAGGTCTATAAAATAAATAAAATATTCCAAATTATTATATTTTTTCTCACTAGTTTCAAGGTATTTCACTGTCTCAGTGTCAGCTAGCCACTTTCCCCACCCAATTAGGATGGTCTATGACTATAGACATAGTCTTTCTCTCTCTCATAAACACTCGTTCACACACACACATACACGCACACACACAAGGAGTGCCAAAAACTTTCAGCTATATTTTAAAACTTCCTATGAGAGAATGGTGGGTGCAGTCTCATGAACAGGCAAATTAAAGCAAAGTCTTCTGACTGGCACATTGAAAGTAACAATCATGAGACTGGATAGGCTGATGAGATTATATGGCAGGAAAGATGACAAATCCCTATTTGAAAGTGTCTGCAGCTCCACTATGAAAACTAGCAATAGTGAGAAATAAAATGAATAGTTTTTTTCATGTTCTGGTACTATAAGAATATGCATTAGTAAACTGAAGAGTAAAGATATTTTAATATGAATTTTTTATACCCTAAGTTCTTCTTTTCCTCATAGCTACAGCTTTTTACCTGGTCCATGAAGCCCAGAAAACTAATCAAACCGATCACATAGCCTACAGCCTTGTCGAACTCAAGAAAACTATGAGCCATGCTGTATAGGGCCACCCAAGATGGACTGGTCATCATAGAGAGTTCTGACAAAATGAGGTCCACTGGAGAAGGGAATGGCAAACCACTTCAATATTCTTGCCTTGAGAATCCCATGAACAGTACGAAAAGGCAAAAGATATGACACTGAAAGATGAACTCCCCAGGTCGGTAGGTACCCAAATGCAATTGAAGAACAGTGGAGAAATAACTCCAGAAAGAATGAAAAGGTGGAGCCAAAGCAAAAACAAAATGCAGTCGTGTATGTGACTGATAATGGAAGTAAAGTCGGATGCTGTAAAGAACAATATTGCATAGGAACCTGGAATGTTAGGTCCATGAGTCAAGGTCAATTGGAAGTGGTCAAACAGGAGATAGCAAGAGTGAACATCAACATTTTAGGAATCAGTGAATTAAAATGGACTGGAATGGGCAAATTTAACTCAGATGAACATTATATTTACTACTGTGGGAAAGACTCCCTTAGAAGAAACAGAGTAGCTCTCATAGTCAACAAAAGAGTCCAAAATGCAGTTCTTGGGTGCAGTCTCAAAAGCAAGACAATGATCTCTATTCATTTCCAATGCAACCATTCCATATCATGGTAATCCAAGTCTATACCCCAACCAGTAATGCTGAAGAAGCTGAAGTAGAATTGTTCTATGAAGACCTACAAGACCTTTTAGAACTAACACATCAAAAAGATGCACTTTTCATTTTAAGGGACTGGAATGCAAAAGTAGGAAGTCAAGAGATACCTGGAGTAACAGGCAAAATTGACCTTGGAGTACAAAATGAAGCAGGGCAAAGGCTAACAGAGTTTTGCCAAGAGGCAATGATCATAGCAAACACACTCTTCCAACAATACAAGAGAAGACTCTACACATTGACATCATATCAGTTCAGTTCAGTTCAGTCACTCAGTCGTGTCCAATTCTTTGCAGCCCTATGGACTGCAGCATGCCAGGGCTCCCTGTCCAACAGCAACTCCCAGAGCCTTCTCAAACTCATGTCCATCAGTCGGTGATGCCATCCAACCATCTCATCTGCTGTCCCCTTCTCCTCCCGCCACCAATCTTTTCCAGCATCAGGGTCTTTTCAAATGAGTCAGCACTTCGCATCAAGTGGCCAAAGTATTGCAGTTTCAGCTTCAACATCAGTCCTTCCAATGAACACCCAGGACTGATCTCCTTTAGAATGGACTTGTTGGATCTCCTTGCAGTCCAAGGGACTCTCAAGAGTCTTCTCCAACACCACAGTTCAAAAGCATCAGTTCTTGGGTGCTCCAGGTTTCTTCACAGTCCAACTCTCACATCCATACATGACCACTGGAAAAACCATAGCCTTGACTAGACGGACCTTTGTTGGCAAAGTAATGTCTCTGCTTTTGAATATGCTATCTAGGTTGGTCATAACTTTTCTTCCAAGGAGTAAGCGTCTTTTAATTTCATGGCTGCAATCACCATCTGCAGTGATTTTGGAGCCCCAAAAATAAAGTCTTTCACTGTTTCCCCATCTATTTCCCGTGAAGTGATGGGACCAGATGCAATGTACTTAGCTTCCTGAATGTTGAGTTTTAAGCCAACTTTTTCACTCTCCTCTTTCACTTTCATCAAGAGGCTTTTTGGTTCTTCTTTGCTTTCTGCCATAAGGGTGGGCTCATCTGCATATCTGATGTTATTGATATTTCTCCTGGCAATCTTGATTCCAGCTTGTGCTTCTTCCAGCCCAGCATTTCTCATGATGTACTCTGCATAGAAGTTAAATAAGCAGGGTGACAATATACAGCCTTGATGTACTCCTTTTCCTATTTGGAACCAGTCTGTTGTTCCATGTCCAGTTCTAACTGTTGCTTCCTGACCTACATACAGATTTCTCAAGAGGCAGGTCAGGTGGTCTGGTATTCCCGTCTCTTTCAGAATTTTCCACAGTTAATTGTGATTCACACAGTCAAAGGCTTTAGCATAGTCAATAAAGCAGAAATAGATGTTTTTCTGGAACTCTCTTGTTTTTTCAGTGATCCAGAGGATGTTGGCAATTTGATCTCTGGTTCCTCTGTCTTTTATAAAACCAGCTTGACCATCTGGAAGTTCACAGTTCACGAATTTGGTATTGAACATCACCAGATGCTCAATACTGAAGAAGATTGATTATATTATTTGCAGTCAAATGTGGAGAAGCTCTGTACAGTCAGCAAAAACAAAACCAGGAGCTGACTGTGGCTCATATCATGAACTCTTTATTGTCAAATTCAGACTTAAATTGAAGAAAGTAGGGAAAACCACTAGACCATTCAGGTATGACCTAAGTCAAATTACTTACGATTATACAGTGAAAATGGGGAAGAGATTCAAGGGGTTAGACCTGATAGACAGAGTGCCTGAAGAACTATGGATGGAGGTTCATGACACTGAACAGGAGGTAGTGATCAAGACCATCCCCAAGAAAAATAATTGCAAAATGGCAAAATGATTATCTGAGGAAGCCTTACAAATAGCTGAGAAAAGAATAGAAGCAAAAGGCAAAGAAGAAAAGCAAAGATATACCTGATTGAATACAGAGTTCCAAAGAATAGCAAGGAGAGACCTAAAAAGCCTTCATCCTAGAGATCTCTTCAAGATATTTAGAGATACCAAGGGAAGCTTTCATGCAAAGTTGGGCACAATAAAGGACAGAAATGGTGTGGACCTAACAGAAGCAGAAGATATTAAGGAGAGGTGGCAAGAATACACAGAAGAACTATACAGAAAAGACCTTCATGAGCCATATAACCACAATGGTGTGATCACTCGTCTAGAGCCAGACATCTTGGAATGTAAGGTAAAGTGGGCCTTAGGAAGCATCACTATGAACAAAGCTAGTGGAGGTGATGGAATTCCAGTGGAGCTATTTCAAACCCTGAAAGATCATGCTGTGAAGGTCCTTCACTCAGCAAGCTAGCAAATTTCGAAAACTCAGCAGTGACCATAGGACTGGAAAAGGACTGTATTCATTCCAATCCCAAAGAAAAGCAATGCCAAAGAATGTTCAAACTACCACACAATTGCACTCATCTCACACGTTAGCAAAGTAATGCTGAAAATTCTCCAAGCCAGGCTTCAACAATATGTAAAGCAAGAACTTCCAGATGTTCAAGATCGATTTAGAAAAGTCAGAGAAACCAGAGATCAAATTACCAACATCCGTTGGATTATGTAAAAAGCAAGAGAGTTCCAGAAAACATCTTCCGCTTTATTGACTATGCCAAAGCCTTGACTGTGTGAATCACAATAAACTGTGGAAAATTCTGAAAGAGATGAGAATATCAGACCAATTTACCTGTCTCCTGAGAAATCTGTTTGCTGGTCAAGAAACAACAGTTAGAACTAGACATTGAACAACAGACTGGTTCCAAATCGGGAAAGCAGGATGTCAAGGCTGCATTTTGTCATCCTGCTTATTTAACTTATATGCAGAGTATATCATGTGAAATGTTGGGCTGGATGAAGCACAAGCTGGTATCAAGATTTCTGGGAGAAATATCAGTAACTTCAGATATGCAGATGACACCACCCTTATGGCAGAAAGTGAAGAACTAAGGAGCCTCTTAGTGAAAGTGAAAGAGGAGAGTGAAAAAGTTGGCTTAAAACCAAACAGTCAAAAAAAAAAAAAAAAACAGTCAGAAAACTAAGATCATGGAATCCGGTCCCATCACTTCATGGCAAATAGACGGGGAAGCAATGGAAACAGTGGCTGACTTAATTTTCTTGGGCTCCAAAATCACTGCAGATGGTGATTGCAGCCTGAAATTAAAAGACTTGCTCCTTTGAAGAAAAGCTATGAGTAACCTAGACAGCATATTAAAAAGCAGAGACATTACTTTGCCAGCAAAGATCAGTCTAGTCAAGGCTATGGTTTTTCCAGTAGTCATGTGGAGATGTGAGAGTTAGATTATAAAGAATGCTGAGTGCCAAAGAATTAATGCTTTTGAACTGTGGTGTTGGAGAAGACTCTTGAGAGTCCCTTGGACTGCAAGGAGTTACAACTAGTCAATCCTAAAGAAAATCAGTCCTGAATATTCATTGGAAGGACTGATGCTGAAACTGAAACATCAATACTTTGGCCACCTGATGCAAAGAACAAACTCATTTAAAAGACCCTTTTGCTGGGAAAGATTGAAGGCGGGAGGAGAAGGTGATGACTGAAGATGAGATGGTTGGATGGCATCACTGACTCAGTGGACTGAGTTTGAGGAAGTTCTGAGATTTGGTGATGAACAGGGAAGCCTGGCGTGCTGCGGTCCATGGGTCACAAGGAGCCAGACACAACTGACTGACTGAACTGGACTGAGCCACTGAACTGAACTGAACTGATGAAGCCCATATCAGAGATGGTACACCTTAAACACAAGTCATTTTAATGCCTGTTAACTTTCAAAGAGCTTGCATGTAGCTTTGGCTGCAATAGAAACTGCTTTATCAGAAGAATTAATATATGTATACATAATACCAATATTTGGGACAAAAATGTATGAAGTCAAAGAAGAAGCATGTCATAAAAGATGCTTTCTAGGAAGTGAGAGGATAATTTAAGTAGGTTAGGGAGATTAAGAGGTACAAACTTTCATTATAAAAAAATGATGATGGGATTGAAATATAGAGTATGGCAAAAATAGTCAATATTGTATGATGGTAACTAGACTGTGGTGATCATTTAGTAATGTATAGAAATTCTTAATGACTGTGTTGTGCACCTAGAATTAACATGATGTTGTAGGTCAGTTATACTTCAATAAAAATAATTAATTAAAAAAAAGTTTTCCATTGATAAGTGATTTGATTATTTTCCAAAGAGAAAAATGTCCCAGTGACTGAAAAGAAAGGATACTAGTAAAGTTTTGACCAACTGGAAATGAACATGTGTCCCTATGTTAGAATGATCAATAATCCCTCATGCTTTCAGTTACATATTTACCTCAAGGAGCAGAAATGATTTTTAGCCTAGTGTCACATATTAAGATGTAGGCCCATGACCTTTTCCAATAAAATATGTACGGTAACTTAGAATATGGTTTTGCACATAGGTCTTGTTTTTAATTTATCATGTCACATGTGCATCCTATATTCTTGGCTCACATTATTATTCTCTTCATTAGAAGTTTGTAATTTAAAGAGGCTTTTNAAGGAGCATAACCCATATGGTTAAAATAACAAAAATTTGAAAAAAAATATTGTAGTGTTAGTACATAATTTTATACATCTCTCAACAGTTATAAATAAGTGTACACCAAAAAAGCCAACTTTTAACACAGTTAAATTCTACATCAATTAAAGAAAAATAAAGATCAAAGACAAATTCTAGAGTTTTTTAGTATGTATGAAGCCAAATGGCCAGTTTCGTGTTCAAAATATGTTTCAAAACCATTTTCATGTTTGTGTGTTTGCAAGTATTTTTGTGAGTTTTATATGTGTGTTTACTGTTATCCTTGGCCATCAAATTTACCCTCAAGATAACGTGACAAAATGGAAAGTTTTTATGGAGGTCCAAACATTGTGCAAGAGGTGGTGACCAATACCATCTCAAAGAAAGAAATGATAGAAGGCAAAATGGTTGTCTGAGGAAGCCTTACAAACGGCTAAGAAAAGAAGGAAAGTGAAGGCAAAGGAAAAAGGGAAAGATATGCCCATCTTGATGAATGCAGAATTCCAGAGAATATCATGGACAGTTAAAAAAAACAAAAGACAACTTCTTAAGTGAACAATGAAAAGAAATAGAGGAACATAATAGAATGGGAAAAACTAGAGGTTTCGTCAAGAAAATAGGGATATTAAGGGAGCATTTCATGCAAAGATGGGCACAACAAAGGACAGAAATGGCATGGACCAAAAGGAAGCAGATGATATTAAGAGAAGGTGGCAAGAATACACAGAGAACTATACAAAAAAAGTTCCTAATGACCCAGACAACCATGATGGTGTAGTTACTCACCTAGAGCCAGACATCCTGAAGTGTGAAGTCAAATAGGCCTTAAGAAGCATTAATAAGAACAAAGCTAGTGGAGGTGATGAAATTCCAGATAAGCTATTTCAAATTTTAAAAGATCTTGTTAAAGTGCTGCACTCAATATGCCAGCAAATTTGGAAAACTCAGCAGTGGCCACAGGACTGTAAATGGTCAGTTTTCATTACAATTCCAAAGAAGGGCAATGCCAAAGAATGTTCAAGCTACCATACAATTGCACTAATTTCACACATTACCAAGATTATATCCCAAGTCCTTAAAGCTAGACTTTAGCAGTACATGAACTGAGAATTTCTAGATGTACAACTGGATTTAGAAAAGACAGAGGAACCAAAGATCAAATTAACAACATCTGTTGGATCATAGAGAAAGCAAGGGAATTCCAGAAAAATATGTAATTCTTCTTCATTGACTGCACCAAAGCCTTGGACCCTGTAGATCACAACAAACTGGAAAATTCTTAAAGGAAAAGAATACCAGAAAACCTGACCTGCCTCCTGAGAAACCTGTATGCAGGTCAAAAAGTAACAGCTAGAACCAGATATGGAAAAACAGACTGGGTCCAAATCAGGAAAGGAGTATGTCAAGGCTGTATATTGTCACCCTGTTTATTTAACTTATATGCAGTGTACATCATGAGCAATACTGGGCTGGATGAAACAAGCTGGAATCAAGACTGTCTGGAGAAATATCAACAACCTCAGATATGCAGATAATACCACTCTAATGGCAGAAAGTGAAGAGGAACTAAAGAGCCTCTCTGATGAAAGTGAAAGAGGAGAGTGAAAAGCTGTTAAAAAGCTGTTAAAACTCAACATTCAAAAAATTAAGATCATGGCATCCAGTCACATTATTTCCTGGCAAATAGATGGGGAAAAGTGAAAACAGTGATAGATTTTGTTTTCTTGACTTCCAAAATCACTGCAATGGTGACTGTAGCCAGGAAATTAAAAGATGCTTACTCCTAGGAAGAACAGCATGACAAACCCAGACAGCATGTTAAAAAGCAAACACATCACTTTGCCGACAAAGATCTGCATAGTCAAAACTATGTTTTATCGAGGAGTCATGTATGGATGTGCGAGTTAGACCATTAAGAAGCCTGAGCACCAAGGAATTGATGCTTTAGAACTGTGGTACTTGACAAGACTCTTGAGAGTCCCTTGGACTGCAAGGAGATCAAACCAGTTAGTCCTAAAGGAAATCTACCCTGAATATTCATTAGAAGGACTGATGCTGAAGCTGAAGCTCCAATACTTTGGCCACCTGGTGCAAAGAGCCAACCCACTGTAAATGCCCCTGATGCTGGGAAAGATTGAAGGCAAAAGGAGAAGAGGGTAACAGAGGATGAGATGGTTAGATGGCATCACGGACTTGATGAACATGTTTGAGCAAACTCCAGGAGATAGTGTAGGACAGGGAATCCTAGCAAGCTGCAGTTCTTTGGGTCACGAAGAGTCAGACACAATTTAATGACTGAACAACAACAAATTGTACACGTTTTCCTCTTCTACCAGGTTCTAATGAACTAGGTGACTCTAACTGTTCAGGTATGTCAACTATGCAATCTGGATTGCATTTCTTTTTTTTTTTTTTTTTAACTTGNGGTCACAAAGTCAGACATGACTGACTTTCACTTTCAAGTACTGAATGAATTTTTAAAGATCAAAAGAGCATTTGGAAATGGCAATTCAGAGTATTTATTGATAAAATTTCTCTATACTTAGAATATTAATAATTGTATTCTGTAATGTCATTATAATCCATTTATTATGCAGTCACACAAATTAATCCTCCATGAACTGAGGCTGGACAAAAATTATTTTTCTATTATTCTACTCCTTTTAGTTATTAGGTATCCACTTGCACATAGTTCTTAAAGATCTTAAAATGTTTTTTCCTCTTTGAAGTTTTAAAATTTAACTTTCGATCCTTTATTTTTTGTTATATATGGGCTTGGGAAAGTTTTAGTAGTAATAACTGGCCAGGAAATTCAAAATTAACTATCAACTTTTACATACTGATACTTAAGTTGTTGTGCCCCACGCAGGGGCCAAACACAGTGAGACGTTGAAGTCTGGAGCAGAGAAAAGTCTACTGCATGAGCTAAGCAAGGAGTATCTGCTCAAAATGCCTGAACTCCCTGATGGTTTTTAGGATTTTAAGGGAAGAGTTTTAAAGCAGAATATGGTAGTGAAGTAACAAGGTGATGTCTAATCTCAGCCTTCTGGATCTGCAAGCTTGTGGCCAGCATGTAGTAAGTGTCCTGTGAGGATTCTGCAGAACAACTGAAAGGTATGCATCAGGTTATTATCTACAGCTCTTTGTGGGGGGTGGGGTTAGTTTACTTTACAATACTGTATTGGTTTTGCCAAACATTGACATGAATTCACCACGAGTGGACATGCGTTCCCAAACATGAATCCCCTCCCACCTCCCACCCCATACCATCTCTCTGGGTCCTCTCCATGCACCAGCCCCAAGCATCCTGCATCCTGCATCGGACATAGACTGGCGATTCGTTTCTTACATGATAGTATACATGTTTCAATGCCATTCTCCCATCTCATCCCACCCTCTCCNGATGGCTAACAAACACATGAAAAGATGCTCAACATCACTCATTATCAGAGAAATGCAAATCAAAACCACAATGAGGTACCACTTCACACCAGTTAGAATGGCTGCGATCCAGAAGTCTGCAAGCAATAAATGCTGGAGAGGGTGTGGAGAAAAGGGAACCCTTTTACATTGTTGGTGGGAATGCAAACTAGTGCAGCCACTATGGAGAACAGTGTGGAGATTCCTTAAAAAATTGCAAATAGAACTGCCTTATAACCCAGCAATCCCACTGCTGGACATACACACCGAGGAAACCAGAATAGAAAGAGACACATGCATTTCTTTTTACATTACACCAAACAATCCATAAATCAAAAGTTGCTGTTTCAAATTGTCATCTCCCTCACAACTTTAAACTCCTTGAGGATAGGCCCTGTATGTCATCTGTTTTCTTAGAATTGAACAGTGTGCCTATGAGTAGATGCTTATTACATGTTTAATAAATGGATTTATGCCTCAAAAGAAAAAGATATAAAATTGCAGAGAATGTTACAAGCCTTATAATTTTTCCACCTCTTGCATTAACCTCAATTTATACTCATAAACTCTTTTTCATGGTAAGTTGGCAATCTTATTTAATGGTTAGTATAGGATGGTGATTACATAGAAGAACTTTTAGAATTATATATAATCAAATTTAGATTCTAGATCTGCCAAAGAACTTGGAGACAAGCTATTTAAAGTCTGTAAACATCAGTTTTTTCACCTATAATATGAATATAATTATTGTCTTAAATGTAAATGTCTTGATAAATGTGAAGCCCTTGAGTACATGGTCAGGCACTTAGGAAATGTTTTATTCTGAGCAGATTTTGTTATTTCTACTACTAAATTCACTTGTGCATGTTTGCCCATAAAATTAAAGGTTAAAAAGTTGAATTAGCATATATGATATTCACTCCACATTTATTTTTTTAATGGCTTGCATTTTCAAAGTCTGAACACAAAAGTGTGTATTCACAGAAGGTAGAGTTATCAGTAATCTGGTGTTTGATCAATAGATATTTTAAGGGTGGTGAATATCTGCCATCTATTTCAGTTGCTACATGTTTGAAATTAAATGCATTTGTAATTAAGTTTTCCAGCCTCAAGTCAGCATTAGTTGCTAATTATTTCATTTATTTATTTAGATAGAATCAGTTCTTGGAAAGCGTAATTGAAATGCAACACAGATAATTTTCTGTTAAAGAAAGGTGGACTATGTGTCTTCTTATCTCAGATGCCTTAAGAGTGAAAAATTCATAGCAAGAAGTCTGCCTTAGGATGAAGCAGATGAAGAATGTGAGAGCCAGAGCAGCTGGAAAAAAGGTTCAGAGCTTTTGACACTTTACTTGAATATGGAAATTAGACATTTAATTTTATACCAAGCATTTGATATTTTCATATAACACATTTCACCTGAGAAAGAGGAAATTCAGAATCTAGCTGCTGCTGCTGCTGCTGCTGCTAAGTCACTTCAGTCGTGTCCAACTCTGTGCGACCCCATAGATGGCAGCCCACCAGGCTCCCCTGTCCCTGGGTATCTCCAGGCAAGAATACTGGAGTGGGTGGCCATTTCCTTCTGCAGTGCATGAAAATGAAAAATGAAAGTGAAGATGCTCAGTCGTGTCCGACTCTTAGCGACCCCATGGACTGAAGCCTACCAGGCTCCTCCACCCATCGGATTTTCCAGGCAAGAGTACTGGAGTAGGTTGCCATTGCCTTCTCCGTCAGAATATAGAGCATGGTTTAAAATCTTATATTGGAACCATCTAAGAAAAAAAACTACTATTCTTATGTCTCATCTCCATACATTTTCACTTAATTCACATGAGGTGAGGCCTGGGTATTGGGATTTTTATAAGCTCCCTTAATGATTCTCATACGCAGGAAAGTTTCAGAATCACCAACCTAAAGAAAGAGGGAGAGTTGAAGTAAATACTGGAAAGTTTCTTCTCCAATGTCTAATTAAGAATAAGAAAAGAAATTGCAAAGTAAGGTATTCTCAAGTCAATAGCTAACCATAGTTTGCATATTATGTTTTCGAGTA
>SJYQ01091768.1:40231-85195 GCA_006410935.1 Redunca redunca | reverse complement strand
TCTGGGTGCCAAGGAGGCTGGGAGGGCCCTTAGGCAGAGGAGGGGCCCGGGAGTCCCTTCTTCCTGCCACTCGTGGCAGCTCCGAGCAGCCTCTGAGCCCTGGGGAAGCAGCTGTTGGGTGGCTTGTCGTGCTTCTCTGAGGTTCCCCCAAGTCAACCTTTGTTCCTCGGGGAGGGCCTGAATTTCAGAGCTTTGGCTGCCCAGGCACAGATATCTCACCAAACCTTCTGTATTTTGTTGCCGAAAGCAAGTCACTGTCTCATACCATACCTCATATTTTGCTTAAATCCATTTGCTCTATTAAAATTCAATTGCTGCAGCTGATATAGGGAAGAATTCGATACACAGAGAAGGAACATCTTGTTAACAACTGGGTACAAAAGGGTTCGCCCCAAGAATCCCCACTAGCACCACCCCTAGAATTGACGGTAGGAATGGTCCTGCTTGAAAGCCTAACAAGTGAGGCCGTGCTGCAGTGTCTGGCCCAGAGCTGGTTTTGAAAACATGAGTCCCTCTGCAGTCACGTGTCCCTTCATCACCCAGTTCATGTTGGCATGAGACCCCACGCAGCTAGTCCCCCGGGAGCCAGTCTGCATAGGGGATAAATCGGTGAGCACAACCGTGTCGGGTGTCCCAGGGCCGGAGGGGCCTCCCCAAGCTCACGGTGCTTCAGATGAGTTCTGATACTGCAGAAGGCAGGGTCAGGTAACACGATATGTTCGGAGAAATGGAGAGCATCCAGCCTAGGTCCACGTGAAGAGTATCAGTCAGGAGTGGCCTGGCCAGACCAGACCAGAGGCCAGATTGTGGCAGGGCTGTGGACAGAAAGCCAGCCGTTTGGCCTCTGCTGTATCGGACAAGTTCATTCATTACGAAGTGTGGAAGTACAGAAATAAGGTCATCTGCATCTAAAAGGGCAGTGCATGTCGTAAATCACCCGTAATTAAATTTAGGAAACAAAAAGGCAGTGCGTTTGAGCACTCTTAATTCACAGTCTCCCTTAGCCAAGACCCTTGTCCTCAGGGCTCTTCTGTGCTGTGCTCACTCAGTCACGTCCGGCTCTGCGGCCCGTGGACTGTAGCCCACCAGGCTCCTCTGTCTATGAAGTTTCCCAGGCCATGGCAGTTTGCCATTTCCTACTCCAAGGGATCTTTCCAGCCCAGGGGTCGAACCCATGTCTCGAGTCTCCTGCATTGGCAGGTGGATTCTTTACCGCTAAGCCACCTGAGAAGCCCCAAGGGGCTCCCCACTGGCACATAAACCAAATTGCTGTAGAAACTATATACTGTTGAGCGTTCAGTTTAGTAAAAGGAGTAATTGCGTGTGTGATTGTCTTTTTAACTTGGGGAAAAACAGAAGTGTCCTTCCCACCATGTTGTACTGATTTGATGGTAAAGTCACTTGTTTGTGGGAGCGTCCGTGCGGGGCTGGAGGGACTAGTCGCTGCTGTCCCCAGTTCTCACCACGCTGAGAGCCGCAGGGGCCCCTCCCGCCTCGGCTGAGGCTGGGGTGTTGGTGGCGCCTTCCGGGAGGCGACACTTGCTCGAGCTAGCCTGGTCGGGTTCTGACTCACGTTGTGGGGCGTCCCTGCCCCGTGCCGGTCTGCTGCTCCCCAGGACCACGGGGCGCTGAAGGACATCGTGATCAACGCCAACCCCGCCTCGCCGCCCCTCGCCCTGCTCGTGCTGCACCGGCTGCTGTGCGAGCACTACCAGGTCCTGTCCTCGGTGCACACGCACTCGGCTGCGCCGAGCGTGCCAGCCAACCTCCTCCAGTGCTTCGGCGAGCAGACGAGGCAACAGCCCCGCCACGAGTACCAGCTGGGCTTCACCCTGATCTGGAAGGACGGTGAGCGGCGGGACGGGCTGATGCCCACCACGTGAACAGGAAGGGGCTGGGGGGGCTCCTCGGCCGTCCGCCCTCAGGTCTGACCCTCTCTGAGTCTAGGAAGCCCCTGAGGGCTCTGCAGGAGCCGAGGCGTCCTTACCCAGAGATGCGCTCCATCCTCGGGGCTGCCGCTGG
Source organism: Redunca redunca (assembly GCA_006410935.1). Taxonomy (NCBI): domain Eukaryota; kingdom Metazoa; phylum Chordata; class Mammalia; order Artiodactyla; family Bovidae; genus Redunca; species Redunca redunca. The sequence goes on along the minus strand of SJYQ01091768.1, from coordinate 83,173 downwards.
CACGTTCCAAAACCTGCCATGATGCAGGCGGGCACACTGGCATTCTCTCCTAACAGACGTGACCTGATACAGGACGGCAGGGCGCCTCTCCAGTCAGGCTTCCCAGAGGGACGTGAGCCCATGTCCATCCCGCGAGGCCCGAGAGTCAGGGCTAGGGCGGCAGGAGGTCTCGCTGGTACCAGACCCCTGGTTCCCAGTCCTCATCGACAGAGCCTGGGGTACAGGGCCTGGAACAGACGGTTGGAGGTCCTTCCAGCTTGAATGCTGTCATCACCATATACCAGAAATGGTTACTTGATAATATAGTTGGCACTCTTTTAACCTAGTTTAAACTTTCTTGAATATTAGCAGTCTTTTAAGTACCACTGGGTGCATGACTGACAGGGACCCCCCACCCCACCCCCATGCCACACTGCAGGAACACTTCTCTGGTGATGCCACCCTTGCTGACATCTCATGGTGTTTATTCCTTTCAGTGCCGAAGACACAGATGAAGTTCAGTGTCCAGACGATGTGTCCCATCGAAGGGGAAGGGAACATAGCCCGCTTCCTGTTCTCGCTCTTTGGCCAGAAGCAGGATGCTGTGAACTTAACCCTCATAGATAGCTGGGTGGATGTAGCTATTTTTCAGCTGAAAGAGGGTGGCAGTAAAGAGAAGGCCGCCGTGTTCCGCTCCATGAACTCTGCCCTTGGGAAGACCCCCTGGCTCGTGGGGGACGAGCTCACAGTGGCCGACGTGGTGCTGTGGGCCGTGCTCCGGCAGACAGGGGGCTGCGGGGGAACGGCACCGGCCAACGTGCAGAAGTGGATGCGGGCCTGCGAAAACCTGGCCCCTTTCCACACGGCCCTCAAGCTCCTCCAGTGAAGCTTGGCCGCTGATCTTCAAGGGTTTTGATTTTAAGAATGGTGCTGTTTCGTGCCTATTATTGGTAAAGGGACTCGTACTAAAATCAAAGCCTTTATTTAAGCCAAGGGTCAAGTATCAATAAAAGCATCACATAATTAACTTGTCGTTTTAATTTTATTTAAAATCCATGGACATTGTGTGCGATATGCCATGACAGCTGCCGGCAACACGTCGGGGTGCAAACAGGAATGTCACGTTGCTGCCTTGAGGAATGTAGATTTGGGGGATGCGGGTCTGCGAGGAGGAAGCCTGTGGGAACTATGCAGGGCAAAGGCAGGGATGCTGAGTGCACAGCTGCCCATCAGTAGTTTGGGGGCAGAGAAGCGCAAAGCTTTGGGGGGGTGTGGGTTTTGGGGTGATGCCTGGGTGAAGGTGAAGAGAACAGGAACAGGCTGGGTGACGTGCACCATGCCGCCAGCTGACGTCTCGTAGTGAGTCGGGCAGTAGTGTGGAGGGCTGGGGGACCAGCAGCTGTCGACTCAACAGCCCAGCGAGCACACAGGCCTGGGCTCCAGCAGAGAAAGGTTCAGAGCACACCGCGTCCCTGTGGCAGAACATTCTAGAGGAGGATGTGGTCAGCAGGCAGCGCTCAGAAGTGCTGAGGAAGCAGCCTGCATTTCACGGTCAGGGGTTGGAGGGATGGCAATACCAAGGTAAGAAGTCCAGGGGAAGGAGCGCACGGGGCAGAAGGGAAAGAGGAGAGCAGGTTCGTTTCCAGCCGTCTCACGTGCAAAATGCCAGCCTTAAAAGGCACTGTTAGAACCTCACTTTGATGAGTCCTGTAGAGGATTCCTACATACAATTAAGAGTTACATCAGCTACACCTAGTAAAGGTTGAAAATTCACACTCCATTGACTGTTTCAGTTGAAGAGTTCAAATCCTAGTAAAGGTTGGAAATTCACACTCCAGTTGACTGTTTTGGTTGAAGACTTTAAGTCCACTTTCCTGTTTATAGAGCCCTTGCGGCTAGACGGGCACGCCCCCGCCCCTCATGTCACCCTTTACCCCTTTGTCCTGAGAGAGGAGACTTAGCTGCTTCCTTAGTTCCTGAATTTCTTTCTCTTGCTCGACTATCTTCATCTGTAGGGTGAGATTAACCTGTGAAGAGAGAAAATTTTAAGCTCCACTGCCTAAGGTTCTTTGAAACATACAGGCTGCCTCTCTGCACAGTGCTGACCCGCGTGGATTCCAGTTCCCACGGCTTATTACGCGTCACCCAGCCATGTGGTCGAGCGTCAGTTACCCAGGTACAGTAACTGACTGCCCAAGCGCTTCAAGTCCACAGCACACGATGTGACCCACCACGCGTCTCCTGATCAGGGACAGTGTTCACTTCTCTTGGAAGCCCTGGTGGCTGGTCGCTGAGCGTGTGAAGTCAGTTCACACAGTGGCGCAGCCGCGCTGCCTCCTGTCCCCCACTGACAAACCCACTGACGTTTTTGAAAGAGGGAATCGGCCAACAGAGATGAAAGTGCAGCCGAGCAATGAGAAGGGACGGTGCTGGAAGTGAAAATCAAACACGCGGCATCCGACAGGACAGTTGATGCTGGGGCTGCGGATCGCGCCACCATCCAGCGGCGAGTGAGGGCGGCTCATCAAACAGGAAGAGGACGCAGACGTCCCCAGGAAAGAACCCCTGGGGACAGACCCCAGCATCGAAAGTGCCCAAGACAGGATGCCAGAAGCTGAGGCAAGCTTGGCAAGCAGGGCGACGGGTCACCAGATGAAAGGTGCTCGCTCCGGATCCTAACCACGGGACGAGATGCAGCAGGTAGGCACTGCTCAAACTGCTCCAGCACTTCAGTGCTCCGTTGTAGTTTATAGCTTTTCATGTCTGTATACATCTCTAACTAGACAATGCAAGGGTTTAAACGTTTTGACAAACATTTTTAAAGGTCAAGGAGTAACTGTTGGCTTTTTTACATCAATGATTAAGCTCCTTTTGTATGCTGTGAGCTCTGTGTGGTCATTTTCGCAGCCCTGCACTACACAGAGTGCCAAGTGAGGGCCATGGGTATAAACAGATGTGTCTGTGTGGAGGTGTGAAAAACAGTCTGCAAGGAAAAATCCTTACCATTAGTACCAAATAACGATGGTCTCCACTCACCATCCTCACGGGGAGTTAGAAAATCCCCTCCACAAGAGCAGATCACACTAACCACCACATCTGCTCCTTTCAGAGGCTCAGAGAAAGCCACTACACCCGCCTGCTTACTGCTCCATCTGGTAAAATTCCCTGCTTTGACTCAAAAATGAATAAGCCTTAAACAGGAGACAAACCAGCTAACCAGCTGCCAGTGGGTCCCCAGCTTGCGAGCCTCAGAGCCCTTGGAGGGCCTGTGGAAGCAGGCACGGCACCCCTTCTCCCGCAGCTTTTGTTTTCACCAGGCTGGTGGGAGAGGGAGGGGCTCCGAGAAGTCTATCAAGTTGGCGGTGATTTTACCCGCTAGTGCGGAGTCTGCTCCCTGGAAGCAGCGCGTTCGCACACTGCTGCCCACATGCTAGGGGGAAGGCCCTCGAAGACCTTGTTACGAAGCAGGTCAGGGGCACAGAGCCCCGGAGCCCGTGTTTCTAATGAGCTCCCAGGTGAGGCTGGTGCTGCTGGCCGGGGGACCCACTGTGAGTAGCAAAGCACCAGAGAACCTGTGTTTCTCTCTGAATCCAGACTTTTTAAGTCTGGGAAGTTTCTGTTCATACCCGGGAGTGAAACACCAAATTGGGAAGGAGGGCAGGGAGGGGCTGCCTGGGGCAGCGCACGCTCATGGGAGAGAAGGCCGGACTCCCGCACCCAAGCGCTGAGCTTTCAGGCTGGTTAAGGAGGGCCCGGACACAGACGGGCCGGCTCGCCTGGGTGTCCGTGCTGTCCTGGGTCCCCCGGTGCGTGCACCTTTCTGCTGTGCGCTCAGTCGTGCCCGGTTCTTCGCAGCCCGTGGTCTGCAGCCCACCGGGTTCCTCTGTCCATGGGATTCTCCAGGCAAGACTGCTGGAACGGGGTCCTCCAGGGGATCTTCCCCACCCAGGGATCGAACCACCGTCTCCTGCACTGCAGGTGGGCCCTCTACCACTAGGCCCCCTGGGAAGCCCCTCTAGCAGTGCACACTCTGTAACAGCTCACAGAAGGCCACACACCGCGGCTGTAAAGGAAACCGAAACCTTCCGACAGCAGGATGAGCCTGAGGGGCCACCTGCAGCGAGCACAGCTGGCAGCGGTCACCTGGCTTGCCTGACGAGTGCGCCACTGGAAGCTCCGAGAATGGGTTGAGATACTTCGTTTCTGTAACCCTTACTCTAAGCTCAACTGCTCTTCATGAAATGGGATTCACAATTTAAACCATGTCTGGCCAGTGCCTCTCTCGGCTTGGCCCACCTCTTCCTTGAGGTGCTCTTTCTCTTCTTTCAATAAACTTGTTTTTGCCATGGGAAAAAAAAACAACGAGCTCCATGTTGGGCCCCCCGTTTCCCCCAGTATTAAATAAGTCGTACATACATTTCCAGAATTTTGGAAGAGCTCACTCTGCAGCAGCTGGACGGCGGATGGCCTCTGGGCTGAGTTCCTTCTGGTTAAGTGCTGGATGTACTTGGCTTGGACGGGACACTTTTTACTGAGGGCCTCGGGGATCTGTCCGGTCCTCAACCCTGTTAAAACGTGTGCTCGCTCCATTTCTGTCCCAAATGGCTGAAAGAGCTCCAGCAGGATCACACCCAAGCTATACATATCTGACTGGAAACAGGGGAGACGGTCAGTGAGCAGTGAAATATACAGTGACATCTGTGGCACCCACGGATTTGAAAACAGTTGTTGCTGACTCGCTAGGCCACGTCCAACTCCTTGCGACCCCGTCAACTGCAGCACGCCAGGCTGCCCGTCCTTCACTGTCTCCCGGAGTTTGCTCAGACTCACGTCCACTGAGTCGATGATGCTGTCCAACCATCGCACCGTCACCCCCTTTTCCTCCTGCCCTCCCTCTTCCCCAGCATCAGGGTCTTTCCCAACGATGCAGTCAGAAAGTGAGGCTTTCCCACCATGGCCGTTTGACGTGGGAGAGAATCTGCCCACCTCGCTCCACCATCTCCAGAATCACGTGGATGTCGGAGCTTCCCCTGCATCTACTGCACTTTCTGTTACTTCCGACCACAGGTAAACCCGCAAACTGGGTAAAGGGGAACCAGTCCTACCTTGGCATCATACTCCGATCCCTCCAGCTGTTCGGGGGAAGCGTACAGACACGTACCCACTCTGGAGGTGTGCGTTGGCGCCCCTGTGATTTGAAAAGTCAAAGATGAAGCCTGGCAGGGTTAGCACCGTCCACGTAAGACCCCTGACCCTGAGCAGACACTGCAGCTCCCAGGGGAACGGTGCTGCCTCTTAAAAATCACACCTTTGCTATTAAGTCTTCATGACTCTCTTTAAATACTGACAGTGTCCAACCGTGTCTCTCTCTCTAATATAAAAACAAACCAACAAAAACCCCCACCAAAACAAACTTACTCTCCCCGTTTGCGCTGCCCCAGTCTGTGTTTTTCTGGATGATGTCTGCACAGGCCAGGCCAAAGTCTCCTATTTTTACTTGCTGATCAGGGCCATGAAGGAAAATATTTCTGGGCTGTAAACAAACACAATACATCAATTCCCTGGTGTTCTAAAACAAACTGTGAAAATGAGTAGATGTTGAGACTTTCAAATCAGGAGTCAGCAGCCCTTCATGAATTAGCAATGAGAACAGTGGCTCTCAAACTCGGCCGCACTTCACCGCGGAACCTGAAACAAATCTCAGTGTCCTAGCCACTCCCTGGACTAACAGAACTCCAGGGGGTGGACATGGGCACTGACATTGGTTTCAAGTCCCCAGCTTCTAACATAAAGCATGCTTGTACACAAGCACACCTTAGCCCTGCTGAGACCTCAGAATCACTGAGAAGCTTTTAAAAAACTACTATCCTTTCAACAAGTCAAGGCTGTTGATTTTTCTTTTCTTAATGAAAAAAATAAAATGTCTGTTTTTTTAAAGCTCCTAGATGTCTCCTGTGTCAGCCAGGGTTGGGAACGACTGGGCCACACTCTGAACGTATACATTTTGCTCTGTCGAAGCAACCATTGCAGGTCCAACACGTCTCCCTTGGCGCTACCCCTAGACCAGCGCGAAAATACCCCTCTGCTGGAGGCGGGAGGAATTCCACTGGAAACTAGGAAATGCTCAGGTTAAAAGTCAGGTTTTCTTAATTTCAACATAGTCATTTGTTTGGAGGCCTCCCTGATGGTTCAGTGGTTAGGACTCCGAGCTTCCAACAAAAGGGACGTAGGTTCGATTCCTGACTGGGAAACAAAGATCCCATAGGCCTCATGGCCTGGACAAAAAAGTTTTATTTGAATGTGTAAATTCCCCTATTTTAGCTTCATCAGTTTTAACAGTAGCTGAATGGGAAGAGAAAACAGAAAAAAATAATCTTATGTACAAGATGATACTCTGAATACGTTTTTATGACTGAGGAGAAAGTCCGGGAAACAGCTCTTCTATTGGCGCAATAGATACAGGAACAACAGGTGAAAAAGTTGGACTCTGAGGTAAAAATGCGTCGTGTTCATGGATACAATTCTCAGCAGTTCTAGGTCGGTTCTAGAACCGAGCTGGAAGAACCCCAGAGAGTGGGGCTGACCAATTCCGTACCGCACCTTCCCTGAATCCCTAGGTTCCCCACTGGAAGCTGTGATCATGGGAAACATAACCAAGAGAGGCAGCGAGGGGCGGGCGGCCGATGGGCCCAAGGCCCTGGAGGGCGGCACAGCGGCCACGCTGCACGTTCAGCTCTACGAGGCCATCATGCGACAGGACTGTGCCGCGCTCCGGGCCCTGCTGAGGAGCCACCCCATCAACCAGCCCATGACCGTCCCGGCCAGCTCCACGGGCTGTAGCCTGGCCAGCTCCACGGGCTGTAGCCTGGCCAGCTCCAGGCTGTTCCTCAGCCAGGTACTCGCCTCCCCTGCCCGCTCACTCAGCGCCCTCAGCATGCCCCAGGCCAGGCAGTGCGCCCCGAGCCGTGTTCTGCCCAGTGTGAGCAGAGGCGGGGCTCGCCCGGCTGGGAGAGCCTTCATGTCACCCTCTCAAATGTGCCAAGGCTATATCTGTGTGCTGGAATCCCTTCTCCCTTTCTTACAAATACTTTTTTCATTGTCTGAATTTTTATACAATGAGTATTACCTTTATAATTTTTTTTTTAAGTCACCCTCTGCCCTAATCTTGCAGTCATGCTGTAAGGCCACTACATACAACTTTTTTTAAGAACTTGGGTAAACAGCTCTGCTAATCATCGACAACATAAATGGCATTAACTTGGAAACCCTGAAAATGCAGAATTTACTAATGATACCAACGACTTTGGCAAAGCCGTAAAATACACAGAACCTACTTGGCAATGACCCTCTGGGTTCATTTAAATTCAAAGGGACTTGATAGCAATTACCATTAATTCCACACAATGAGCTCATCACAAGAAATGACTTTCAAAGCTTTAAGTAAATTGTATCTGCTCCCTTGGTAAATCTGCATTAATGTAAAACACAGATTTTCATAATACAGAATTGATTAGTGTGGGGTCTTTTAAAACAAGCAAAAGAAAAGGATAATTTCAGTGCAGATAGCAGAAAAATACTGAATTAAAGAGATTCTTAACATAATCAATTCCCTTGAGGGGGATTAACACAACTGTTATTTCCTACTACACTGGGCTGCTTGTAACGTACTTCTCCCCCCAAGGAGACGCTGTCCCTCATCCCCATCCACCTGGCAGCCAAATACCGCAAGGCGCAGAGTCTACTTTGTCTGCTGGAGTGCGGCGCTGACCCGGAAGTACGGTAAGTCACCGCGACGGGCCACCATTCTGAAAACATGAATAAATGAGGACATACAAGATTTCAGTGTCCTCTTCCCAGCCCTGTCTGGACTCAGCCACTCCACCAGGGATGGACTACAGGTTACCTACCACGTTTTGAACAAACCAGTTTCTTTACTGACTAGAGAGCCTCTGAGAAACTGGAAATAATGCGGGAGCACAAGTCAGCCAGCCCACTTGATGCACAGTGAGCATTAAGTGCTCAGCAATGGTTTGTGCAAAATGAAGTCCCTGGTCACAGCCCTCAGGGAGTTTAATGACCTAAGTTAGGAGAGACAAGAAAATAGAAATAGGCAGAGATTTTCTTGGAAAGAAGTTTATCCTGCTTCCCAATATATCTTCACCACCTAAACCAAGGCTGATACTTCCTAAGTGTCCTATAAATACCATCTGAATGAATGGAAGAAGTACACGGTATAAACAAAAGTAAAGCCCCAAATCCTGACTGTGCTCCGCAAAGGCCCCCAACCCATCGTGCCGTCACCCTCCCCCCATGAGCCCCACCAGGGTCGGCAGACCCGCTCACAGGCCTCCCAGGACTGGAGCGGCAGCTCCCCCACCCCTCCACCAGGACTTCCTCGCCTTGGGTGGGGCGGCAGACCTCTGGAGAACTCTGCCCACCAGCCTGTTTAGTAGCTCTGTCGGCTTAATCCTTCCACATTCAACTGGAAGGTCTGCCAGGTGGGGATGCTGCTATTTCCCCACTTCCCTGTCGCAGGGCTTATGCTAAATCCACACAGGTGAACTGAAAGTTATCCAATTCCAGGGGAGCAGTCAGATGTTCCTAAGAGAACTTCCCCTTTCTCTGCCAAAATCAAGGAGTTCTGAAGGCAATCGTGAGACTTCAGTAACAGAGACGAGGGCTGAGTTGTCAAACCCTTGCTTGGCCTGGGGTGGAGCAGGTTCTGAGGGTGAACTCCAGAGGCAGCCCCCGCCATCCGCACGTGGGTGAAAATGCCAGGTTAAAGGAGCAGGCGCCAGGCCACCAGGGACTGAGTCAGCGGGTGCCCTGGCCCTTCACGGCTCACTTCGGTGGGAACCCCTGGATCAGGCAAGAGTCCAGGCAGTTTTACTGAATGGCCGCTAGCTCCGCACATTCCCCTGGGGAGGGGCTGGGACACAGGTAACTGAGATGCAGCCTGGAAGAGGCCACGGATCTAGCCGGAGTTGCAGCTGAGAGCGGCTGTGATGGGAAGCTGGGCCCCTTTGTGCTGTGAGGCACACCACCCTGTCCTCTCAGAATGCTGCAGTACCCCCAGAAAGAAAAGAGCAATGCAGAGTCAGGCCCCCCTTTCGGGCGACCACAGAGGACTATCATAATCGTTTCCCTCGTAAGCCACAGCTCGCCCCACCAAGCCACCCCCACTGTGAGCTGAGTGTAACCTGCCCCGAATGCCTATTCCAGGGACGCGCAAGGCTTCACCACCCTGCACCTGATGCTGCTGAACTGGCCCATCAACTCGACCACGTGGACAAAGACGAGGAACAAGATCCAGATGATGCTGACGGACATCCAGAGCAACGCCGTCCTGTGCCTCCGCATCCTGTGCGCGCACGGGGCCCAGGTGAACGCGCAGGTGGACAGCGGCCACAGGCACCGCCCGCTGCACCTGGCCACCATCTACGGGACCCACCTGGTCCTGTCCATCCTGGCGCAGAACGGAGCCCAGGTCAACGCCCAGAATGGGTCCAGCATGACACCCCTGCACATGGCTGCCGAGATACTCAACAAGGAGATGATGGAAATGCTGATTGCCTGGGGGGCCAATGTCAACTGCGCCATCTCCTCCACGGGCGACACGGCCCTGAAGCTGGCGGTGTGCACCGCGTCGAGCAAGGCCGGCCGGCTGCTGGCGGCGGGCCTCAGCTGCATTCGCCTGCTCCTGGTCCACGGGGCCCAGGTCAATGCCCGGGACCACGACGGTCAGGCCGCCATCCACGAGGCGTGTTTCGGAGGCAGGGAGGTGATCATCAACCTCCTGCTCGAATTTGAAGCCAACGTGAACATCCTAACAAGAAACGGGGAGTCTCCGATACACATGTACCTCCAGCGTGGCTCCAACATACGAGACACGGCCCTTCTCGCCAGGCTGCTCTCCCGCTCTTACCCTCTGAAGCTGACCAACAGCCAAGGAAACCTACCTGCGGGAATCCTGCTCCCAGAATTCCACCTCCTAAGGGAAACCCTCCTAAAGCTATCTCAGAAGCCCTTAGCCCTGGAAGACATCTGTAAAAGAAACATCAGAAATATTTACGGGGAGAAACACAAACAGCTCTTGAGGCAACTTCTCCCGAGGAAGATCTGGAATTCTGTCTACGGTCATCACGACTTAGCTCACCTCCTGAAATAAGACCTCCAAGCTGCACAGGGCCACAGAGCTCCAGTGCCTCACTACCCTTTCTGGCTAGACGTGTGCCCCAAAACACCTACACCGTCACCCTATACAAATGTACAAACTACTGGTTCTTAAACCTTTTCAAAAAATAAAGTTGATTTGCACAGTAACTTTTGATTCCTAAACAGTCTTTTAAGAGCATTTTCCAGGATTTAACTTTTGCCCCCAAAAGGTAAGTAAATTAATTTAAAACTCTCTGCCAAAAAAGGAGGCCTTCTCCAATGGCTCAACAGGTAAAGAATCTGCCTGCAATGCAGGAAACATAGGAGACAGGGGTTCCATCCCCGGGTCGGGAAGATCCCCTGGTGGAGGACATGGCTGCCCACTCCAGTATTCCTGCCTGGAACCCCACGGACAGAGGAGGAGCCTGGTGGGCTGTATTTAGTCCAAGGGGTTGCAAAAGAGTCAGATTTGACTGAGCAACTAAGCACACCAAAGCAGTAAATATATTTTTTTCTCTTTTTTTGGCCGCGCCAAGCAGCTTGTGAGATTTTAGTTCCCCAACCAGGGACTGAACCTTTGCCCTTGGCAGTGAAAGCATGGAGTCCTAACCATTGTACCACCAGTGAATTCCATTTTCTCTCTTGACAGTCTTTTATAAAAAATTGGAATAGTTACTGCGGTTTTTTAAAACAGCAGAAAAAATAAATTACCATGTTAAATTTCCTTTAAGAGGAATAATTATAGAAACAGATTTTACCTCCAAGGCAGAAAAAAATGAGTATTTTTGTCAGCATGAAATATCTTTAGCAAAATGAGTTATATTAGCACTCAGAGTACCCTCAGTATTAACACCTGAAATGAGCTAGAATTTTTGAATACCCAAAGATTATTCCTTTTAAATTTCCCTTCAAGTTTTCATGTTCCAGACCTATGGAATGGTGACTTATGTAAAATAAACATAATGATAACCTCGGAGGTAAATGAACAAAGGTACACAATCTCATTCAATTTAATGAACCGATACCCAAGGCATCCCAGTAAGCAGCTGTCAATGACTGAAAGTCCCCCACTTACCTTCAGATCTCTGTGTACAATTCCCATGTTATGAATGTAAAATACACCTTCCACCAATTCCTGGAAAATTTTGGTTGCAACACTGGCCATAACATAAGGACCTTGAAGTTAAAAAAAAAAAGTTTCACTTTTCTAATAGTTTTTCACTCATTAATTAATATCAAAATGTAATGAATGCAGTTACAAATATATTAACATGGGACACCAACACAACATTCAGATTTTCAGCACTTCCTTAAGGACTCATTTCCCAAGCAGAAGCTGTGAAATCAACTGCTCACGGGGCTGGGGTGAGCCACGCTCCTCCCACAAAGACGAGCACACAGCGCTACAGTGCACACGAGGAGGACGAGGACACACAGCTCCTGGGGGCCACTGAGGAGCTACTGGAGAGACGTTACATCTCCTCCTCTCTGCTGGAAGCCAGCCTTAATATTCTCAGTAGGCCAACTAACCCGTTTTAGTCCAAATAAAGGGGCCCAGTGTCATTAGGAGTGAATAGCAAATGACTAATTATACTTGGTTGAGTCTTGGCCTAAAATCAAGTCGTTCGCATCCCCTATTTTGATACTCTATTATAATACAGTGAATTTCAACTTTGGCCACACGTTAGAACCAACGAGAGAACTTTCACAAAATAGACCAAAGGCTAAGCCCTAACCAAGACCAATTATATAAAAGTTATTGCTGTGGGCCCAGACAACATCCTTTTTAAAAAGGATTTCATTTTTTAGAAAAAACACTCTTAGATGGACAAACTGAGGAGACAGTGCCCACTTACCCCACACCCAGGTTCCCTGTTGTCAACACCTACATCAGTCTGGTACATTTGTCGCACTTAATGCACCGATCCTGCTAAGAGTCCATGGGTTATTCAGACTTTCCTAGTTTTTACCTAATGTCCTTTTTCTGTTCCAGGACTCCATCCAGGACACCACATTACATTTACTTGTCATGCCTCTTGAGGGTCCTCTGGTCTCAGACTTTTCCTGTTTATGATGACCTTGACAGTTTTGAGAAGTACTGGTCAGGTGTTTGGTAGAGCATCCTTCAGCTGGGATGTGTCCGTGTTTATCTCGTGATTAGACTGGGGTTATGGGCTCTGGGGAGGAAGACCAGAGATACCCTGCCCCTCTCATCAGCTCTTCTCAAGTGCACATACTAGCAACATGAGTTATCACTACTGATGTTGATCTTGACCACTAGCTTAGGGTTCTCACTGTAGAATTCTTCTTTTTTATCGACATGTTTTTGAGAAGTTCCCCAGGTAATTTCCATGTGCAGCCTAAGTTGAGAACCAGGGTGGCAATATTTTACGAACATTAACCTGACAGCGTCATTGCTAGATATGCTGCCACTGACCCTTCTGTAAGGGTTTCTTTCAAGGTCTCTTTTTGTAAAAGTGTCACATCTTCAGGCTAAAAAGCTAAAATAAAATATTTAAATTTTTTCCCTTAAAAACATTTTAAAGACCTTTTCTATCTAAAATCCCTTCCCTAAATTCTAGCATATTACTCCTTTGCGGTGTGCTCCATCGCTCGGTCGTGTCCGACTCTTTGCGACCCCATGGCCTGCAGGCCACCAGGCTCCTCTGCCAGTGGGGACTGTTCAGGCAAGAATACTGAAGTGGTTTGCCATGGCCTTCTCCGGGGGATCTACACAACTAAGGGATCAAACCCAGGTCTCCCGCACTGTGAGCGGATTCTTTACCATCTGAGCCACCACATTACTCTTAAATATTAGCAAACTACGTACCCATGACAGTGAATGTTACTCGCTCAATCGTGTCCAACTCTTTGCGACCCCGTGGGCTGTAGCCCGCCAGGTTAATCTGTCGATGGAATTCTCCAGGCGAGAAAACTGGAGTGGGTTGCCATTTCCTTCTCCAGAGGATCCTCCTGACCCAGGGATCGAACCCGGGTCTCCTGCATTGCAGGCAGATTCTTTATCATCTGAGTAACTTCCAAGCAACCTACTTGCTTTTAAAACGGTGATTTTCCTTTCTCCCCCCAATCTCAAGCATCCAGAGGCAGAAGACGAGCTGCCTGCCTGTCACTCCTGGCCAGGCCCTGGGGCACCCGCTGGGTACTCACAGGCGGCCTCGTCCACGCTCTGCCGGGCCCGGCCGTCCCTCTCCGCGATCCAGTCCCACAGCGAGAGCTCGCACAGCTGCATCTGGATGTGCAGCAGCAGGCGGTACTGCACCTGCGGACACGGAGCGGGCTCTGTCGCAGCTTCGCTCAGGGGTCTCGAGGACAAAGGCTCCCCCCGCTCCAGGCCCAGCAGTAGGCTATGGGCTGTGGGCAGAGGCGCTCGGACAGGCAGGCCTACCCAGGAAGCCCGAAGGCTAGTGAAGGAGACGGGACGAATAAAGCAATACTGAAGACGCGGTGTCGTCACTGAGAGGGAGGAGGGTAGGCCCGGCTGGGCTTAGGCAGGTGGCAAACGGAAGAAGCTCTCAAGGGTAACAGAGGCCATGGGCCCCCAACTGTCTAGTCTGCTCTCAAGATACAGTTTTTAAAGCTAAGATAGAGTACTGGACTGACTGCATGGCATTCCACCACTCTATGGATGCCCCAGAGTGTACACACGCTTTGTCTGACTTCAGTGGAACAGAAATTAACCACCTGTCTAAGAAAAAAGTGAACAACAATTAAGCTCACTGCAGCCCATTCAGGAAGATTTTCAAATGTATTACAGAGCAATGAAAGGATTTCTGATGAAAAGTCTCTCACACTCAACTCCTTTAAAATTCAGGGGGACCTACTCAAAATCTTGTGCTTCATCAAAACTACGTGCACAGAGCCTCGTGTTCCTGGACGGCGAGTTAATTTATGTAAATATATGGATGCTGTCTAAAGTTTTATGATCCCAACATGACAGATTATGTGTAGACCCTGTTAACGTTGCTCGAGCACGTGGGAGTCTCACCAGCATTATCAGTGGAATCCTAATTAGTGTAATAAGACCCTGAAGGATTACCAGGTGACCCCACTAGGATGGTCTTCTAAAGTCAGGTTCCAAAAGACAGAAAATCTTTCTCCATAAATACGTTTTGAGAGTACGAAGCTAACATACCACAGAAACAGAGCGTGAGAGATAATTCCTATCCCGAGGTGTACATAAGAAATGTCTAGAGAAGGAAAGGGCCTGGGCAAGGAGGTCAGGAAAGGGCAAGCATTAACTGAGGGAAAAAGGGGAGACCAAACACAAGGGCCGCAGGTTAGGAGGGACACGAGAAAAGAGACAGACCGCGAGGGCAGGTGGGCTACGGGAGAGACGGGGAGGAGAAGCCAAGGAGGGAGCCAGCCTGGGAAGGGGGCGGCCGGATCTAGCCACAGGGCTCCACGCCATCACCACCGGGAAACAGCAGATCGGCAGGTCCTGGGAGAGGCACCGACCTCTGTCTGGCCCAACAAGTTGAGGTTTTCTTCAGAAGATTCCTCAGTGGATGCGAAGTTCTCCTCCGGGTCAGAGTTACGCTGAAGCGGCAGCTGACGCCCAACAATGGGTCTGGAAGGTCCATCAGACACGTCACTTTCGCGGAGCTCAAGTGACGATTCGAAGTCACCAGCATCTCTGGAGACCACACGGGAGCTGTAGTTCACCAATCTGTTATTCTGATTGTCTTCAACACCAGGTTTTCGTAAGGATTTTTCTTCTTCTGAGGTGAATTCGGCAAAAATAATGGATGAGCTGTTACTTTCATCACTTTTAACATCATATTGAGCGCTGCAGGGAGGGAAAAAAAAGTAAAGATAAAAATCAATGTAAAAAAAGGTCACGAGTACCGCCTCAACTGTTCCTTCCAGGCTGTATGTATATCCTACTGGTAAACTAACAAAAAAGACAGTCAATTTGTCTAGCAGTAGTAACTGCTTAAAAATACTGACAGGAAACACTTGAGAGGAGAAAGAAAACAGTTTAACATTTTGTAATGAAAATAAGCAAGAAGAAAGCCTGAAACACTCCTGAGCTCCTTGGTTGCAAAAGGCAACCCAAGGAGGTGACAGGAAGTTAACACCTACTGCATGAAAGAACACAGCAGCCCGGGTACCTGGGGTCTTTCTGGTCGGAGATCACTTCCAGGGATGGCAACTGAAGAGAAAGTCTATCTGCTGAAGAGAAAAGGAGAGTCTTCAAAGCTGCTCAGTTTTCTAATTTATAGTCAAAGGCAGTGCTAAGATATGCAACTAATACCAACTGAGACTACAAGATAAAAAACGTCATGACCTTCTGGCAAAATGCAAATACAGCGAGCTTAGTCAAATGACTGGTGGATTTTAGGAAAGATAAACAGAGCTGTTCACCTATACAAGGGCACAGTGAACTCACTGGGCAGGGCCCAATTAAGCATTTCAGGCTCTGTGGGCCCTGTGTCTTGGCTGCCACTATGCCACTCTGCTCTGTAGTGCCAAAGCGGCGGCAGAGGACGCACTCCTGTGAGCCTGGCTTCTCACACACTTTACTTATTGGCAATGAAATCTGAATTTCACATAATCTTTACAAAATATGCTTCCTTTGATTCCTTTTAACTCTTTAAAAAATATATATATCAGCTTGTGGGATGCGCAAGAGAGGCAGGCCAGATGTGGCCCATAGGCCAAAATTCACCAGCCCTTCAACTGTGTGTCCTAAAGCCACTCACCTTGCCTGTGGGCCACATGAACATGTTCTATCCAGGCCGTGTGATAGCCAACGATATTAGGATGCTGTAGACCAGCCAGCACCTTAACTTCCCGCAGGACCTGGAGAAGAAACATACTCAGAGCTGACTTCTACTGACAAATCTGTTACATGCGTCTGGTGTCAAATATGCCTTGTTCCCTCTGTACAAGGAATCTAAACTATCTTAAAATGATGGGGATACTTCTGTGGGAGAAAAATGCAGTTGCTTAGCAACTAAAAACCTTACATGCATATGGTACTTTACACTTCTCATGGTTCATACACAATCATTCTCTCATTTCATTCCTACAAGTTAAGTCCAGCCCTCCAAGGTAAATAAGCCATATTTGTCACAGCTATTTCAAGGGCAAGAGACAGAAGTGGCTTAGAGGACTAGGTCATTTGCTCAGGACCACCCAGCATGTCAGGGAGGAGCTGGACCTGAATTCAGCATCTGTGTTTTCCTAACAAGCCTGTTATATATTATATATAAACAGTTTACTTAAAAAATTAACTTCCCCAGCAACGACCCAGAAATGTGGTCAATCTGAAGTGCCTATAAAAAAATTAAGTCTTGATGTTTATTTTACTGTAACGAAATCTTAGTAAGTTGTTAATCCATACCACCTACTATTTGCCAAACACACACACACACACACACACACACACACACTCTTTCAAAAGGACCTAAATACTCAATTATTCAAAGTAAGTAAATGTTTTAAATCATACCTTCATGCAATTTGTTTTAGTTGCACCCTTAATCAGGATTTTTTTAATCGCATAGTACTGACCATCTAATTTATTCCTGACCTAAAAAGGAGACGAAAAGACAAAGTAAACTATACCATTAAATTCCAACTGAATAAAGACAGTTCTTTTCAACTTGACCTTAGATAATCCAAACTAGTCAAAGAGATAAAATTACACTACAGACGTGAGTCCTCTTAACTACATCTAGGGAAGTCAGCCGTAGTCAGCCAGGCTAAAAGGTATTTCAAGCACTGAGAATGTCGTGGTTCTGAGAGTTGGACTGAGCCCAACTCCAGAAGCTCTATGTTTGAAGAATGGGAATGTTCGCAGAATAGCTCTGTGAAAAATACAGCAGCATAGATAACTGTTTCAAGCAATACATTTTTAAATAAAAATTAACCATAGAACAAAACTCAAAAGGTTTCCAGACTCCCCCTACATCACCAACGTAGTTAGGAAAAACTTAAAACCTGCCCACGTCCCTAACATATGACAAATCTTAATAAAAGAAAATACACAATTTCTGGAAACTTCCTTTGAGCACTTTAAATGGCAATGAAAACATCTTCAAATACAATACGTTGTTTAGAGTAGGAAGTCAGAAAGGATATGTAGAAAACCACCTTGTATACTCTTCCATATCCACCTTTTCCTAAGACGGCTAGCTCTTCAAATTCATTTAAGTAACGCGAAGTCTGTGCTTCAAGGGCTACTTCCTTTGCTCTGAAAGTTAAACATAACCTATCAGTCAATACGAAAACATGAGGGAACCACAACACTCCAAGACAGGCCACGCTCACTGTATTCCTGTCCTGGGAAACCTCATTTACCACTCACTCAGCTGGAGTGATTTGGAAAGGATGAGCTAAAACGAAATTCCTCATTCTCTATGAAGAAGGCATCTGCTAATAAGCAAATCAATAGCATAACAGAGATAGCAAAGATAACTTCAACCTAATTTTAAGTATTTTACCAGCAATTAGTATTCCCATTAGAAATTATTATTTCTAATTCCTAATTATTTTTAATTCCTGTTTTAAAATAGGAATTCTAAAGATGACTAACAGGCAGCAGCTGACTAGTTGAGTTTAGTGACAAATTTACTTAAATTTCTTAATGGTTCAGAACGGTTACAGGTTTTAAACTAGCATTTCCTACATGAAGTTGAAATTCAGTGGTGTTCCCCTGACAGGGACTAGATGTCGGTGCTCTGAATTAAGGGTGGGGCCTATAGAATCAAGCTTTTAACGTTCATGAACTACCCTAACTACATTATTTTTAATCCCAATACTAATTTCTGATTAATTCAGGATTACTTCTCCATAGTGACTTCTTTTGAATCAGTTTACTTCTTACATAGTCATAAAACTATTCAACACATACCTGATCTTCTGGATGTGAGAATTATCCTCACAAGGACCCTAAAATCAAAAAATTATTTTTTAAAAAACATTTTGAAACTTTCATGGAATAAGGAATCTACCCAAATTCAATGTTATATGACCACTCCCAAATGCTCAAATTAACATTTAAAAAAATACACCCACCCATCCAATGGCTTTTTCAATATCACTTAAGAGTTTGCAATTAAAGATATTTCTCCCTGAAAGATCACTCATGTAAAAGCTATATTCTCACCACCCAAAGACCAGGCTGAGCCCCCCTGCATGGCTCAGCGTTCAGCTTCAGCTCCTGCCTCTCGTCTCAGCAAGGCCCACTCTGACACGCTATGTAGAGTTCACACAGCACCTCCCAACATTTTCTAAGCCCTCTACTCCTTGATGCTGCTTCTCAACACCACCAACTAACACCCCGTGTATTTTTCTTTTTCTATTGTTCACTGCCTCTTCCTCAAGGAACATAAAGCTCCCTGAGGGCAGGGACTTTTCTTTTGTTCACTACTTGAACCCCAACTCCTACAAGACAGCCTAACACACAATAGCCATTCGATAAATATCTGTTGAATAAACAAAGTTAATATTAAACCTGTCATATAAAAAAAAAACACCACGTTATCAGGTTTTCATAATGCTTTAAAATAGAGTTCTCTTAAAATCGGGATTTTTTTGTCACACAGCGAGTACATTTATTTCTCAGTGCTTACCTGGCGAACTCTCTCCTTAGCTGACCTCATCAAATGCGTAATAGCTCTGTTGTGATGTAGCCGCAACGAGCTGAACTCATCACTGCAGGTGAAGGACGACAGGAGCCCCATTTTGATAAAGGTCTGACAAAGCACTGTAAGGAGAGCATGGAAAACAATCATTAGAAAGGCCAGTGATAAAATGTCTCCCTGAGCCCTGTGAGCTGCCACAGCAAATTCTCAAACCTGAGGGACAATGGGAACCCCCAATTTGCAACCAAGTCAGCCACAAGCATGGGTAACCCAAGCACCCAGGGACCTCCTGATTGCAACTGGCATCTGAAATGAGGGCAGTCTTGTGGACTAAGCCCTTCAACCGCGGGAGCGGACTCAAACCTCAGGGAAACAGTGCCAGGCGTGAGCTGTAAGACACCCAGCTGGAGGGCCAAGACAACTGGTCACAACTGTTTCAGGGTTTTGGTCGGGAACAGGCTCAAAATCAGCACCTGGGATGTTCATGTATCTGCTCACCAGCTAAACCGTAACAGGCCTTCGAAAACTCCATGAATTATCACATTGTAAATCAAGAAGACCTACCTTTTATTTATTCAGATACACACAATTTTATGGTGATTAACCTTTTTGGGGGTTCCCGACGATGACATTCAAAAGGAATTACCCAAAGGAAAATACAAAATAAATTTACAAGATGTATTATTAAGATTTATTTCAAATTTTTAGACACAGGCTGCCTCTCAGACCGATGGCATTAAACAACACAGAATTTGTACAAGTTTTATTTAGCAAAGTTAATTCATTCTTACTGACATTTAAACACCTGTCTGGAACGAAGTGGGTTTGGCTCATGGACATGGCTCAGGTGCTCCAGCAGAGAAACCAGCAACAGTTGGTTGGCAACTGCAAAAGGGAAGGTGGGCTGCTGCAGGGGTCCTTTCAGCACCTGGAGTTCTGCGGGAACATCAGATTCTGCAAGTGAAAACGGGACAAAATTTTAAGAAATGGTAAACCAGCCAATCCTAAAGGAAATCAACCCTGAATATTCACTGTAAGGACTGATACTGAAGAATATTTTGCCCACCTGATGGGAAGACCACCCAGTGCCAACTCATTGGAAAAGATCCTGAAGTTGGGAAATGTTGAGGGCAGGAGGAGAAGGCGACAGAGAATGAGATGGTTGGATGGCATCACCGACTGGATGGAGTTTGAACAAACTCCAGAAGACAGTGAAAGACAGGGAAGCCTGGCATGATGCAGTCCATTGGGTCACACAGAGTCAGACACAACTTACCAACTGAACAACAACAACAAGCATGTCTCACAAAGATAAAAAAAAAAAAGCAAATGCTAATTAGTAAAAGACTCTACTTAAATTTAAGGAAATAAAGAGCAAAACATTAGTTTAGGTGACTGGAGTTAATCAAGACAGAGTATCTGGAATTGAGCTTTGAGTTGAAATCTACAAGTCTGGAAGCACTAGCAGAAAGATGCCACTGCAGGCAAGGAGGACGTTTTGGTTAGTGATGATGTGTGCAAAGGTAGAAATGAATAAATAGAAAATAAATATTTCAGCAAGCAAACAAGCAGGCACGGGCTTCCTTCCGGCCAGAGGTACCAGAAGTCTGGCCGTGAAGAAAAGGAAAGGGAGGAAGGATGGAACCTTTATGCTGAGTGTGTGCTACATACGTTTGACCAGGTGTTTTATATACATGATCTCATTTAGTCCTCACGAAACGCTATGTGACCATTCCCATTTTACAGATGCAGATGCTGACCTCATTGAGAGGTTGAGGAACAAGTGAGCAGGCATCTCAGACAGACTCCCAAGCCTATCCTCATTCTACTAAACAAGATCAAGCCAGCAGCCGAGTTGGCACTTAAAGCAGAAGGTCATAAGTTCTCGTGCACCGTTTATTAAATACATCATTTAATAGGCCAAAAACACAATGCAGGAAAACAGTGAGGAAACTGTTCTGGACACGTGATGGGGAGCCTGGAAGGAGGCAGGCAACCATCAACACCAAGTCAGGATGAGCCTAGCAGAGGAATTAAGTGAAGAATCTCGGAGGAAAGAACAAGTCTCAGAGATAGTAAGAAAGAAATGGACTAGCCAGGATTCAAATACTAGGAATTAGGAAGGAGAGGTTAATTCGAGTGAAACCTGGTAAGAGGAGCTGTTGGAGGAAAGATGAGGCACTTCAAACTCTCAAAAGCTGCTGACCCAATCGGCTGGAAATACTCTGCAGAACGGGGCCCACTGTACCCTATACCTTCTATTAACAAAATCGTCCCCGAACCAAACACTCTGCTCAGAGCTTCTCTATAAACCACTGAAGGTCCTGGAAGAGCCAAGGTTTTTCAAATTGAGAGTTCATTCACCAATTTCCTCTCTGACCTGTAGGCGGGCTCAAAAAAGACCTGCATGAATGGCGATGTGCTATTCATTTTAAATGAATAATTATTATCTGAGTGTGAGAAAGAAAAAGAATGGAAAATGTGCCATGTAAAAACGCCTCTATATAAGGGTATCTTCAAGTTAAAACATGAATCACGAAATTAGATACAGTAATCTGTACTGTATGTGTCAAGAAAGAAAAGGCGACAATATTTATACAGAGCTCTTACACGCTAGTAAGAAAACGAGGCACAGTTAAAATTCGAACAGGCTTAATATAGCTAGTAAGTAATACATACATATTATGAAACAGAGGACCTTAGATTATGTCTAACACATACACAGTAAAATAACCACAGTACCAGAGTTTGGAAACAGTGCCATCAGACTGGCAACTGTGTAAAAATTTATTTTTATTGAAGTATAGTTGATCTACAATATTGGGTTAATTACTGCTATACAGCAAAATGATTTAGTTATACATACATACATATATATTTTTTAACATTCTTTTCCATTATGGTTTATTATAGGATATTGAATACAGTTCTTTTGTGTGATACAGAAGGACCTTGTTTATTCATTCCATATATAAAAGCTTATCTGCTAACCCCAACCTACCACTTCATTCCTCCCACAAACCCTTCCCCTTGGCAACCACAGATTGGTAATTAAAGTCTGGAATCCTTGATATGGGTTAAGAGCACAGAAAACTAGACACTTTCAAACCCAAGCGGTAAGTGTCTACAATCTTTGGCAATACACTGTAGAATTTCAAACGTGCAAACCTTAACCCAACAATTCTACTTTTGTTAAGATAAACCAAGGAAATAAAGAAAACACAGCAAATATGTATGTCCAAGGTGATCAGGGCAACACCTTAAAATACTGAAAATTTGTTAAGTTATATCCAGAGTTATATCCAGTACTCTTGCCTGGAAAATCCCATGGGCGGAGGAGCCTGGTGGGCTGCAGTCCATGGGGTCTCGAAGAGTTGGACATGACTGAGCAACTTCACTTTCACTTTTCACTTTCATGCACTGGAGAAGGAAATGGCAACCCACTCCAGTGTTCTTGCCTGGAGAATCCCAGGGACGGCGGAGCCTGGTGGGCTGCGGTCTATGGGGTCACATACAGTCGGATAGGACTGAAGCCACTTAGCAGCAGCACACATAGAATACTATGTAGCTGTTGTATCAATAAATGACCCTATACAGAAAGATAATCATAAATAACGATGTAGCAAGTCAAAGAAGTAGGCCAGGCAACAAGGACCTCTGGTAGAGCACAGGGAACTCAAGAATCTGAAGAAGAATGACCATCTGTACATGGATAACTGAATCCCTTTGTGGTGCACCTGAAACTAAACAACCTGGCAAATCAACTACACTCCAATAAAATTAAAATTTTATAAAACAAAAAGCAGCAGGACATAAATTAGTAACGCAAACAAAGGTGAGGCAACCTTTCTGGTCACCATTTTAACAAAACTTATATCAACACTTTTTTATTTATCTATTTTTTTCAGTTGAGTAATTATTTATTGAGGATCTGCTTAGTAGGTCAACAGCAAAAAGACACACTGGAAACCAAAGGTAATACAAGATTTCAGTTCTCAAATGTCTATTTCATGATGGATGCTCCGATCCCTGGGTTGGGAAAATTCCCTGGAGAAGGGCATGGCAGCCTGTTCCAGTATCCTTGCCTGGAGAATCCCATGGACAGAGGAGCCCAGCAGGCTACAGTCCACAGGGTTACAAAGAGTCAGACATGACTGAAGCGGTTGAGCACACATGCACACATACAATGATGGATAGGACAGCTTTTGAGAATCCTAGTCTGACTTAGACTGGACAGGGAGGCTGGCCTCAAGATGGGCCTGGCTATGAGAAGAGATGGACCAAGAGTTCTAGTCACATCTGGGCTTCTTAGGAGTGGGCGTGGCACACTGGTAATGACAGAGGCTACAAAGCAAGAATTTCTGCTGAGACTTTGAAAGGCCTAAGTGACAAATCTGGAATAAAACTTAAACACCAGGATACAATCTCCATAAAGCTAATCTTTCTAAAGTTTTGAGCAGAGGCGTCACATTGGTTGAGGACATATATTTTCACACCACACAATCACTAAGCAGCTGATTATATAATTTTAAGAGTAAAGTACCTTTTTCTCTTATTTTTACATAAGAGATTAAGAAGCTTGCCTAGCTAGGATTTGAAGTCAGTTCTAAATAAATCCAAACCCAGAGCGTTTGAGCATTATATTGGACTGCATTCAGCAAGGCTGTGGTCTCTTGGCAGTTCACCATCTACTTTTTAAATAGATATAACGCCCTGGAGGGGCTTCCCTGGTGGCTCAGTGGTAAAGAATCTGCTTGCAATGCAGGTGACCAGGGTTCAATCTCTGGGTTGGGAAGACCCCTGGAGAAGGTAATGGCAACCCGCTCCAGTACTCTTGCCTGGAGAATTCATGGACAAAGGAGCCTGGTGGGCTGCAGTCCACAGGGCTGCACAGAGTTGGACACGACTGAAGCGACTAAGCATCAGCAGGTCATTTCAAAACTTTAGGCTATTTAGAAAAACAGAAAATTGTTAACCAGCAGCTCTTTTAGCAGTTGCAAGGGAGGGGAAATGGGCTTAAAATCTGGGGGAATTTCCTGGTGGTCCAGTAGTTAGAGAACTCCATGCTTCCATTGCAGGTGTCCTGGGTTTGATCCCTGGTCAGGGAGATACCGCAAGCCATGCAACACAGCCAAAAGTAAATTAAAAAATTGGGGGGAGTTTTTGAATAAGGAATACATATAATAAAATTCAAAGCACACACAGAAGTTTTCCCCAACTGCTATTCCCTTAAAAGCAACCACCATCAACCATGTATATTTTAAGGATTTCAAACAGTTAGGCACTGTTACATCTTCAGGACTTCCCTGTAGCTCAGATGGTAAAGAATCTGCCTGCAGTGCAGGAGATCCGGGTTTGATCCTTGGGTTGGAAAGATCCTCTGGAGAAGGGAGCAGCAATCCACTCCAGTATTCTTGGATTACTTATTTGGATGTCACAAAGGGCCATCAGACCTCCAGGGTCCCAATGGAGGAAGGTTTCTCACTCAGGCAAAGGCATCTGATAACGCCATACAGATAGGCGGTCCACTTGCCACTAATTTCATCTCTTCAGGAGGGCCAAGGATGCCCTACTTTTGAGTCATCCTGGGGCTTCATCTGCTCAAAAGTTCACAGCCAGATGCTCGGCACGTGTCCGGAGCTCAATAGGGACACAGCAGCCGGGTCAGAGACCGCCGGGGAAAAGGGCTCAACGCTTTTTTAAAAAATGTTTTCTCTGACCAAACAAACCCTACTTCCATGGATCTATTCTAAAAGAGATAATCATGTATTAACAAAGATTTATGAATATAGATATCAAATAGAGGTCAAACCCTGTATTATTTCTAATGGTTAAAAAAAAAAAAAGACAATCCTGTTTTCCAACAACACAGCAAAGATTAAATAAATGATAGTACAGAATGTGATCATCTTAATGTTCTTAAAGGCTAATTTATCACAAGAAAATGCTAATATAAGTTCACATTTAAAAAGCAACCTGCTTATCAGACTATTATGATCATGATTTTAAAATATATTTATTTTATAGCTAAGAATAGAAAGATCAAAACAGACAAAAGCTTCTGCCCCCTGTATTTTCGATGACACATCGACAGAAGCTACCAAGAGTGAAATTAACAGTGAGCAGCAGTTTTATAGCCTGCCTGTTTGACCACTAGTGTCTAGGCATCCACCCGGTATGCAGCGCCTCTCAGGAAATTCTACAAACAAAAACACCAAACTTTTCGCAGTGAGGTCTCCTCGGAGACACAAGTAAATGGGACCTTCCCCTTTCCTTCCTTTATGCCTTTAAATTTTCTGATGCCTTCTCTAAATTTTTATCCTATTCAGACAATGTTTCTATCATTTCTATCTGATAGAAACCTTTACTCTATTCAGAATGCCTTTCTTTGACAAATATTTTAAATGCAAAATGCACCCAAAAAGTTGTCCCTAGCTAAACCAAAACATACTGTTTGTAAATGGAAATTACAAACAGTAACCTCTGGGGGATGAGATCATGGCTTTTGTAGTTTCTTCTTCAGACTTCTCTACCTTTTCAACATATTCTATAATGTGAAAAAAAAAAATTTTAAGTACTGAATTGCCAACAGTGGTGAGATTTTTTTGATAAGAAAATTCGACTTTTTAATAAAAAACAAAAAATAAAAAATGGTTGCTCAGCAGAGTCAACTGAACC
Source organism: Redunca redunca (assembly GCA_006410935.1). Taxonomy (NCBI): domain Eukaryota; kingdom Metazoa; phylum Chordata; class Mammalia; order Artiodactyla; family Bovidae; genus Redunca; species Redunca redunca. Next base: position 57,749 of record SJYQ01091768.1, on the reverse strand, counting down.
TAATGAGAAAGTGACAACTTTAAAAAGATGACGCACAGACACCCAAACACAGGAAAGAGTAAAACTGACGGGAAACGAAGGTGGAGGCTGAAAGTCTCTCACTTCACAGTTATGGTCCAGAGAGAAGGAAGAGGTAAGGGGCTGAAAGGAAAGGGGAGGTCAAGTTCTCCCATAAAAGAGTAAGAGATAAGACCCAGGCCCAGTGGGAATTAGAGTTCTAGAATTCTGCCAAGTAAGAGGGGAGTAAGACAAATAGGAAAGGAATCGTCTGATTCAACCTCCTGAGGAAAGTATGATCCAAATTAAAGAATCTGAAGCATTAATCAGAGGTAAAAACTTGGAAATACCCGTGTCCGATGAGAGAAGAAAAATTAATGAGCCTGACAACAGGTTTACTGTCGGGCCTCCTTCTAATTCGAGCTTTTCCACAGGGGCAGGGAAAAAGACATGCAAAAACTGTGATCAAAGACTGATGCTGGTTTGAGGAGAATCCCTACTCCAGCTGCTAAAGGATACAGGCGCCGGTTACATCCAGACTGTGACTTTTCTAACGCTACCACTGTTGTGCACAGTGACCTCCTCACATCAACACAGACACCCGCTGAGAAGTCATCTACCTATTCTGTTACATCAAGAAATTAAACTAGGATTTCTCACAGATCTAACCTTTCATATTAAAAAGACAGTGTATGTCTGGGACATTCTGGGCTTCTCTTTTTTTCTCTGTGAAAGAAAAGGCAATATGTAAACACAGCAGTATCATGAGTAACCAAAAGAGAAGGAAATTTTTAGAAGCTTATCGAAGATCACTCCCTTCAAGAATAATCTTCAGTGTGCAGAAAACCTTATCACAGTGTTACAGAACAGACTTGCCTGTTTACAGCAGGGACTTTGACATAACACTACATATTACCAGCTACTAGAATATGATACATGTGCGGAAAAAATCAGTTTTTCCTTTAAAAAATAGTTATCTTACAACCGTCCTATGCTAAGAGCCTACCTAAATCACTATCACAGTCTCCTTTTGTTTCTCTTTATCGAGAATTGTAGGTAGTAATAAGGGTGAAAATTGAAGAATTTATGGAATAAATTAAGACCTTTTCAACTCAGCTTGCACCTTTAAATCCCCTGCAACATGTTAATATTTGTTTCAGGCTTCAACTTAACGTATATTCTCTATAATCACTCTATTTTAACTACCACAAAGTAAAAAGCTTCCTGAATCAATGATTCATTCATTTATGGCAAAATTTTATTTTTTAAATGGCCATAAACCCTACTATATATAAACAAGGACCTACTTTACAGCACGGGAAATTATACTCAGTATCTTGTAACAACCTATAATGGAAAAGAATATACATACGTGTGTGTGTGTGTGTGTATTGCTGAGCTACTTTGCCATACAGTTGAAATTAACACAACACTGTAAATTAACTACATTTCAATTTTCTTCAATGAGTTCATCCACTAAAAAAAATACATTCTGAGCACTTGGGATATTTTTTGCTACTGCATTACAGAATAGCGATACCTATACTATCACCATCAATATATTTACTGAGGAAATGAAACTTTCAAAGTATTTTTAAACTATTTTTATAGTTATCCAATATCTAAGTAGAGCAAACAAATACTACCTATCATACGCTCCATTTGGGCCCCTATTTAATCTTCAGTTCAGTTCAGTCCAGTCGCTCAGTCTGTTCGACTCTTTGGGACCCCATGAATCGCAGCATGCCAGGCCTCCCTGTCCATCACCAACTCCCGGAAAATTATACCGCTGTCACGATCACTACAAATCCTTATGTTGATGTCTGCAAGGGCTCATGCAATTACAAATGTTACAAGGTAAAGAGTCCACACCAAACCACCCTCCCTTCTGACACCAACTGCAATTCTGGAAAAGTTCCTGATATCACCCTCGTGTTCAAGAAAAAAGAAGAAGGAAAAAATAAAAAACCCTGCCCAAACAACTGGTTACCACTGAAGAGCCTACTGCACTTTCATTAATATATTAGATATTTTGAACTGGTTAGACTCAATGTTATAAGCACCCCTCGCTTTATGAACCGCTTGACGAACTTACGCCCTATCTCCTAGTAACCAAAAGCTTCAACAAAACTTGGGTTTCTTCCTTAATTTCACTATAAGAACTCTTCAGCTACGCGAAAGTAAAGCAAACGACAAAGAGAAGCTACCATGAAAACTCAACCCGAACTGCTCAGCGCATAGGGTCTGCCAAGTTGCAGTCGACTAGTTTGCAACGCTCAAGCGCATCACCTGAGCCCCGGGGCTCAGGAGCTGGAAAACAGCCAGACGGAAAACAGCCTGGCGCGTCGGTAGCCCCGAGGCCGCAGAGGAAAACCGCGGAGCAGAAAGGGAAACGATCGAGCGGGCTGTAGACAGCTTTTTCAATACGAGCTCTCCTGACCCAGGCGGCCCGCCCGCCCTCGACACTGCACCGCTGGGCCCCGTTCCGGCCCGGATCCAGCCCAACTTGTCCAGGTCCTGGCCCGAACCTCGCAGCCACCTGCGGCCCCGAGGATGAAGGCGGACGGGGGCGGGGAAGGCCGCCGCATTCCGTGATCCTCACCATCATACTTGGGGTCCGAGCCCTCGGCGGGGAAGTCGATGGCGGGCGGCGCGGGCACGGCCGCCGCCGCGTTGCCCTCTGCCTCGCGCTCCGCGGCCGCAGAGACGCCCCCCAGCATCGCCGGGCGCGCGCGCGAGACGCCAGGCAGCCAGCCCTGCCGCCAGCCAGCTTGGCGCCGCCGCACTCGGCCCTTCCCGAGGTCGCCACCGGACCCGGAAGTAGCCCCGCGGCAGGCGGAAGACCTGTCTCGCCGCCGCCCGGAGCGACGCCGTCTCAGGCCACGCCCCGTATCGGGGCCACGCCCCGCTTCGGTGGAGAGAAGGGTGGGCTGGTCCCGCGCCGGCGCATCCTTGGTGCTGGCGCCCGGTGGGCTGGTCCTCTCGCCGCTGCGGCGGTGCGAGATCCGCCCCCTGCTACGCCGGGGTTGACCCGGGCCCGCCCTCCCCGCGGTCCGGCTCCCCTGCCCTCGGGACCTGAACACCCAGCTAGTCAGCGCTCTCACATCTCCCGCCAGGACTCCGGTGCTAGTCTAAGAATCCGGCGTCTGCAGGGACCCTCATCCAAACGTTTACTTTTTGCGGACACGTCGGTGACTTTGTCATTTGTTGTTGTTATTTATTTATTTTTAATTTTTATTTTAACTTTAGTTTACTTTACAATACTGTATTGGTTTTGCCAAACATTGACATGAATTCACCACGAGTGTACATGCGTTCCCAAACATGAATCCCCTCCCACCTCCCACCCCATAACATCTCTCTGGGACCTCCCCATGCACCAGCCCCAAGCATCCTGCATCCTGCATCGGATATAAACTGGCGATTTATTTATTTATTTTAGAAAAATCAAAAGCATCTATAGGATTCGTCTCAACGAGAACTGAACCTGTTTGGGTGAACCGTTAGGTCCCCACAAAACGGGAAATGCCAGCTAGATTCCAGAGTGAATCAGTCTCATAAAACTTCCGCTGGTTTTGAGACAACTTTCAACTGAGGTGATTTCGAAAAGTGATCCCATGGCCACACCGGATCAACGGTAGTTTGAAGCCCCTGGCTGCAAAAATCCTCTTTGCTCTCCGATGTCTCTGATGACTTGGTCGCCGACGCAATGCTGTTGGAAGTTAATTCTTAGACCGCAGATCAGATAGCATAGCTGGAATAAAAAGTCAATCAGGGAGTTTCCTGGCGGTCCAGTGGTTAACGATATGGTGCTTCCACTGCCATGGCCTAAATTCAATCCCTGGTCGCAACTAAGATTCCACAAGGGGCCTGGCGCAGCCAAAAAAAATAATAATAATAATTCCTTTCAGATTTGTGTGTTCAACTCCAGTGCCATGTGCAAAAATGGTATTGCTTAAGAATTGCATTTAGGGGACTTTCCTGGCAGTCCACTGGTTAAGACTCCCCCCTTCCAGTGTGTCAGGGTGAGGGTTTGATTCCTGGTCAGGGAAGTAAGATCCCACATGAATTTTTTTTTAATCTACTCTTAAAAAAATGTATTTGAACAAAGCTTCCTCATAGTCTACTGGTGTATTCACCCTGGCAGAAGCAATTAAAGATATAGTTCTCCAAATAACCCCCAAGGACTAGGGATCTGCCTTTCCATGTCCTGATGATGGAACCAGGCATAGCCTTTCTGGAGGGTGACTTAGCTATACATGTGCAGAGCTTTAAAAATGCAAATACTTCTGATTTATCAATTCCACTTTTGGGAATTTATCGTAAGGAACAGGTTAAAATTGAGCAAGAAGATTTAGCTTAAAAAGTATTAATTGCAACACTATGATACCCAAAACAGGACAATATAATTGGTTAGATAAATGGTGAACCTCAATACAGTGGCACACTTTGCAACCATTAAAAATGTTGGTATGCATTATTTGGTTCTCATCACTTTTTTCAACCACCACCAGAATGGAGAAAAAAACCAAACTCATTCTGGTGGGAATATAAGTGAAGGCAACCTTTCTAGAAAATGACATGCAATTTATAGTTAAAAGCTTTTAAACAGGCATACACGCCTACCTATATAGAGATGTGTATCCAAAGCAAATTGAGTGGTGAAAAAAGATAAATACAAGAATGTCCACCAAAAGAAAAAAAAGCCGTGTGTGTGTGTGTGTATCTACCAAGGCATAGTTTATAATAGAAAAGCACTGAAATAAATCCAAATTCCAAATAGAAGAGCAGTTAGGGTACAACAGTGCAATGAAACCACACTCGGGCAAAAATTGGGAGTGGGGGGAAGGTACACGTTCCTCTCTCAGTTTCCACGATATCGCACAATTCTAGTTCTCTCTTTTACTGATCCTTCATCTCAGTATCTCAGTATCCCTTTCTGGACCCTCCTTCTCCAAATGTGTAATTTTGTAGGGCTTTTGTCATGTCACCCCAAATTCTCAGGAGATAACCACGTGCATCGCTATCAGTTTACATACCACCAATAACCTGACAACTCCCAAATGTATCTCGGCAACACAGACTTGTTCTCTCAGATGGCTTAAAAGCTTCTCGAATTTGTCTGAAAGTGAACTCTTAATGTTCCTCCTAACACTTTATACTATCCTTCTCCATCTATTTAAATTAGCACACAATGCACCTATTTGTCCAAGTCTAAAACATGAGTCAATTTTTATTCCATATCCAGAATATATCTAAAGTGAAAATGGAAGTCGCTCAGTCATGTGAGACTCTTTGCGACCCCATGGACTGTAGGAATTCTCCAGGCCAGAATACTGGAGTGGGTAGCCTTTCCCTTCTCCAGGAGATCTTCCCAACCCTGGGATCGAACCCAGGTCTCCTGTATTGCAAGCTGATTCTTTACCAGTTGAGCCGCAAGGGAAGCTCAGAATGTATCTAGGCTGCCTACAAATTAATAATATAAAAAATAGAAACATGATACAGATAAACATGCAATACTAAACATATCGGTAACCAAAAGGAATCCTGTAAGGCCCATAAGTTAGGAGAAGATGCACGAATTTCACTAGTTATAGGTAAAAGTTGCCTGCCACGACGAAGACCTGGCACAGCCAAATAAATATTTTTAAAAAAATGAAATAAAATATAAAGGGTACTTACTCGGTACCTGTGGGCTTTACTGCTGAGTGGCTCAGCAGCAGAGCATCCACCTGCAACTCAGGAGAGGCAGGTTCAATCTCTGGGTTGGGAAGGTCCCCTGAGGGAGGCCATGGCAACCCACTCTTGTCTGGAGAATCCCATGGACAGAGGAGCCTGGTGGGCTACAGTCCACACACAAGCACACTTTGTACCTGTTTCTTTTAAAAACATCATCACTATTAAGACCTGGGAGGTATCCCGAGACAGAAAGTAAGTACAAACACCCAGGAGTACGAATGAATCTAGTTCATTTCAAAGAAAGAAAGAAGCGATAAGAGGAGAAAGGAAGCAGGAGTGGCTGGAGAACTGGTTAGACCTTGTGAGAACAAAATTTAGACTCCTCTGTAAGGCCCATAGGGCCTTTCAAGAGCTGCCCCAGGGTTCCTTTTCCAGCTTCACTCATCACTCTCACGGCAGTCTATGGGACCATGCAGATGACCAAGACTCATGACCTCAGCGTTCATGAGAAGGGGCCAGAGCAGCGATGGCTCCTGAGGCCACAGCTTCCAGAGCAGGGCCAGAGTCACACAAGAAGCAGGGCAGGAGCCTTAGTGACTGAACGACTGGTGGCTGTTGGCTGCACAGAGGGTCTTCACCCACCTTCTCCACTTACACTGCGTGCACCGTGTAGCTTTTTCCTCTTGCTGAAGCAGACAAAACTTTCACATTTCGGAACACATGTTCACTCGTGGTGAATTCATGTCAATGTTTGGCAAAACCAATACAGTAAAGTAAACTAAAGTTAAAATAAAAATTAAAAAAAAAAACAAAACTTTCTAAAGAGATGGAAGTTTCTTCATGGCAGGGGTGGGGATCTCAAAGTGGGGGCTGGCATTCCTGAGGAAGGGACCCTCTTTTTGGCAGAATGGGCATGTGTTTGTATGCGTCTGGATGTGTGTGTCTCTGTGTATATGTGTGTATGCACAAATGCCTACCCAGTCTCTCCCTTACCTTCCGCATCACTAAGCACCCTAGTGAAACCTTCCCATCAATATTCAGATGGACTTTGTCACCTATTGGGAGAGACAGGTCAGTAACATCAGAGAATGTCCCCAATAGCTACCTTTATCAATTATCCTGTTACATCAATAATGATGATTACCAAAGAGGAGGTAAGTGCTATAAACCTTAATAGAATTAGTGGTCTATCCATGCATGTTTGCAGGTAATGAGATGGGAGGAGGTATAAATTTCTCATCTCTGTGGTAGGGAGTTAGAAGATACTGCTTGATGGATCAATAAACAGATATTTAAGTATATAAGGTCACTAATAAGGTGCTTAGTGTAAAACTGGGGGTTGGATCCATTTCATCATCTTTCCTAACTACTTATTCATCTCATGTTAAGGAATTGTCCAAGTCACACACTGGGACCCAATCTTCTCTAGTTTGTCTCTAATTCTGCAGTGTCTCTAATTCCTCTCTTTTTACTCTAACAGCTCCAACCACCTGTAGGTGTCTAGCAATGATCAGGGAGTATGAGAGTTTGACCAAAGGTATGACACCTTGATAGGCAGCCTTCCAGATGGCCCCCACAGATCTCTGCCTACCTGTCTTCACACCCTTTTCAAGTTCCCACTCTCAGTGTACTAAGGTTAGTTTGTACAGTGGTTAGCATATGGAGAACTGATGGTCTAAGGTGTCCAAGATTAGCTTAAAAGATGCTGTGACTCCCACTCTGCTTTCTTTCCCTCATCCCTCCTTCTGGGGGAAACACAATGCCCTGTTGTGAGCAAAGCCCAGGCAATGAGGATCTGAGCCTACCAATAACATGGAAGTGTGCTTAGAGCAGATTCTTCTTTCCTAGAACCCTAAAATGTGGGCAGCAAGACAATGGCTGGACAGCCACCTTAGGAGAGACTGAGCTAGGACCACCAAGCTTTGCTGCTCTCAGATGCCTGACCCTCAGAAACCGTGGAAAAAAAATAAATGTTTGCTTGGGGGGTAATTTATTACACAGCAATAATAAATACATATGCTTAACTAGATTTCCAGCCTCTTATTAGGGTAAGGAACAGCCTAAGGCAATGCCTTGTGAAGATTCTGTTGATCTGCCTGGCTACCAGGCAACAGATGTGATGTCATCAGGATTAGAACCCTCACTCTATACAGTCTTGCCAATGTGGGATGACAAGTCCCAGATGAACAGACTTTTCCGGTAAGGACATCTATTTCTGCTTTCCTCTTTACTTCCCCAAACAAGGTCAATTACTAAAGGGATCGTCAAGCCAAAATCGTTTCTTAATATTCCTTTTGTCAACAGACACACTTGAAATGGTGATTTAACGTGGTTATTGGCAATTAAGAGTGTGTCACCCCCATTTCAATCCCTGGACTTCTCTTTAAGTTTTGGGGCCTCAACCCCACTGCAACATGCAAGAGGTATTGTTTTTTAACAATTTTTATATAGGGCTAGTCAGATATATGATTTCAGTGAGTTGTTACTATTAAAAATGAATATATAAATAATAATCACCATTTTAAAAGTTAAGCTATAAAATATTTCAACTGAAAATATCAGGATGCATATTGGAAAAGATATTTAACTTTACTTAACGCCTCGCAGTTTCATCCAATATAAGCCATGTAATGTGGAACAAGGGCAGTTTTGGGATAACTTTCCTTTTTTTTCTAAAGCTCCTTGAGACTAATGAAATACTGCACTGTTAAAAATGACTTTTAATGTTCCTTTGGGAGTCCCTGAGCACTTTTATTTTTATGTCCATATTCTCATAACCCTTACATCCTCACTCCATCAGGTGGATTTTATTTTTCAAATTATTAAACTTTGTAAGGATAAAGTTCTGTTCCACCATGACTCTCTTAAATCCCTATACCTCCCCCTTCCCTGCCCTACACAGCTGTCGGTTTAGCATATACTACTCCAATCTTTATTCAATTACATAGGTAAGTATGTACTACAACAGAACAGCATCGTTTCGAAAGGGTTTGGTTTTGCAAAAACAATGGCTAAAAACACATTTTTCTGCAACTTGCATCTTGTTTTCCACTCTGAACCATGTCCTGGGCAACTTCCATGTTCAGTGTAACATAGTGTTACATGTTTAGTGTGACTTGATATTCCATAATTTGGCCATGCCTCCAGCTGAGGGAGACACAGGCGTCTCCGATATTACAAACAACTTGATAAGTAACATCTGTATCCAGTTTGTTTACACAGAGTTCCACCACTAGTAGCTGTGACTTTTAACAGATTATTCAACCTGTCTCAGTTGTTCGTTTGTAAAGATCCCACTTCACCCAACCTTACAGGGTTACATGAGACTTAAATGAATTGACCTATTTGTGGGCAGCTCTTGGTAACTGTAACCCAAAGCCGTTATTTTCTTCCGTTAGCTTCGATCCTTCAGTTTCGGCTCCTGGGAGACGACTCCAGGGGCCGTGCGCTCAGCGTCATTTTCCAAATCAGAGTAACTCTGAACCGGGTGGGAGAGTCTTCCTCTGACATCTCTTATTTTCCTGGTGAAGGTGAGAGGATTTTCTGACGGTTATGGCTTTTCTACTCAAAGGTTAACGGAAGTGAGCTGGACACACATTCTCCAACCCACGAGCAGCTCCTTCTACCTAGATGCCCAGGCTGGTCCCTCACCATCACGCTTGGGGTGCGAGCTCTCGGCCAAGAAGTCAATGGCAGGCGGCGCAGACACAGTCCCCGCCAGGTCGCCCTCTGCCTCGCCCTTCCGCCTCGAGCTGCGGCCCAACATCCCCGGCGATGCGCGAGCCATAACTCAAACTACCCGCCAGTGCATCGCGGCTCTAAACTGACCCGGCAGCTATCGCCACCGGATGCGGAAGTGGCCCCTTGCGAGGCGGAAGTCCCGCCCCGGCCCCCCGCGCTCCGCTGTCGCGGGCGGGCCCTGGTTGAAGCCCCGCCCCTTCTCCGTCGACTGTGGAGGGCAGGGCTGGTCTAACGTGGATGCAGCCCTAGAGCTCGCGGCCAGGTGGGCTTCTCCTCGGGCGACTGCCGGGGATGCAGGGCTGGCCTGGGTGCGCCCCGGCCCGCTTGATCGCAGCCTTCGCTCCCGGCAGCCTCTCCCCGCTGCCCTGGAGAAGGCTAAAGCCCCCCGCTGACCCTCAGACCCCATTTAGGTCTTTCCTCCCCAAGTAAGCAGAACTCTTCATGTCTAACTGGTCCATCATTTCTTTTCTCCCTGGTCTGCACATTGCCTCATAAGGAAGACCCTGCAGTTAAATGGGTGAATGAATGAGTTTATTGCTCAGATGAGTACTTAAAACATTGTAATAAGTCTTGAATGACTCCCCTTAGTAAGCAAAGATTGTAAACATAAAAGCGTAAAGACAGAATTGTGAAAGGGAACTTCATATTACCTCCCTGTTCCCAGCAGCTGTAAAGTAAGCTCCTCGGGGAGCTGACACATCAAATTTGCTGCCGGGGAATCCCAGAACCAATCTTTAAAACTTTACACTGTTGAAATTATTTTATCTATTATCGTTTGGAATTACCTCAAGGCATTTTCTTTGTTATACTCACCAACGCCTTAATGGTGCATTTATTTTCTGGAATCAGACATTGGCCTTCTAGAGGTTAGCGTAGATGAGTAAGAGTGAAAGCTAAAACAAAATCGTATCTTTGGCAAAACAAAAATTGTATTGTTAATAGTATTTCACAAGGAATACGCAAACTTTTCCAGAAAACCTTTTGAGTCAAGTTCCATTTGGCCATTTTACTCTGTCCCCTCTTCTTTCCCCTTTCTGGAATTAAACACTCTTCACTTTATCCAAATCTTTTTCTATTCACTTCTGTACCTGGCCATGTGCCCCTAGAACAATGTATATTTTGGACTTTAGTTTCTGGATTCTTACTGAATGTTGTATTATTGTTCTACAACTTGCTCTATCAATCAACAATGTGACTTTGAGAATTTTTTCACTACTGCATTTTATTTTATTAATTTTTAGCCACACCTTACAACATGTGGCACCTTTGTTCCCCGACCAGGGATCAAACCAGTGTTCCCTGCATTGGAATGGAAAGTTTTAACCAACAGACCACCAAGGAAGTCCCCAATTACTGCATTTTATATATTACTCACATGCAAAGCTTCTATGACCGAATTAGGTGAAAGTATTTTCAGATTCCCCAGCAAGAGTGGATTTGATTGCCCACGAGGCCCCCGTTCTGACCACCATTGCCACCTTTTTATGCTAGTGTGCCCCACACTCCTTTTATTTGCCCAGTAGATCTTTCACACTTGTTTGTTAGCCATTCCCTTGTATTTGTTGGAGCCTGTAAAATGCAAATCTAATTATCCCTTCCTCATTGTGTTGTTGAATGTAATTAAAGAGTACATATAATTCAGACATACAGAAGATGTACTGGGCATATAATACCATGATAACAAGTATTATTATTATCTCTGATGTATATATTCCCTTATTGCCCTAGAATCGACTTTTCTAAGAGACTTCATTCTGCCACAGACACTGACAATACCAAGATCAGAGAAAGCATTCTGGTGGTAGCAAAACTTCCTTAATCCTCCTTTATTGTACTAAGCTAGGATATTTTTCAGAAAGTTGTGAATTTTTTCCAGCAGCGTTTTAAGACAATCTACACACTGAGATCTCCCTCCATTTCTTTTACTGCTGCTACCCCATCTGCCTAGGAAATCCCATGTCCCTAGCCTTTTCTGGTCTTGCAGTAAATCGATGTATATACAGCTTAATGCTGGGGAATATATGTTCTGACACTAACTGAGATCACAAGCGACATACTTAACTTCTAATCTATAAAATGGAAATAGTAATTGTACCTACTTCATAGTCTTATTGTAAATAGTAAATGAGTTAATATTTTTAAACCATTCAGAAGAAGTTCCTGGGGGCATAGGGACCTCTCAGCTATTAGCTGGTAGCCAGTATTAATGCTACCAGCAGAGGCTCAGGGACTTCCCCGGTGATCCAGTGGTTAAGACTTCACCTTCCAATGCAGGGGTATGGGGTTGATCCCTGGTGGGGAGCTGAGATCCCACATGCCTCAAGGCCAAAAAACCAAAAAAATAAAAAAACAGCAACAATATTGTAACAAATTTAATAATGACTTTAAAAATGATCCACATCGAAAAAAAGAAAACAACTTAAAAAAATACCTTTGCTTAATGCTCATCCTTCCTCTTTGCTCCTAGGAGGCTGTTCTTCCTCCCAGCAGTGACGGACATCACTCAGGTCAGACACTGTGATCCTGGTGGGAGTGTCGGTGGTTCCTTAGCCTTTGACCATTAGACTCTCCCTAACAGGAAGAGTTCTTCTGAAAGTATATAATTTGTGTCTTCAGCGCTCACCGAGGTGAGTTGGACATTCTTCCTCCTTTCTCCCCATTTCTTCCCCCTTCCTCCCCATTTTTTCCCCTTGCCCCTCTCCTTCAAGCCTGCAGTGTCCTAAGAATATAAATGTTGGGTACATATGGTTGGTGCAGCCACAGAAGGAAACAAGAACAAGACTTGGAAGAAAGTTGATTCTACTCACAGGTCCCAGAGCAGGGTCACCTCGTGCCGCGCAAGGGAAAGGAAAGCATCAGGTTTTAGTTAAGGGGCACAAGATAGGAGTGAGGGGAAAGCCTGAGCCCAACCTTGATTGGGGTTGGTTTCTTTCTTTTTTTTTTTTTTTTTGATTGGGTTTTTATTGGGAGAAGCAAGATACAGCAGAGTGAGCAGCTTAGGATTGGCTTGTTGGAATAATTCTGGAAGGCTTTACCATAGGGGTATCTCAAGTTTTCCCTGGTGGCTCAGATGGTAAAACATTTGCTTGCAATGCGAGAGACCTGGGGTTCAATCCCTGGTTTGGGAAGATCCCTGGAGAAGGAAATGGCAACCCACTCCAGTACTCTTGCCTGGAAAATCCCATGGACAGAGGAGCCTGGTGGGCTACATTCCATGGAGTTGCAGAGTCAGACTGAGTGACTTCACTATCTCAAGTTGCCTGGCAGCTGGCCCTGGGGTAATTTAGGGGACAGGAAGTATTGGCTCCTGTGTGAGAGTGAGATAAGGAAGAGGTGAGGTCTTTAAGCTTGGGATGGGTTGGTTTGCATGGGTTAATGAACTCTGCTATCTCTATGAGTTGACTAGCTCTGGGACAGTCTCTCCTGGCCAGCAAGCTTTTTAAGATGTCAAAGCATCAGCATCGTAAAATACAGAAAATAAGAGCATGTGATCCATCAATGCAGATCTGGTTGCTTCTGCTCAGAACACATCCCTGCCCCAGCCCCCACTTCACCCAACTTCTAGTTACTATCCCTCAGGTCTGTAACAAAATGTTGACTAGTTGCATTTATACATGTCATAGGACCTCCTGCCCTTTGTTAGTTTGATTGAGCCCCACCATAACAAAGTGCCACAGAGTGGGTGGCTTAAACAACAAATGAATTTTCTCATAGTTCAGGAGGCTGAACTTCCAAGGTCATGGACCACAGGGAAAAAAAAAAAACAAAAGATATCCATAATAACCTAAGCTGGTAACGAATCCGCCTGCAATATAGGAGACCTGGATTCGATCCCTGGGTTGGGAAGATCCCCTGGAGAAGGCAATGGTGACCCACTTCAGTACTCTGGCCTGGAGAATTCCATGGACTGTATAGTCTGTCGGGTTACAAAGAGTTGGACAAGGCTGAGAGACTTTGACTTTCACATCTGGGGTCTTAATTGCCTGACCAGGGACTGAAGCTGCTCCCCCTGCACTGGAAGTGTGGAGTCTTAACCACTGGACCGCCAAGGGAGTCCCCACACTTCCCCATTTTATAAGGATGGCTGTTCCTGGATTACAGTCCAATTCAAGGACCTCACATTAACTAGATTACCTTTACAGAGACCCTATCTCCAAATAAGGTCATATTCTCAGGTGGTGGGAGTCATGACATGAATGTGTTGCAGGAAGGGGGACCCCTTCGAGGGCCCAAAACTGGGCTCTTGTCTAACACTCAGAAATGAATTGTCCAAGGAGACCCATGTGCTGACAAAGCAAGAGATTTATTGGGAAATGGCACCTGGGTGGAGAGCAGTATGGTAAGGGAACCCAGAACAGCTCTGCCACATGGTTTGCAGTCTCGGGCTTTATGGTGATAGGATTAGTTTCTGGGTTGTCCTTAGCCAATCATTCTGACTCAGAGTCCTTGCTGGTGGTGCATGCCTTGTTCAGCCAAGGTGAATGCCAGAGAGAAGGATTCTGGGAGGTGGTGGGACAGGTGGTATCTGCTTTGACCTTTCCCAAACTTCTGGTTGGTGGAGGCTTATTAGTTCCCTGTTCCTTACCAGGACCTGCTGCCTAAAACAACTCATGCAAATAGTTACTATGGTGCCTGGCAAGGGTGGGCGGTTTCCATCAGTGTGCTTCCCCTAACAAATGTATCTACTGTGTGTGTGTGTGGGGGGGGAACATACTTTAACCTAAAACACTGGCCTCACAGCTTTCTCTTCATCTACTACGCACAGCCTCCCACTCTGCACTTCAATAGCACTTCATCCGTCTCCCACACGTGCTACATCCATCTCCCATGTGTGCCAAGGCACTTCAGTCATGTCCAACGCTTTGCAACCCTAGATCTGTAGCCAGCCAGGCCCCTCTGTCCATAGGATTCTCCAGGCAAGAATACTGGAGTGGGTTGCCATGCCCTCCTCCAGGGGATCTTCCCGACTTAGGGATCCAACCCACGGCTCTTGCATCTCCTGCATTGGCAGGCAGCTCTTTACCACGAGCAGCATCTGGGAGAGGCCTCCATCTCCCACAGCATTTAGCATACCTTCATTCTAAATGTTGCATTTTTGAAGCCAATTTCTCTTTCTCCCTCCAAGTCCCCTCCCCATAAAAGCACAGTGAAAACCCCATTAACACAAGCACTGTTGATGTGTCTCTTAGTCATTTTTCTCTGTATGATGTACACCTTCTGATGCTCACTGGATACTCAATGAAAAATTGATGAATGAATGAAAGTGTGAACTGTTTGGAGGGGAAGGTGGTCCATGTAAATAACTATACTCATAAATTAATGTGTTTGTTGCCTGGAGAACATTTAAATCATTTTTACTAATTTCCGGAAGTAATCCTCTTAGGATGCATGACATTAGGCTTGTAACTTAAAGGATTTATACATTTTCCCTGTAAGCAATTTATTACGTTCCATAAAGAATCCCCTTGGAATCAATTTCATCACAGTTGCAATCTAATTTGAGATACATGATACCTATTCAATATTGTGTTATAACTCTGCATTCAACAAGTATCAGTTATGTTTGATCATGTTCTTCATATATGCACTAAAGTTATTTTTTATTATTTGCTATTTTGTTTCATCTACTGTGAAGAAAGTCACTGCTTCAAGCATTTCTAAGTTGTTACTGTTAAGACTTAGAGACCAATTGACTTTACATACCTATCTTTTCTCATCAGCCAAACTTTTATACTCTAATTGGGTTTCCATTGATTGTATTGACTCTCTCTCTCGTCTTATTTTTATTCTTGTTTTTGTTTTACATTGGTCCAAAAAAAAAAAAAAAACCAAACAAGAACCATATGAATCATTATGGTAATAATACACACTATGGTTTTGTTCAAACAAAAGATGTTGTTAAATATCTTTATTGACCAGCCAGCTGCACCCTTATTTCATAGTAAACATGTTTTCACAACTATTTCTCCTCCCTCATTTGAAACCTGAAGTCATCACATCACTGTCCATTTCTCTGTCTGCATCTTCTGACTTTTGTGTCGTTCCTTTATGTTCATGGAAGGCTCTGTTTCAGCCATCCTGCTCCTCAGTCAGAATTGTTACTCCCCACTTTACCATCTGTATGGATGACAAAGTCACCTTGATATACAGTTGGCACCAGTTTTCAGAGAAGTGGGGGAAGTGGAGCAATAGAAGAGCCAGAGCCGGGCGACCTCTCTGAAGAACTCCCTCCTCTGCTCCCATGATCGTGTTTCCCGTATTTTCCACATGTAACATCACTTCTGCATTATGCCCAGATAAAACTGGCATTAAAAAAAGAAACTCTGAAGAGTGACACCAGCAAAAACGGTAGCGTATGAACCTCAAGGGGCCGACTCTAACAGTGAAAATCCTGCCAAAAAACTGTCAGACTCACCCTTATCAAAGCTCCAGAAGACAGTCAAAGGTTTTCCATAACTAAACACATGCTTGGTGGTTCCCAAGACTCCAGGTTCCCAGTGCAGAGGGGCCAGGCCACTCTCTAGCTGCAGTGCACAGGGTTCTCATTGCGGTGGTTTCTCTCGTCGCTGAGCGTGGGCTGGAGGGCTCCGCAGGCTCTAGATCACAGGCTCAACAGTTGTGATGCACACCGGATTAGCTGCTCCGAGGCATGTGGGATCTTCCCAGATCAGAGAAAAGCCTACTCAGGAACAGAGACCCAACACAGCCAAAATAAATAAAATTACTTAAAACAATTACTAGTATGATCATTTGTAAGCTCCCCTGAGACTTGAGTCTACTGTCAGCGTTGGCTGTCATTCTTCTTTTTAAAAAAAAAAAAGTATTTATCTTGGCTGTTCCAGGTCTTCGTTGGGGCATGCAGGATGTTTAGTTGGAGCATATGAACTCTTCGTTGCAGCATTCAGGAACTAGTTCCCTGACCAGGTATCGAACCCCAGCCCTCTATATTGGGAGCACAGAGTCTTGGCCGCTGGACCACCAGGGAGGTTCCCTGATTGTCATTCTTCAAGTCAGAAAAATGCTAAGCCTGGTGGTAGCCTCTTCCTTTGGCATCCTTCACTTTGCTCAGCTCCACGTTGAGATATTTTTCTACTGAAGCTGTGAATTGTTTCTTCCAAATGCATATCGAGGTGAATTACACATTCAGTCTTCCTTTCCTCGCTCGATTTTCTTTACCATCTCTGTCTTTGAGTCTCTGTGTCCAAGTCTTCAAGTCACCTTGCTTATTGCCACTCAGCCCTCAGGCTTCAATCTCTCTGTACTTTCTGCAGGAAAACTGAAAGTTGCTCAGTCGTGTCTGACTCTTTGCGACCCCATGGGCCATACAGTTCATGGAATTCTCTAGGCCAGAATACTGGAGTGGGTAGCCTATCCCTTCTCCAGGGGATCTTCCCAACCCAGGAATTGAACCGGTGTCTCCTGCATTGCAGGCAGATTTTTTACCAACTAAGCTATCAGGGAAGCCTACTCTGAGCTCCCCCTCCCATTTACCCATGCCCTTCCAGTTGTGTTATTTTTCTCCCACTCTTCTCTTCTGGAAAATTGTCCTTAATTGCGTAGATGTTTTATATAAACATCCTGAAAGCTACTGAAGGCAGGGACAGTTTAGACTAACTCATCATTTCTCTTTCCCTGACTTCCAAAATAGTACCCGTATCTTTGGTTCAGTTCAGTTCAGTCGCTCATTCGTGTCCGACTCTTTGCTACCCCATGAATCGCAGCACGCCAGGCCTGCCTGTCCATCACCATCTCCCGGAGTTCACTCAGACTCGCGTCCATCGTGTCCGTGATGCCATCCTGCCATCTCATCCTGGGTCGTCCCCTTCTCCTCCTGCCCCCAATCCCTCCCAGCATCAGAATCTTTTCCAATGAATCAACTCTTTGCATGAGGTGGCCAAAGTACTTTGGTTACCTAGGTGGATATTTGCTGAATGAATGCAAGTGTCAGCTGTCTTAGGAGAAAGGAGCTAGACACAGCTAAGTGTTGAATGTGTGAACCAATGGCTTTTTTGCCCAGATGAACATTCAGAACATTATAGTAAGTGCTACAGGAGTCCTTTCAGAAGGCACTGCATTTGTAAATTTATTTTAATCTTTATAT
>SJYQ01091768.1:15801-40174 GCA_006410935.1 Redunca redunca | reverse complement strand
GCCCCCCGCCCGAGCGCCCCCCGGAGCCCCAGGCTCGCCTCCCTGCCCCCTCCAAGAGACAAACTTTCCCACCGGGTCGGCCCGCCGCGCCAGCGCCGGTCCGCTCCGCCCTCGCGCGGCCGGCCACCTGGCCGGGTCCCTGCCGGGCGTCCCGAGTTGCGCACGCCGGCCGCCGGGCGGAGCGGGCACCCACTCGCGGGGAGAGGAGGGGGCCGGCCCGGCGTCTTGGTCCCCTCCACTCCCCAAAAGCGCGTGTGCCGGGGTCCTAGTCCTTTATCTTCGGGGCAGGAAGAGCCAGCTTACCTGGAGAGGGGGTGGCGGGAGAGGGCAATCAAGATGTTTGAGAAGATTTGGCGGAACCCGAAGTTTTTACGGTCTTAGGACTTTAACCTCGCTTTATGATGAATGCAATCGAGATCGTTTTTGGTGAATAGTTCTTTTATTTTCCGGGAGGCCTATAAGGAGGGCTGACTTGTTGATGGGAAAAGCACGTTGGTTGTTTAAAGTAAATAACACTCAAATAACAGGAAAACTGGTTGAGAAACTAGTTAGCACCTGTTTTTCAAAGTGAGCCCACTGTTTTAGCTTCTTCCACGTGTTAGTGGAGTCTCAAATCTTAACTTGTATATTTGGAACACCATTCTCCTCTTTTGACTGTATTTATTCATTCAAAATGGATTGGTGATAATGAATCATCTGTCTCACTTGTTTGTGTTTAGAGCCAGTTTCACTTTCTTTTCTGTGACATTGAATTAAGTCTACAGAGTGTGGTTTGTAGAAGTTTAAAGGTAGTCGATGTGTTTACTTACAAGTAATTAAAACCCAGA
The DNA here is from genome assembly GCA_006410935.1 of Redunca redunca. Taxonomy (NCBI): domain Eukaryota; kingdom Metazoa; phylum Chordata; class Mammalia; order Artiodactyla; family Bovidae; genus Redunca; species Redunca redunca. The sequence continues at coordinate 39,347 of SJYQ01091768.1, read as the reverse complement.
TTGTGTCTTTTTAAAGCATATGTGTTTGAAAATGGCAATACAGCTAGGTGGATTACATTGTTAATATATTAAAAAGCAGAATGTAACAGTTTCTTTTTGCATGTATTGATATTATTACCACAGTGTGTGAGGCGAGCCATAATGTTTAGAGAGATGCTTATTCTTCTAAAAATGAAAAAGAAACGTATATTCTAGCTTCTTGTCCCCACAAGGGAGAAGACATACCATAAGAGGGACAGCATTTTAAGACTCTCGAGTCAAACATTGTACTTAGAGCGAGTTACACTCAAAGGAAACACTTGTGAAGTCACCTTGTCTCATTCCTCCACACACCATCCAACCTTGATTCTTGTACCCAATTTTTTTCAAACATGCTTTTGTAGTTTTTTATCTGTCATTAGAAGATGTTGAGAGAAGTTTAAACTGTTCATTGAAGTAGTTGCTTAAAAGTCCTGAGATTTATAACAGTAATGTTTAAAAGCTTTTCTGAGAGTAAAGAACACGTAACATGTGAATCCTACACAGCATAGTTTGGCTTCCAGAAAGGTTTCTCTGTAGCAGATGGAGTTCAGTTTAATGCCTGATGGTTTCAGGGTAAGGATTCATTGGCTGAATACACATAATGGAGGAGAGTGGATGGTTTCGGCTTTCCCAAGTTATAATGCTGTTTGGTTGTCAGTGACTGAGTTGTTTTACTTTTTTTTTTAAAGAGTTGTTCCCCTCGCCCCACCCCCGAAAAAAAGGCAACTGCAGCAAGTAAAACAGTTTTATTAGGTCATTAGTGAATGATTGTCCTGAAAGGGATGTTCACCCCAGAAAATCAAGGGTTTTGCTATTTAACATTGTTGTAAATAAGGCTAGGTCAATTTGCTTTTTCCTTTTCTTCCTCCTCTACTCCTTCCTCTCTTGTTTTCTTTGTCTTGCTTCTTGTTTTGTAGTTTCTTTTGACTGTCAAATGAGGAAAGTGTAATTTTTATCTGGATAATGTGGCTGCTGCTTTCTTCCTGAGTAAGGGTCCTGTACTATATTTTACTTAGATTCAGTTTTTCTTAACACTTCAATTCAGTTTTTCTTTTTGTTACAATCTAAGTAACATCTTCTTTTCTATTTGTACGGAAGGTTCCAAAATTTTTTCTTTAAGGTTGCAGTTTTTAGGGAGGTGATAATCTGGCTTTCATGTAAAATCACAACAAAGTCAAGGCTTAAAAAAACCCTTGTTTCGAGTAGACAGTGCATCATAACATTTGTTAAGGTGTCAGGCATGGGTATTTATTTCACTGTTTTGAATATTTTTTGAAACAAGTTTTAATTCTACGTCAGAGTCCTTAAGGATTAAATGAGATACTTGATACAAATCGGTCACCTGCAGCCTGGTGCTAAGAGCAGACACTGGTTCCATTCTCTCTTCCCAGCTCATTCACCTGTTCAGCACGTGTGGGGAGAGCTTTCCCTGTGCCAGGTCAGGGCGTACAAACAGGAACACGAGGGAGAGGATCGTGGCAGGCTCCCCCGGAAACCAGCAGAGGGTGCCCCGCTGCTGGGGAGCTTCTAGGAGGGGTTCTCAGCCTGTCTTGGGGGAGGGGGCTGTCCAGGCAAGTGTCCCGGAGGAAATGCCATCTAAAAGGGAGCCGGGGGAGTGTTCACTGGCTGGAGGTGGAAGGGTGGGAGAGAGCTGGGGGAAGACCAGCCTGTGCAGAGCCAGGGAGAGCAGGTAGGAGAGGGCCGAGCCCTGGGGAGGCTTCTGGGGCTGGCAGAGCAGGGGTGCAGGGGTCGGGGAGCTGTGAGGGGCGGGGCTCACCTGGAGGGTCACCTGCAGGGCGGTGGCCTGCTCGGCTGGCCGCCGCTGGGGGGCTGTGCGCTGGGCCTTGGTGGAGCCCGAAGGAAGCGCAGCCGGGGGTGTGGGGCCTGGCACCTGTGCCCAGCGGTGACTAGTTTGGGTTAGGGTGGCCCTGATTTCGTAGGCCCGGTGGATTCTGTCCAGTCTCTCATAGGTCCTTACGAATATTAAGTTAGTGACTAACACAGTGCCCAGCACGTAGAAAGTGCTCAATTAATGGTGGTCCTAGATTTTAGTGGGGTTCAGAGAGAAAATTATAGTGAAGTACTTTTATAACACTTGTTTGTTTTCCAGTTTGATGTCAGAAATGCCTTAACGGGCTTCATTTTAAAAAGTCATATATACCAAATAAATGAGCCTCTTCAGAAAATATGTTTCAAAAGTGAGACTTCCTATATTTTTTAAAAAAGTAATATTGTTGAAACAATGTCATTTTAAACCTGAAGCTGATAGTTAGGGTTTCTTTTCAGGTAGTTGAGACTTTCCCCTGAGGAATTATATATGAATTGAAAATTGAGCCAAAGGTGTTAGTGCATTTCACATTCTAGGTTTAAGCAAAAGAGAGAAAAAGATACTTCGTGAATGTAGAGAATTGAAAATTGAGGTACTTGATTGTAAATCAAAATATTACATTTTCAGAGGGCGTGAAATAGAATGACATGATCTAATCAAATACTTCACTGAAGATTTTATGATGAAAAATTGTTGGCATGTTCCTATTAGCACAGTGGTAAACACCCGGAGAAAATTATTACAGAGCTAAAAAAGATACTGTTGCTTTTATATTGGAGTGATTTATTGGAAAATTAGCCTGCTTTCAGTTATTTTCAAAGAGTTAATGGTGGAATAAGTAGATTACTTTTCTCGACCTTGTGAAGCAAATGTGTGCTTTTTGTCTTTACAGAGTTGAACAATGACCATAGTTGACAAAGCTTCTGAATCTTCAGACGCATCAGCCTATCAGAACCAGCCTGGCAGTTGTGAGGCTGTCTCACCTGGAGACATGGATGCAGGTTCTGCCAGCTGGGGTGCTGTGTCTTCGTTAAATGATGTTTCAAATCACACACTTTCTTTAGGACCAGTACCTGGTGCTGTAGTTTATTCAAGTTCATCTGTACCTGAAAAATCAAAACCGTCACCACAAAAGGATCAAGGTATTACTTTTTAAAAGACGGAATCACTACAGGAAACTCCTGTGTAAATTCTGTCTATGAGTTGGTAGTTTCAGAGAGGGGCTTATGTTGCAAGGTAAAGTATCGCCACCTGAGTGGCCAGCAGAGTCGCGTCCCTTGACGGGCTTCATCTTCCTCTGCTTCTGCTTCATGGTTAAACATACGTATCCTAACAGGGTAAGGTTATTTTTAGTTACTGTTAATTTCTTTAGTTATCCTAATTTTTTGAAGGATAAACTTTCTTCTGGTGAGAATCGAGATGGACAAGCGTTTTGTTAACTTGTCAATTAACTACCGTGCCCTAAGTAAATGTCTGCCTCTTAAAAATTTAAAACCAGTTGACTTTTGACAAGTGAGCTCTGCCCAACTTTGTTTTCAATTTTTTGTTTAATTTTTTTCCCAGTTAAAGCCATCTGTAGTCATAAAGCTCTTTGAAAGAGAGCAGGTCACGTAAATATTACATTATGTATCAAACCATATAAATGCGGTTACATGTATTAAAACTCATCCAGGTAAGTAAGATGGGGACACTTTAGCTGGCGCTCCTAAAACTTGGGGATTTGAAAGCTTTGAAGTTGTGAGAAAAGGTTGATTCCCACTCAGGACCCTGTTCAGGGAGGATGGCTTGGCCCTGGGATTGTCTCAGTCCTCTCGGTGCCTGTGATGCTGTGACGTGGGCTGGGGGGTGCGATTTGCTGAAGGTGTTTGGTGGGGATTTTGTCTCACAGAACAGTTTTACTGACTGTTGTCCAGAGAGGTTTAGAGACCTTTATAAGCAGGACTCTGCCACAGGGTGTCTTCTCGCAGACCCAGCCTCCTCTAGCCTTGCTGGGGCGCCTCTCTCCCTCAGGACTGACTTGGTGTCGCCCCACCTGGCCACTTTTGGGGCCCTTGCCACACGTTTTCAAGGCTCACGTCTCTGTTCCTGATTTGGCTCGCCCTTCTTCCCGGAGCTGAAGCCTGCCTTTTTTGCGTCCTTAAGTGCTAAGGATCGCTGCTGCAAGCTGGGAACCATCTAGCGTGCGTCTTAGTCTTCGGTGGCATTGAGGAGCTGGCAGACTTCTGAAGAACATTCTGGCTGTGGATGATTTTGGCCTCTCCTAAATAAGTTGTTTTTGCGCCTCACCTGAGTTTTATTAGCATAGTTGTCAATTAGCCATTTGAGTCTTAAAAATAGATTAAAAAATTGCTCCTGTATAGTATCTTTACGAGTATGTTATCCTGGTGCCTGAAATCCCACTTCCTTACTGGTAGAGCTGGGTGACGTCACTACCAGCCTCTAGACTCGAGACTGACCCACAGCGAGTGAGGGCGCAGTGAGACGGCGGGTGGCGGTGCTGGGGGCCGGACTGCCCGCGCCCCCCGCAGGTGTCACCGGGCATCGATGCTCCTGCGCTCGCTGTTGTGGGGTGTTCATTTCAGTAGATATAAAAGAGGATAACTGTAATGAACTCTCAGGCAGCCTCCAGTCAGCTTTGTTTATCGACTCCTGGCCGCTCATACCTCCACCCACTTAACTCTTCTCACTTCCCAACTGTTTAAAGCAAATCTTAAGAATTTCTGCTTCATCTGTAAATAGTTTAATGTTTATCTATCATTCTTTTCTGAAAATTAGAATGTTTTTCTATGAAAAGTCCAGTTAATATTCAGATGTCCCCAGTCGTCATAGAATGGTTTTTAACAGTTGGTCATTGAAACCAACTTCCAAACAAGGTCTACCCTTTGCATTTGGTGAATGTCTTTTTTAAGTTTGTTAAAATCTGTTAAATACTGTCCCCCCTCCCACACACACTCTTGTCCTTGAAATTTTATTTATCAGAAAAACCAAATCATTTACAATTTCCCGAATTCTGGGCTTTCTTTTAAAGTGTCCCTTTCTCCCCTGCGTTTCCGGTTCGCTGGTCATAAGAATCTCGGTCAGACTCAGGTGTGATGTGTTGTTATTTATTTAGCTTCAGAAGTGTACAAAGCTTTCATTTTAAATGTTTATTTTTCTAGCCCTAGGTGATGGCATTGCTCCTCCACAGAAAGTTCTCTTCCCATCTGAGAAGATCTGTCTTAAATGGCAGCAGACTCATAGAGTAGGAGCTGGGCTCCAGAATCTGGGCAATACCTGTTTTGCAAACGCAGCACTGCAGTGTTTAACTTACACGCCACCTCTCGCCAACTACATGCTGTCGCACGAGCACTCCAAGACATGTAAGTGTCCTGTGTTATGCGTGTGGCGGTGTTTCGGTATGCTAACCTACTTTCATTTTTTTCTCTGAAAAAATTAAGTCAAGAATTTGGTCATCACTAAGTTGGTGTCTTTTAGAAACCACGGAGCAAGACTCAAAGGTTTGCATTCAGGTTGCACGAAAAACATTTTGTGTGTAATTTAATCTGTGGAATTATTTAAAAAGAAACGTGTTTTTTTCAGCATTTGGCGTTTCTGAACACACTGCTGACTTTCTACACTTGGTAAAACTCGTGCCATAAATATCTACTGCCAACAGCTTGGGACAAGCAGGGTTGAGTCCTGCCTCTCCTGGCGTCCATCCTGTGTTGAAGGCTTGATTCATTTACAGGCTTTAGGCATAAGAGGAGCCTCTGGTCACAGCTCCTAACCCCTGGAAATTTGTGCAGGACTTTCCCTTTGGTGTGTGAGAGCTCAGTTTCCAACCTAGAGGGCAGGAAATCCGTTAAAACATGTTATGTCTTTAAAAACACGTTATGTCTTTCAAAGAGCATGTTTTACTTTAACTAGGGGAGAGTCAACTCAGTGGTGAACTAGTGAAATTCAGAATTTAGAATGTATCCATTTTTTGCTGTGGTTTTGAACTTCTACATATAGTATTATAAACGCCCCTCACCTTTTATAAATGAAAACTGCCTATTCTGTGATCTACGTTACTGTGTGTGTATATGTTCAGGTGCTAGGTCTTCATTTTGGGGGTGAAAAAAAAAGCCCTTGATTTTTTTCTGAATAGTTGTTTACTTTTTTGTGTGTGGCTTGTGGGATCAACCTAGATAGCATATTCAAAAGCAGAGACATTACTTTGCCGACTAAGGTCTGTCTAGTCAAGGCTATGGTTTTTCCTGTGGTCATGTATGGATGTGAGAGTTGGACTGTGAAGAAGGCTGAGTGCCGAAGAATTGATGCTTTTGAACTGTGGTGTTGGAGAAGACTCTTGAGGGTCCCTTGGACTGCAAGGAGATCCAACCAGTCCATTCTGAAGGAGATCAGCCCTGGGATTTCTTTGGAAGAATGATGCTAAAGTACTTTGGCCACCTCATGTGAAGAGTTGACTCGTTGGAAAAGACTGATGCTGGGAGGGATTGGGGGCAGGAGGAGACGGGGACGACAGAGGATGAGATGGCTGGATGGCATCACTGACTCGATGGGCGTGAATCTGAGTGAACTCTGGGAGTTGGTGATGGACAGGGAGGCCTGGTGTGCTGCGATTCATGGGGTCGCAAAGAGTTGGACACGACGGAGCGACTGAACTGAACTGAACTGAACTGTGGGATCTTAGTTCTCCCACCAGGGATTGAACCCGGGTTCTCAGGAGTGAAATTGCTGAGTCGTAACCACTGGACCACCAGGAAATTCCCGAATAGTCCTTTACTTGATGGAGAATTTAGACGCATTCTTTTGAAACTTTTTTCCCCTCAAGGAGCAAAATAATGGCTGTGTAAAGAATTTGGAAAGTACAGAAAATTTTAAAGTAAACAAAGGAAACTCACTGAGACTGTCAACCACCAGGAGGTGTTTGCTCTGCCGTGGAGTTCAGATTACAGAACGAGGAGCTCTTGGCCCTCATTTTTTCCTTTTCCAAGTCCATAGTTGATCATTATGTTAATAAGTAATAAATGGACATAACACGGACAGCTTTCTGATCATTCGGGGGTGTGAATGAGAGTCCAGTCCTGGCACCTGGACGTCGAGAGAGAGGGATGGGGACAAAGATGCAGCTGCCTGGGGCTCCAGAGGCAGGTGCCCGTCTCTCACAGGCCGTCGGTAGTTTTCGCTCGTTATCAATGGACAAGAAACGGCACGTACTTAAAATACACAGCTTGATGCATCTTGATGTTTGTGCACACCCATGAAACGACTACCACAATAATGAACTCTCTCATCGCCCCGGAAAGTCTCAGTGTGGCTTGGAAATCAGTCCTTCCAGCCCTTCCTGCCCCGCATCCCTTCCAGGCTGTGCAGCTACTGATGGGCTTTCTGTTTCACTGCAGATGAGTTTGTATTTCCTAGAATTGTCGTCTCTGGGGGATCATGCAGTGTTTATGTCCAAATTGCTTGGCTTTTTCACTCAGCACAGCTGTTTCAGCATCCGTCTGTGTTGCTGCCTGTATCAGCAGTCCCTTTTTATTGCTGCGTAGTATTCCACTGTATGGATCAACGAACCACAGTTTGTTTCTCCATTCACTTGTTGGCGGACCTTTGGGTTATTTCCCTTTCGGGGTCATCACGAGTGAAGCTGCTGTGAGGTTTCTGTGAGGACGTGTGTCCATTTCTTGTGGGTTAGCATCCAGAAGAGGAATGGTTTAGTCCATCATATGGGCACGCTTCACTTTAAGATGCTCCAGACTGGGAAGAGGATTATGAGACTTCACATTCCCACTAGCAGGGAACGAAAGTTTCATTCACTCCGCTCCGGCCCTGATCCTTGTTGTGGGCAGTCTTTCTCATTTTGGCAGCTCTTCACAGGTGTGTAGTGTGATAGTGTCTTTCCATGGCTTGAGTTTGCATTTCTCTAGTGAATAATGGTGTTGAACATCCCTCCATATGGTTCTTCAGCAGCCGTGTGTTTGCTTTGCCCGAGGGCTTGCTCCTGTCTTTGGCCTGATTTAAAATTGGATAATTCTCTTCTTGTTGAATTTTGAGAGTTCTTTATATATGCTGGATAGAAGTCCTTTATCCAGTAGATGATTTGAAAACGTTATTTCTCAAACTGGAGAAAATAGCCTCTTCACACTCTTTCAAATAACATGTTTTCTTTACTTCAGTATTTTCCTTTTTTTGTCAGTTGTGCGCTCAGTGTTGTATTTAAGAAATCTCTGCCTAACCAAAGGTTGCAAAGATTTCCTCTATTTTTTTTTTTTTTTTTAGCAGTCTTATACTTTTAGTTTTTATGTTTAGGTCAGTGATCCATTTTGAGTTAATTTTTGTATGTGGTGTAGAATTCATGTTTTTCAATATGAATATCCAATTGTTCCAACGCTGTTTGTTCAAAAGATAGCCCTTTCTTCGCTGAATTTTGTACCTTTGTCAAAAATCGATTGATTGTATCCATATGGATCTGTTTCTGACCTGTTTTGTTACACTGATCCACTATCTGTCTTGACTCGATAACACAGTGTCTTTTAAACACATTCTTTCTTTTATTTATTATTTGCATTTTGGACTGCGCTGGATCTTCGTTGCTGCACCGGCTTTCTCTCTTTGCAGCGAGTGGGGCCTGCTCTCTCTTGGGGTGCTGGTACTTCTCAGGAGGTGGCTTCTCATTGCAGAACACAGCTCTAGGGCCCTCTGGCTTAGTTGCCCCACAGCCTGATAACAGCAGTGTCTGGTTACTATGTATTTAAAAGTTTTGAAACTAGGTAGCTTTTCCAACTTTGCTCTCATTTTTCAAAGCCGTTTTGGCTATTGTTGGTCTTTTGCATTTCCAAATTAACTTTGAAATCAGTTTGTCAATTTCTACAAAAAAGCCTCCTGAGAGTTTGCCTAGGATTGTGTTGACTGCAAATCAGTGTGAGATGTACAGCGTCTAAGCAGCGTTGTCTTCTGACCCACAAGCACAGTGCGCGTCTCCGTTTATTCAGGATCGCTTTGCTTTTCCTTAGCACCGCTGCGTAGCTTTCAGCATACAAGTATAATGTGCACATCGTACAATCTGACTTATTGCTGAGTATTTCATATTTTTGAAAGCTATTATAAATGGTAATATATATTTTGACCTTCCAGTTTTGATTGTTTATTGCTAGAACGTAGAAATGCAGTTGACTCTTGTTTATTGATCTTGTATCCTACAAGTTTGCAAGCTCCTTAATTCTAGTATTTTCTTTTTTTTTTTTTAATACAGTTACCTGATTGGTTACCCATGTGATTGCTTAGAGGCATGTCATTCAGTTGCCAGATGTTTGGGGATTTTTCAGAAATTGTCCTGCTACTGATTACTAATTTAATTCCATTGTGGTCAGAGAAGATATTTTTATTGTTTGAATCCTTTGAAACTTGAGACTTGTTTTATGCACTAGAATGTGGTTTAGTTTGTTAAATATTCCACGTGTGTTTAATAAGGATGTGTATTCTGCATTGGTTGGCGTTTCTATAAATACTGATTATGTTTAGTTAGTTGATAATGTTGTTAAGATAGTCTTTTATGTCCTTCCTGCTTTTCTGTCTACTTGTTCTATCAAATTTTGAGAGAGATACATTGAAATAAAATACATGGAATAAAATTCTTATAAATAGCCCATAGTTCTTATTTTTTAACCCAGTCTTACGGACTCTACCTTCTATTTTAGAGTGTAAAGCAATTGTGTTTAATGAGAGTATTGATCTGACTGGTTTTCTGTTTACCATCTTGCTGTTTGTCTTCTGTTTGTCGTGTATTCTTCGCTCCCTTTCTGTCTGTTTCTGCCTTCTCGAGTGAGTGCTTGTAGGAGGTCTCCTCTACTTTACTGGCGTATCTTCTCAACTTTGTGTTCTCCTTTTGGTGGTTGCTTTAGGGTTTAACGTGTATCTCTAGCTTGTCGTAGCCCTTTACGGTACTGTTCCATTCTTTATGCTTCGTAAGGGCCGTGTGACGATGCACTTGGACGCCCTCTCCCTGGGCATTTGTGCTGCTGCTGTCATGCATTTTATTTTTACTTATCTTGTTACCATGTAGTATGCTGTGTTATTTTGCTTTAAATAAAAGTTGAAAGTTTTAAGAGGTTTGTTAAGGTTTCTTTACAAATCTTTTATATTTTCTTACTCTTCTCATTTCCACTGCTTTTAATTCCTCTGTGTAGATCCAGGTACCGTCGGGAATTTTCTTCTGCCTGGAGGAATTCTCTTAACGGTTTTTGCTGATTTTTGTTTTGTTTTTTACTCCTGGTCCGAAATGTCTTTATTTTGCCTTGTTTGAAGTTAAGCTTTTTATTCTGAGGTAAGTTTAGATTTCCATGCAGTTGTAAGAAATCGCACCGAGACATCCCACGCACCCTTTCCCAGCTACCCCGAGTGGTGGCCCAGCACTTCAGTCTGCAGCCAGGATATTGACACTGATACAGTCAAGATATGGACCATTTCCATTCCTAAGGAAATGTTTCCCTTTCATAGCCAAGCCCACTGCCCTCAAGCCCCTGCATCCTCCTTAATCCCTGGCAACCACTGGTTTTCAGTTACGTTATTTTGTTATTTCAAGAATGTTGCATCTATTGAAGTATATAATAGGGAATTGGCTTCTTCACTTAAGCCTAAATCTTTGGATATTTCTTCACTTTGTTGTAAATATCAATAATTTGTTCCTTTTTGTTGCTGACTCGTATTCCATGGTATGGGTGAACCACAATTTGTTTAGCTCTTCATCCATTAAAGGACGTCTGAGTTGTTTCTAGTTTGGGATATTATGAATAGAGCTGCTGTGAACGTTACTGTGTAGAGCATATGTGTGAGCACGTCTTTATTTCTCGGGAATAAGTGTCCAGACTGCCGTTGCTGGGTCACGAGGCAGTTGCATATTTGGTTTTATAAGAAGTTGCCTAACAGTTTCTGAGACGGCTGACCGTTGTGCGTTTCCACCATCAGTGTACGAAGAGCTCCAGTTGCTCTCCATTGTCACCAGCATTTGACGCTGTCACTATTTTTCACTTTAGCCATGCTTTGATTATGCATGCAGTGATATCTCGTTGTGGTTTTAATTCGGATTTCCCTAATGCCTAAAGGTCCTGAACTTCTCTCCATGTGTGTGTCTATCATCTGTATATCCTCTTCGGTAAAATGTCTCTGTGTCTTTTGTTCGTTTCCAGTTGTGGTTCTTTTGTTTTTATATTGTTCTTTTCTTCTTTATGTATTCTAGATAGTAGGTCTTTTGGGTATGTATTTCCAACATTTCCTGCCAGTTTGAAGCTTGTCTTTTTATCCCCTCACCCTTAGAAGAATCTTTCACAGAACATAAGTTTTAAATTTTGGTGAAGGTGAGTTTTTCCTTTTATGGATTGTGTTTTTGCTGTTGAGTATAAGATTTCTTTGTATAGCACTTGACCCTAAAGATTTTCTCCTGTTTTTTTTTTTTTTTCTGAAAAGTTTTATAGTTTTATATTTTACATTGAGATATATGATCCTTTTTATGTCAGTTTGTTTTTTTGTTTGTATGTTTGTGGATGTTCAGTCGCTCTTGCACCATTTGTTGAAAAGGCTAGCTTCTTCACTGAATAGCTTTCATGCTTTTGTAAAAAATCACTTGGGTGTGGGTCTGTCTCTGGGTCCCCGATCTGTTCTGTTAAGGTATGTATCTGACCCTCAGTATGGTCTTTTGTTATTGTGACTGTGCAGTAAATCTTGATATCAGATAGAGTGATTCTCTCCACTTACTGTTTTTTAAAATTGTTTTTCTCTATTCTAGTTCCCTTGTTTATCTATATAAATTATACAATAATCTTGTCTGTATTTACAAAAAACCTTACTGGGATTTTGATAGGGATTTTGTTAAGCCTGTATCTCAGTTTGGGGAGGGTTGGTGTCTTTACTGTGCTGGCATTTTCCGTCTGTGGATGTGGTGTGTCTCTTCAGTTGCTTAGATCTCTATTTTGCTTTGTCAGTGTTGCATAGTTAGCAGCATGTTTTGTTTTGTTAGTTATGCATCTAATTCTTTTATTTTTGAGGAATCAGTGGCATCATTATATTTTTAATTTTGGTGTTCATCTGTTTATTGCTGGTATATAAAAATACATTTCATTCTTGTAAATTTTTGTATGTTGACCTTGCTGACTTCACTCAACAGTTCTAGTTTTTTTTTTTTTTTTTTGGTGGAGTCCTTGTATTTTTCTATCTAGAGAGTCATGCCATATGTAAATAGGGGCATTTTTACTTACTTTTTATTGATCTGTATCCTTTTTTCCCTTTTCTTCTCTTATTTCACTGGCTAGAACTTCTAGCACTGTGTTGAATCAATGATCAGAGGTGACATCCTTGCCTCATTTCTGATCTTAGGGGAAGAGCATTCAGTTTGATATTAGCTGTAGGTTTTTGGTGTATCCTGTTTATCAAGTCAGGGAAGTTCTTCTCTGTTTCTTTTTTTCCCCGTTTTACCAATTCCTCTTTTTATCATGAAATAGTGTTGATTTTTGTCAATAGCTTTTTCTATATCAAATTGATATGATCATGTGAATTTCTTCTTTAGCTTATTATGGTGGAATATTCTGGTAGATTTTCCAATAGTGAGTCAGCTTTGTATCTCAGGAATAAACTACATTTGGTCATGACGTTTAATTATTTTTATTTTTATTTTTTTTTAGTTCTACCAGTTTATTGCTACCAACCCATCACCCTCCACCCTCATGCACACATGCTCAGTCATGTGACCCCATGGACGGCAGCCCGCCAGGCTCCTCTGTCCATTGACTTTTCCAGGCAAGAATACTGGAGTGGATTGCCATTTCCTTCTCCTATTTTTATATTTTGCTGAATTTTTATTAAGGGTTGTTACATCTGTTCATGAGATGTGTCAGTCTGTAATCTTCTGTTTTTATACCACCTTTTTTTGGTTTTGGTATTAGGATAATACTAGTTTTATAAGATGGGCTCAATAAAGGACAGAAATGGTATGGACCTAACAGAAGCAGAAGATATTAAGAGGTGGCAAGAAAACACAGAAAAACTGTACAAAAAAGATCTTCACGACCCAGATAATCACAATGGTGTGATCACTCATCTAGAGCCAGACATCCTGGAATGTGAAGTCAAGTGGTCCTTAGAAACCATCACTACGAACAAAGCTAGTGGAGGTGATGGAATTTCTATTGAGCTATTTCAAATCCTAAAAGATGATGCTATGAAAGTGCTACACTCAATATGCCAGCAAATTTGGAAAACTCAGCAGTGGCCACAGAGATGGAAAAGGTCAGTTTTCCTTCCAATCCCAAAGAAAGGCAATCCCAAAGAATGCTCAGACTACCACACAATTGCGCTCATCTCACATGCTAGTAAAGTAATGCTCAAAATTCTCCAAGCTAGGCTTCAGCAATACGTGAACTGTGAACTTCCAGATATTCAAGCTGGTTTTAGGAAAGGCAGAGAAACCAGAGATCAGATTGCCAACATCCGCTGGATCATGGAAAAAGCAAGAGAGTTCCAGAAAAACATCTATTTCTGCTTTATTGACTATGCCAAAGCCTTTGACTGTGTGGATCACAAACAACTGTGGAAAATTCTTCAACGGATGGGAATACTAGACCACCTGACCTGCCTCTTGAGAAATCTGTATGCAGGTCAGGAAGCAACAGTTAGAACTGGACATGGAACAACAGACTGGTTCCAACTAGGAAAAGGAGTACATCAAGGCTGTGTATTGTCACCCTGCTTATTTTACTTATATGCAGAGTACAAATAAAAATACATCATGAGAAACGCTGGGCTGGAAGAAGCACAAGCTGGAATCAAGATTGCCCGGAGAAATATCAGTAGCCTCAGATATGCAGATGACACCACCCTTATGGCAGAAAGTGAAGAGGAGCTAAAAAGCCTCTTGATGAAAGTGAAAGAGGAGAGTGAAAAAGTTGGCTTAAAGCTCAACATTCAGAAAACGAAGATCATGGCATCTGGTCCCATCACTTCATAGCAAATAGATGGGGAAACAGTGGAAACAGTGTCAGACTTTTATTTTGGGGGCTCCAAAATCACTGCAGATGGTGACTGCAACCATGAAATTAAAAGATGCTTACTCCTTGGAAGAAAAGTTATGGCCAACCTAGATAGCATGTTCAAAAGCAGAGATATTACTTCGCCAACAAAGGTCTGTCTAGTCAAGGCTATGGTTTTTCTGTGGTCATGTATGGATGTGAGAGTTGGACTGTGAAGAAGGCTGAGTGCTGAAGAATTGATGCTTTTGAACTGTGGTGTTGGAGAAGACTCTTGTGAGTCCCTTGGACTGCAAGGAGATCCAACCAGTCCATCCTAAAGGAGACCAGTCCTGGGTGTTCATTGGAAGGACTGATGCTGAGGCTGAAACTCCAATACTTTGGCCATCTATGTGAAGAGTTGACTCAATGGAAGAGACCCTGATGCTGGGAGGGATTGGGGGCAGGAGGAGAAGGGGACGACAGAGGATGAGATAGCTGGATGGCATCACCGACTTGATGCATATGAGTTTGGGTGAACTCTGGGAGTTGGTGATGGACAAGGAGGCCTGGCATGCTGCAATTTATGGGGTCGCAAAGAGTTGGACACGATTGAGCGACTGAACTGAACTGAGTTTTATAAAATGTGTTTGGGATATGTTAACTCCTATTTTTTGGAAGAGATTGTATAGAATATTGATGTAAATTTTTATATAAACATTTAGTGTAGAATCCATCAGTGAAAATATTTTGGCCTAGAGATTTCTTTTTTGGGGGAGTTTTAAAGTTGCAGATTTAATTTCCTTAGTAAGTATAGGGCTATTCAGATTATTTTATTTTCGATGGGTTATGGTAGTTCCACTTTTTTGAGGAGTTGGTCCATTTCTCCTAAGTTGTCAAATTTACATCTGTCAAGTTAATTACAGAATATATTTATATATATACTCTTGTTTTTCTTTTGATATCTGTAGGGTCTGTGTTGATTTACTTGTTTTTGTTTCTGACATTGTTATATGTGTAAATTTCCCTTGGACACTGCTTTAACTGTGTCTCCAAACTTTCGATATGTTGTCTTTTCAGTTTTTATTTTAACCCTTTGAACCACGGGTTGTTCAGAAGTGTTGCTCAGTTTCCAGGTATTTATAGACTTTTCTTGTGTTCTCTCTCTCTCTCTCACTGATTTTTAGGATTTTCCATTCCATACTTTTTATGATCTGTTTTATTTTTTGAGGGTTGTTTGTGGCCCAGGATATAGTCTATCCTGGTGTATGTTCTGTGAGCCCTTGAGACACACATGTTGGGTGGGGTATTCTGTAAATGTTGATGGAATCTCATTGGCTCTTGGTGCTGTCGAGCTCTCCTGGCTGGTTTTCTGGTTAACTGTTCAGTTGTTGACAGAAGGATGTTGAGGTTTCCAGCTCTAGCTGTGGATTTCTGTATATCCATTTTCAGTCCTCTCAGAGTTTGATTCATGTATTTTTCAGCTTTGTTGTTTGGTACAAACGCATTTAGGATTGCCTTGTCTTTCTGATGCATTGATCCTTTATATAATGTCCTTTTCTCTGATAGCTTTCTTTGCTCTGAAGTCTGCTCTGTCTGCCATTAATATAGCCATTCCTGCTTTCTTTGGGTTAGTGTTTGCATGTCATATATTTTTCCATCTGTTTTCTTTGAGCCTGTTTGTATCATTACATTTGAAGTGAGTTTCTTACAGGCAAAATAGTTGAATCATGTTTTTAAATCTGCTTTGTTAATTTAGATCTTTTAATTAGTATATTTATTAATATTTAAGGTAGTCGTTTATACATTAGGACTCAAGTTTACCATTTTGTATTTTGTTTTCTGTTCAGTTATTCGTTTGTCCTATCTCTCTGCCTACTTGTGGGTTACTTAAGTGTTTTAAACTTTTGTTTACAATTTGTTTTTGTGTTTATGGTTTTGCGTGTCTCTCTTTATATATTTTAGAGGTTCCTCTGGGCTTACATTATGTGTAGCTTTTCACAATTTACTAATGTTGTCATTTTACCAATTCAGGGGAAATGTAGAAACTTCACCTTTTGTCTCCTTTATTCTTCCCTTCAGCTCAGCTCAGTTCAGTTCAGTTGCTCAGTCGTGTCCGACTCTTTGCGACCCCATGAATTGCAGCACGCCAGGCCTCCCTGTCCATCACCAACTCCCAGAGTTCACTCAGACTCGCATCCATCGAGTCAGTGATGCCATCCAGCCATCTCATCCTCGGTCGTCCCCTTCTCCTCCTGCCCCCAATCCCTCCCAGCATCAGAGTCTTTTCCAACGAGTCAACTCTTCCCATGAAGTGGCCAAAGTACTGGAGCTTCAGCTTCAGCGTCATTCCTTCCAAAGAAATCCCAGGGCTGATCTCCTTCAGAATGGACTGGTTGGATCTCCCTGCAGTCCAAGGGACTCTCAAGAGTCTTCTCCAACACTTAAATATTTCCTTTACGTACATTTAGAACCACATTTAGAGACAGTGTTATAATCCTTATTTCAATTGTCACATAATTTAGAAAACCCAAGAGAAGGAAAATGTATTTGTCTATATTTTTGATTACTGTGTTTTTTTCCTTCCTTCTTGATGTTCCAGGGTTGCTTTAAAAAAAACCCAAAAACCCAAATCACTTCCTTTCTGTTTAGAGAGCTTCTGACTTAAGGAAGTCGTTCTTTAAGTCGTTCCTTAAGTCATCCTTTTAGGGTAACTCTGCTGGTGACAGATTCTCCTCGTTTTGCTTCACTTGGAAGTGTCTTGATTTCATCCTCTTCCTGGAGGACCGTTCCCCTGGCTGTAGGATTCTGGGTTTACAGTCCCTTTCTTTCAGCACTTGAAAATTTGTGTGCAGCTTCCTCTGTCCTCCATGGTTTTTGGTGTGAAATCCGCTTCTAGTCGAGTTTTCTCTTACAGGTGAGGTGGTGTTTTTCTGCCACTCCTTCCAAGGTGTTTTCCGTGTCTTTCGTTCTCAAAGGTTTGACGTGACGTGTCTTGGTGTTTATTTCATGGCTCTTTTTCCTGTTTGGTGTTTGCAGCGCTTCTTGAATCACACCTTTTGCCAAACTTGGGGCAGTTGCCGCCTTCGTTTCTTCCACTTTGCACCCATTCTTCCCTCCCCCCTGCTTCTGGGACTCTGGTAGCGCGTGTGTTAGGCCTTCTGTTAGAGCCCCACGGGTCCCTGGGCCTGGCCTCCTCTCTTTCTCAGTCCGCTTTTCTCTGTTGCTCAGAGAACATGAGTTCTGTGGTTCTTTGCGCATGTTACTGACGCTTTCCTTGGTCAGTTCCATTCTTCCACTTGGCTCACCCACAGAGCTTCTTACTTCGGTTATTGTGTTTTTCATTTCTAAAATTTTCATTTGGTTCTTTATATCTTTTATTTCTTTGTTGAGTTTTTCTATATTGCTTGATTTGTTTCTAGTATATTCATAACTACCTGTTGAGGCATTTTTGCCACAGCTGCTTTTAAACCTTTGTTAGATGATTCTAACATGTCTTATTATCTTAGGGTTGGTATCTATTCATTGTCTTTTCTTCACTTCTCCACCATTCAGAAATTCTTGGTTCTTAGTGCGATGAGTGATTTTCAGTTGAAACCTGGACATTTTTGTGTTATGCTGTAAAATACTGGATCTTATCTGACCTGTGTTTTGGCTGGCTTTCTCTTGACACCATTCTGGCAAAGGAAGAAATATTAGGTGGAGATAGAAGTCCAGATTCCACACTCAGCCTCTGTTGACATCCGAGGTGGGGGCTGGGCTCCTCGTCCTTGCTGGACGGGAGTGGGGGTTTCCGCGCCCCCCCACGGCCCGGTCTCCAGGGAGATGGCAGTGGCTTTTTACCACTAGCTGATGGCGAGAGTCTTGCTTCTGACACTCCCCAGTGGGAAGCTGGACAGATGCTTCTTTCTTCCCCTCTTTCTTGAGGTGTAATTCTTCACAGTGGTACATGCTGTTGTTCAGTCACTGAGTTGTGACCAGTTCTTTGCGACCCCATGGACTGCAGCACCCCAGCCTCCCCTGTTCTTTACTGTCTCCCGGAGCTTGCTCACATTCACGTCCTTTGACGTGGCGATGCCATCCAGCCATCTCACCCTCTGTCGTCCCCGTGTCTCACTGCCCTCAGTCTTTCCCAGCATCAGGGTCTTTTCTGAGGCAACTCTTCGCATCAGGTGCCAAAGTAGTAGAGCTTCAGCGTCAGCCCAGTCATTCCACTGGATATTCGGGGTTGAGCTCCTTTAGGACTGACTGGTTTGATGCAGTCCAGGGGGCTCTCAGGAGTCTTGCGCAGCACCACAGTTCAGAAGCATCAGTTCTTTGGCGCTCAGCCTTCTTTACCAGGTGTACAGTACAGTGATTCCCAATTTGTAAAGGTTATGCTCCACTTATAGGCACATCTGTTACAAGATACTGGCTGTATTTCCCGTGTTGTGCACTATCCCTGCAGCTTATTTTATATAATAGTTTATACTTCTGAATCTCTTACCGCTGTCACGCCCTCCCCTTCTCTCTCCCCACAGGTAACCACTAATTTGTTCTCTGTAGCTGAGTATGTTACCTTTTGGTTGTATTCACTAGTGTGTTTTATTTTTTTGATTCCACATGGAAGTATTACCATAACAGCATTTGTCTTTCTGTGTCTGACTTACTTAAATTTAGCGTAATATGGAGGGGTGCTTCTTTACTGCTGGGTTTGAGGTGGAAGTCCAGGCCCCTCTTCTGATCTCACTGATGTTGTGAGGTCAGGGTGTGGTTTGTTATCACTCAGCATGGATGAAAGTTCCCATCCCTAATCTGCCTTTTTTAACACTATGCCAGAAGCTTTCACTGCGGCGATGTTCCCTGCTCTTATTGGTATTTCCAGGTTGGTGGCTTCTTCTGCTCCAAGTCAGAAATATATGAAGCAGAAAGAAAACCAGAAGACTCACTGCCATCTCATCCCTTGGGCTCTGAAACTGTTAATGTGTCTCTTTCTCTCTACCTTTCCCAGCTTTCTTAGGTCTGTTTCATATACAATGGCCAGAGGGGTTGTTGTTGTTGTTGTACTTAGTGGGAGGAACAGGAAAAAGTGCCACCAGTCCCCCCGAGAAGTGACACGTGCATGCGTGTTTCTGAAGGCTGTCCTGCTGGGGTGTGGATCCTGTGCTGACGTCCTGCTCTTCACGCGCGAGAGCTGCGCTCTGCTGTCGTTTCTTGCATTGCTTCCAGCGAGCCTGTTGCCAGCTTTACCTTCTTCCTATCGACAACATTGATTTCCGCCTGCTTTAAAGTTTTGATGTTTATCACTGTTATAGGTAGCCTTCGGTCTGGGTTTTGTTGAAGTTGTTCGATCTGTAAATTTACTCTTTGTGTTTGTATGCCTTTTTAGTCATTTAAGACAATGTTTATTATCATCGTGCTGAGTCACTTCAGTTGTGTCCAACTCTCTGTGACCCTGTGGCCTGTAGCCCACCAGGCTCCTCTGCCCATGGGGCTCTCCAGGCAGGAGTGGACTGGGTTGCCATGCCCTCCTCCAGAGGGTGTCCCCAACCCGAGGGCGGACCCGTGTGTCTCACAGCTTCTGCATCACCTGGGGAGCCCCCAGTATTTATTCACATTAATAAATTAACGTTTATAACAATTATAATTACTATATGGTTAACTTCTTTACATTTCTGTTAATTTGGGAAGGTCACTTTTATGAATTTTAATACAGGTATCAGTTCAGTTCAGTCGCTCGGTCGTGTCCAACTCTTTGCGACCCCGTGAATCGCAGCACACCAGGCCTCCCTGTCCATCACCATCTCCCGGAGTTCACTCAGACTCACGTCCATCGAGTCCGTGATGCCATCCAGCCATCTCATCCTCGGTCGTCCCCTTCTCCTCCTGCCCGCAATCCCTCCCAGCATCAAAGTCTTTTGCAGTGAGTCAACTCTTCACATGAGATGGCCAAAGTACTGGAGTTTCAGCTGTAGCATCATTCCTTCCAAAGAAATCCCTGGGCTGATCTCCTTCAGAATGGACTGGTTGGATCTCCTTGCCGTCCAAGGGACTCGCAAGAGTCTTCTCCATCACCACAGTTCAAACGCATCAATTCTTCAGTGCTCAGCCTTCTTCACAGTCCAACTCTCATATCCATACATGACCACAGGAAAAACCATAGCCTTGACTAGACGGACCTTAGTTGGCAGAGTAATGTCTCTGCTTTTGAATATGCTATCTAGGTTGGTCATAGCTTTTCTTCCAAGGAGTAAGCGTCTTTTAATTTCATGGCTGCAGTCACCATCTGCAGTACTCTTGCCTGGGAAATCCCATGAACAGAGGAGCCTCGTAGGCTACATGGGGTCGCTAAGAGTCGGACACGACTGAGCAACTTCACTTTTCACTTTTCATTTTCATGCATTGGAGAAGGAAATGGCAACCCACTCCAGTGTTCTTGTCTGGAGAATCCCAGGGACAGAGGAGCCTGGTGGGCTTCTGTCTGTGGGGTTGCACAGAGTCGGACACGACTGAAGTGACTTAGCAGTCACCATCTGCAGTGATTTTGGAGCCCCAAAAAATAAAGTCTGACACTGTTTCCCGATCTATTTCCCATGAAGTGATGGGACCAGCTGCCATGATCTTAGTTTTCTGAATGTTGAGCTTTAAGCTAACTTTTTCACTCTCCTCTTTCACTTTCATCAAGAGGCTTTTTAGCTCCTCTTCACTTTCTGCCATAAGGGTGGTGTCATCTGCATATCTGAGGCTACTGATATTTCTCCGGGCAATCTTGATTCCAGCTTGTGTTTCTTCCAGCCCAGCGTTTCTCATGATGGACTCTGCATAGAAATTAAATAAGCAGGGTGACAATATACAGCCTTGACGTCCTCCTTTTCCTATTTGGAACCAGTCTGTTGTTCCATGTCCAGTTCTAACTGTTGCTTCCTGACCTGCATACAGATTTCTCAAGAGGCAGGTCAGGTGGTCTGGTATTCCCATCTCTTTCAGAATTTTCCACAGTTTATTGTGATCCACACAGTCAAAGGCTTTGGCATAGTCAATAAAGCAGAAATAGATGTTTTTCTGGAACTCTCTTGCTTTTTCCATGATCCAGCGGATGTTGGCAATTTGATCTCTGGTTCCTCTGCCTTTTCTAAAACCAGCTTGAACATCAGGAAGTTCACGGTTCACGTATTGCTGAAGCCTGGCTTGGAGAATTTTGAGCATTACTTTACTAGCATGTGAGATGAGTGCAATTGTGCGGTAGTTTGAGCATTCTTTGGCATTGCCTTTCTTTGGGATTGGAATGAAAACTGACCTTTTCCAGTCCTGTGGCCACTGCTGAGTTTTCCAAATTTGCTGGCATATTGAGTGCAGCACTTTCACAGCATCATCTTTCAGGATTTGAAATAGCTCAACTGGAATTCCATCACCTCCACTAGCTTTGTTCGTAGTGATGCTTTCTAAGGCCCACTTGACTTCACATTCCAAGATGTCTGGCTCTAGATTAGTGATCACATCATCATGATTATCTGGGTCGTGAAGATCTTTTTTGTACAGTTCTTCTGTGTATTCTTGCCACCTCTTCTTAATATCTTCTGCTTCTGTTAGGTCCATACCATTTCTGTCCTTTATCGAGCCCATCTTTGCATGAAATGTTCCCTTGATATCTCTAATTTTCTTGAAGCGAACTCTAGTCTTTCCCATTCTGTTCTTTTCCTCTGTTTCTTTGTATTGATCGCTTAAGAAGAAGGCTTTCTTATCTCTTCTTGCTATTCTTTGGAACTCTGCATTCAGATGCTTATATCTTTCCTTTTCTCCTTTGCTTTTCGCTTCTCTTCTTTTTACAGCTATTTGTAAGGCCTCCCCAGACAGCCATTTTGCTTTTTTGCATTCCTTTTCCATGGGTATAGGTTCATGTAAACCACCACCTCAGTCAGAACGCACAACTGTTCTGCTGCTCTTAAAAAAAACTGCCTTGTGCTGTCCCTTTGAAAACAGTCATTTCTTAAAATATTTGTCCTGTCTCTTCTCCTTCAGACTCCAATTACACGTATACTGGGGACAGCTGGAAGTAGTCCCATAGGTCACTGATACGCTTTTTTGTTCTTGTTATTTTGAGAGGTGGTTTTTTTTTTTTTTGAGGTTTGTGTTTCATAATAGATAACTTCTGCTGCTAAGTCTTCAAGTTTGCTGATCTTTCCTTCTTTGTTTCTAATCTGTTATTAAATCTACTTGTTGTGTTTTTCATCTCAGAAATCCTACCTTTCATCTGTAAAGTAGGTTTGGTTTTTTTTCTGTGTCTTTCCTTAACATGCCCTTGCTTTTTTCTACATCCTTGAGCATAGAAATATATATATATATATAATGTTTTTTTTTAATTGTCCTTGTTTTTGAGGACATTTCCAGGTCTATTTCTGCGTCATTTCCAGGTCTATTTCTGCGTCATTTCCAGGTCTGTTTCTGCTTATCTGCTCCGTTATTGGTCTTTTCTGCATTATTGCATGCCTTGTACTCTTCAGTTACAATTTTATGTTGCTGGGTGCTAGGCTTTCTTTTTATTCCTGTAAATATTTTTGAGCTTTACTCTGGGACACAGTAATGTTAACTGGAAATAGTCTGGACCTTTTGAGACTTTAAAAGCTTGGTTAGGCAGGACTGAGCCGCTTTTAGTTTTAGGCATTTCTTGAATTCAGGGTAATTGACTTTTGGGGCCACATAATTCTTTATGGTAGAGGCTGCTTGCTGTAGGCTGTTGAACAGCATTTGTGGTCTCTACCCACTAGATGCCAGTAGCACCACTTCGTATGCGCTAAGGTGGTTTTCATATTTTTAAAAAGCTGTTAAAAAATTACAACAGAGACTTTTGTATGTAGAAAAGCTGGAACACTTGAGATTTTGAAAGGAGACATTCCTTTACTGTTTGAGACAAATGGTAGCCTAAGGAAAAAAACTTCTAATTTCTCTAGTATAGACAATAGTTAAGAGCACAGGCTTCAAAATTAGAAGGGTATGATTTGAGCCCAATTATGTGCCTGCCCCTTCATCACTGTTTGGCATTGGGCAAATTTTTAACTCTCTGAGCCTCCGTTTCCTTTCTTGTAAAATAGAGCCAATGTATATTTATCACTTAGGTTTGTTGGAGAATTAAATGGAAATGAGTAAAAGTATATAGCTCAATAACAGGACACATAGTTCCGTTATCCTTGCTTCAGGAGTGTGCTTGTGTTATTTATAATGCCCTTGATGTACATACAGTGTCATACTTTGCTAACTTGGAGGATTCTCATCTGTTATCTTTCAGGTCACGCAGAAGGATTTTGCATGATGTGTACGATGCAAGCACATATCACCCAGGCACTCAGCAATCCTGGGGATGTCATTAAACCGATGTTTGTCATTAATGAGATGCGGCGTAAGTATCCTCTCTAGTAGTTTATATGAATATTTGTTAGCCAGTTGGTCTTAATGATCTGACTGGTAGATGATGAGCTCCTTGGGTACTGCAGCAAACAGTTTATTGTGTATGAGTATGTCTTTAACGAATAACAGTTTTTTTAGCAAACCATTTACTATGTAAAAACATTTTGAAACCTAAAGCAAAAGATGACAATATAGTAAAGAAGGTGGTATTCAGTTTGATATATAAGCAAATATAAAAATGATAAAACCCTCAAATTTGTTAATAAAATTGATAACTTTTGCAGCATTTTCCCTAGATATTTGGATTTCTGTGCTGAGTAATACTAACTCTAAAACTG
>SJYQ01091768.1:0-15722 GCA_006410935.1 Redunca redunca | reverse complement strand
TGGATAAGTGTTACACTATACATGGTGACAGGAATTATCAAAATAAAGTTAATTATATTCTTAAAGAACATTTTATACTCAGAACTTAGCAGATTTGTGGATAAATTTCAGAAGTTTCTATATAATTTTAATGACTTTAAAATCTCCTCTTGCATTATAATGATTCTGATTGGTTTCATGAAATTTTTTATGCACTTTCTGCATGTTTTTTGCAGTAAGCTTTTGTATTATCTTAATTAACTGAGTTGGAATAAAGAATGCTTACAAATAAAACAAAAACCTGACTCTTAATCTGGTATCTAGCTGGGTAATTATAGGGGTGGATAATTACACAGTGACAATTTATAATGCTTTTGCCTAAAAAGCTGCTGAGGATAAAGAAGATCTTGGCCTTTGGTACTATTAACAAGCTGGAGAAGACCATTAAAAATTTTTTTTTAAACATTGCCAGATCTTAGCAAAATTTTAGTCAGGGGTGATTTTCTTTGTTGAATTATATGTGTATATTATATATACTGATATGCACACGTATACACAGACACACACATACATGGAAGACATAATTAATTTTTTTAAACCTAGTTCTTTGGGAGAATGCTATTGGTGTGTGTATGTACGTACATCTACGGACATACACCCCCGCCCCGCAACTCTAGACATATATGGTTAAATAATGAAATTGTCATTTTTGTAGGTCAGAATTTGTGGAATGTGGTCAATTTCATATGATTCAAGTTAATACATATCTGTCTATTCACTCACATAAAATTATATGTATATTTATGCTTCTGTATTGTTTTTCATTGTCATTTTGGCTTGTGGTATTTAGTCAATTAGAAATAGGACTGAGATGTTACTGTGCAGTGGAGAATTTAATATATTGTCTAGGTTATTGGGATAGAATTAGACAGGTTCACACTTTGTGTTTTATATAGATTCTCTTAGGGAATTCTAGCACCCAAGTTAAGATATGTGCACTAACATAACGTTTGAGACAAAATTTTGAAACAATAACAGCTAAAGTTGAGTTTATTCAAGAATCATTTTATTGCTGAAGATAGAGTCTCTGTGTTCTCAGAAACTCCAGCCCATGTGGGCTTTTAGTGGTCTGTAGGGCTCATCCTAGGTGTTCTCAGGGGAAACTTATTCATGCTATTTACTCATGAAATAGTTATCTAACCAGTATACTGTCATAAGATACAACCTCGAGGGGAAGTACAGCCTGGGCGTATGATAGGTGATGATAAGGCTTTGTCTTTCCTCAAACTCTACAGGTATAGCCAGGCACTTCCGCTTTGGAAACCAAGAAGACGCCCACGAATTCCTTCAGTACACTGTTGATGCTATGCAAAAAGCATGCTTGAACGGCAGCAATAAGTGAGTCAACACAGCATCGGTCGCCCCCCACCCCCACCCTGGCCACCCTGCTGGCACGGCCTCCCCGGAGGGGGTGCCTTCCAGGAAGGGTGCCCGCTCCCTGTCAGCTTCACCTTTTGACTTTGTGCCGCCTCTTCCTCAAATGGTTTGCCTTATTTTAAAACGGTTGAAATTTTAAAAGGTGTGCTTCCTATCTCTAGCCTTTGAAATCTGTGTTTGTTCCCTTTGTCATTGGGGTCAGTTACCAGTCCCTGCAGTTTCTTCTTTAAAATCTAAACGTGGGGTCAGGGGAAGGATGGAGAAACAGACAAGTCGTAGCCCACTTGCCGTTGCTTCGACACCCCCGCAGGCCTTCATTCCCTTCCCGCGGCCGAGGGCCGGGCTCTCAGTGTCTGGAGGGTGCTGAGCTGCAGAGCAGGGTCCTCACGCTTGGGTCCCAGTCCTGCTCTGGCGACTGCCTCTTGCTGCCTGCTTTGGGACCAGAGTCCTGCCCTGATTTCCGAATCCCTTCTTAACACCATCCAACCGCTTCTCCTCCTCGCCCCAGACGTGTCTTTGATTGGGCAGGGCTGTTCTCTGGCTGGCTCCCTCCATGTTGTGCGGCTCTCTTGCGTGAAGTCTCATTCTTTTATGGATGTACGTGATTTTAGCCTCAGTTACAGCACCTCTTTATTTTTGCAGAACACTTCTCTCATCTCTTTGATTTTTTTTTCAGATTGGACAGACACACCCAGGCCACCACACTTGTCTGTCAGATATTTGGAGGCTACCTAAGATCTCGAGGTAAACTCTCGGTTTTAAAGGTTGATAACTGTGATCTGGCATGTGGTGTGAAAGGAGGCGAGTGCTCCGAAAGGGCTAAGCAGGGCCCGGTGTCCCCCTGCCGGCCCAGGCTCCCGCCCCGTCCTCCGTCAGCCCCGGCCCAGCTTGGGTCACCCTCCCAGCAGCTTCTTGCGCAGGAGCAGCCTGGGTTCTTTTCACCCTGGAGGCTTTCTAGTGTTTTCCGCACATGCAGGTCCAACACAGCCTTTCCCGGTCGCAGGCGTGTTCCGTTCGTTTCACTCCCACCAGGGAACTTTCCGGTGGTTTCTAGCTTCTTGTTGTTGTTGTTACCACTAGCGCTTTATTCGGAGAAGGCGATGGCAGCCCACTCCAGCACTCTTGCCTGGAAAATCCCATGGACGGAGGAGCCTGGTGGGCTGCAGTCCATGGGGTCGCGAAGTGTTGGACACGACTGAGCGACTTCACTTTCACTTTTCACTTTCCTGCATCGGAGAAGGAAATGGCACCCACTCTAGTGTTCTTGCCTGGAGAATCCCAGGGACAGGAGCCTGGTGGGCTGCCGTCTATGGGGTCGCACAGAGTCGGACACGACTGAAGCGACTTAGCAGCAGCAGCAGCAGCAGCAGCACTTTATTTTTTATTTTTTTTTTTTTTAGCAGCACTTTATTGAACACCCTTTCTACACAGACCTTTATGTCCGTGTAAAAGTGTACGTACATACAATAATTAGAATTTCTGTATCAAAGGATATGTGATTTCAAATTCTGATTTTGCCATACTGTTCTTCCAAGAGGTTATACCAGTTTACACTCCAGCCAGCACGTACGTGGACCAAGTTAGTGACTCGCAGTGTGTAGTAGGAACATGTTTTGCCCAGTCTCATAGACGAGAAAAGGACCTTATGGCTTTTGTTTTGTAAATGTGTGTGTGTGTTCTGTCATTTCAGTAGTTGATATTGCCATGCTGATTATACTTTGCTTATCCTTTGTGTTTTATTTTTATTTCAGTCAAATGTTTAAATTGCAAAGGTGTTTCAGATACTTTTGATCCCTATCTCGATATAACTTTGGAGATAAAGGTAAGTTTGGTACTTGTGGTAGTAGTCAAGTTAAACAAAAATTAGTCATAATTTATTTATAGTTTATTTATTTATAGTTCTCTTACAATTTAAACTACACTTGTTAGATAATATGAATTGAAAACTTTAAATGCTAAGACTTCATTAGAGGAGCTTATTGAAACTTTGTATTAGGCATCATAAAAAACTTAAAACATTTGACCTTTATTAACATTAAAGGGTTAATGTTTATTAACCCTTTGACCTTTAATCTTAATAAAACCAGATTATGATGCCTATATCAGCCAAATTTAGGTGGTGGTTATTCTTTAGAAACTGTTTTTTGCTTCTTGCATTTTCTGAACTCTCCCATTTTTTGCTGTCTGAAGCTTTTGTTTTTCTGATCTCAAGTGTGATACATGCTAACGATAAAAATGGGAAACACTGCAGAGACATGTGTGAGCCTGTCCCCCAGAATGAACACTTGTTAACAGTTTGATATAAACCGTTCCAGAGTGTCTGTTTACTGTTTACACTGACGGGATTACACCTTCAGTCTGTTGGGCCACTTGCTATTTTCATTCCATTTTGCTGGGGCCTGCCGTGTGTCGTGCTTCAGCCAATTTACATGCCTGTTTCCTTCCTGGTAGATACTTTGATTTTGTTCCTGTTTTATGCTACTGTAAATAATGCTGCAGTGGGCAACCTCTGTTTTTTGTTTTGGCCACACTGTGCAGCTTGTGGGATCTTAGTTCCCCGATCAGGGATTGAACCCAGGCCCTTGGCGGTGAAAGCACAGAGTCCTAATCACTGGACCACCAGGGAATCCCCTGCTTTTCTTTTTTAACTGGGGGTGGGGAGGGCAATAACTTGGTGTGTACATGTGTAAAACTGAATGCCATAATGAAGCAAGTTTCTTTTTACATAAAGTCTGCACTTGGCTTTGCCCTTGGAGCCCCCTTTCCCCTCTTTGCTGACAAGCGGCAGTGTGTGGTCATTTCTTCTCACATAAAGACAGCACTTGGCTTTGCCCTTGGAGCCGCCTTTTCTCCTCTTTGCCGAGTGCGTGGTCACACGCTGTTGGTGCTCTTCTGTCCCCAGGCTGCTCAGAGTGTCAACAAGGCGTTGGAGCAGTTTGTGAAGCCGGAACAGCTTGATGGAGAAAACTCGTACAAGTGCAGCAAGTACGATGGTGGTGCTGGTGGGTGGGCGGGGGGAGGCTTGGGGTGGAAGGGTTTGGCGTGTCTGCCTGACCAGCAAGGTTCCTGTTAGCTTCCAGGACCGTCTGGGAAGACCCTGGCTCTGTTCCCCTAGGGCCAGGGCACCCGAGTGTTAACACTCATTAGACCCGGGGGAGGTGGGTCCTCACTCCTGGGGAGCTGGGTGGAGGGGAGGGGTAAGACCATCCACACGTTAGTGCCCCCACGTGTGAAGGTGGCTGGGGTGGCGCATGTGTGTCGAGCAGCATCTCCAGGGACCCCGGCGTGAAGGGTTGGGGTGAGTGGAGCATCGCTCTCTCCCAGAGCAGTCAAGGATCTCTCTTTTTCATGGTTGTTTCCCAGGGTTTGCTCAAGGTTGAGTCATTCTGTAATGTTTCCCCATGAAGTCTAGAGGGCCTATTTTAAGAAAGCCCTGTTTCTTATGGTTTAAGTAGATGTTCACTTGAAGTCAGGTAATATGGGTAAGCGTTGTTACTGAGTAGGGCCAGACCTCAGGGATAGCCGCGGGTTTGGTTCCAGACCAGCACAATAAAGCGAATCTTGCAATAAAGCGAGTTGCATTAATTTTTTTGTTTCCCAGTTTATAGAAAAGTTACGTCTACCTTATACCATAGTTTTTAAGTGTGCAATAGCATTACATCTAAGAAACAGTGTACAAACCTTAATTTAAAAATACTTGTTTAAAAATGCCAAAATAGCTAGAAGAGTAACATCAAAGGTCACTGATCAGAGATCATCATAACAGATACAGTAATAATGAGAAAACCTGAAATATTGCAGGAATTACCAAAATGTGGCACAGAGACCTGAAGTAAGCACATGCTTTTAGAAGGATGGCCCAGTAGACTTGCTTCACGCAGGGTTGCTGCAAACCTTCAACTTGTGAAAAATACAGTATCTTCAAAGGGCAGTAAAATGCGGTGCCTGGGTTCATTGTTTTGGGGAGAAGGCCCCCTTTCCTCCTAAGACCAGAGGGATGCTTCCTGTTTTAAACCTCATGGACGTTTCTAGTATTTACTGCCTTGCTTCTGTATCTGGGCTTTGTTTTCACAGAGTTCTACCAGCCAGTTTTTCAGTTTGTTTTGAATTAAGAGAAACGTCTATAAATCTAATTTTTAAGGTGTCAGTGGCCTGACATTTCAGAACTGCCCTGTGGCTTTTATTCATGCTAATTAGGCCATCTCTCAAATTTCAAATTTTAATTTTTTCACTGTTGGATGAAAAGGGTGGTATTTCTCATCCAGTACCCTTCTTTTGGAAACTGAATTTAGACTGTTTCAGAGAAATAACAAGGGTAAGACAAAAAAACAAAAAATAACCAACCCACATTAATCTTCTTAAACATCTGTTTTTGGTTTTTTTCCCAAGGTGTAAAAAGATGGTTCCAGCTTCAAAGAGATTCACTATACACAGATCTTCTAATGTTCTTACACTTTCTCTGAAGCGTTTTGCAAATTTTACTGGTGGAAAAATTGCTAAGGTAGGTAGATAATATTATTAACAACTGTTTTATGCTGAGCCTTTCAAGGCTTAACTGTACAGCAGCTACATGGAAGTTTTATTAGCTGATTTTCTAAGTTCTTCCAGCACTTGTTAGTGGAATAAAATGTCAAAGAACTGAGCTCAAAGTTTGATGTGTGTGTTTATAGAGTGTGTGTGTTCTCGTCTGTATCCCTTAGCTGGCTAGACTTTCTGAAGGTCATGACTGGTGCTTGTTACCCACGTTTGGGCGTCATAGTCAGTGAAGGTGCTGAGCGTTCAGGGAACGCTCATGGCATTTCAAGTCCAAAGAAGATTTCCTAGCCAGACCTTGCCATTCTTTCACCAGAGCTTGTTTTCTTGTTTATTCATTTTCTGATGATAGTATACTGACCTTTCCCATTTTCTTCCCACTTTCTGAAACCGAAAGTGGTCAGAAATCCAGTAACATGCGGAAGAAATAACCTGCTCCTGAATTGTTAAAAATAAGCGATGACTTCAAGTCCAGACTTGTGATTGTTAACTGTCTGCTTTGATGGGTTTGGAGAATTCATAGTCTGGGTTCTTACTTGCGTAAAGAAAGTGAAGGATACGGCGGAATTGCAGTAACACACTTAGAGTCAGGCGCGCTCCGGGTTAGGCCTGTCTTTCGAAATGAGGCCGCGGGTGTTGGGTCCCTGCTGGAGCACCGTAAGGCGCCATGCTCCGTGAGCCTCCTGCCCTGCCCTGCGTGTATGGGCGGGATGATCTGCACCTTCAGAGATGATGTTCCTTTTTTTCTCTCTTCATACTTGTGTAGGATGTGAAATACCCTGAGTATCTTGATATTCGACCGTACATGTCTCAACCAAATGGAGAGCCGATCATTTATGTTTTGTATGCAGTCCTGGTACACACTGGTTTTAATTGCCATGCTGGCCATTACTTCTGCTACATAAAAGTAAGTTGTGTGGATTTTGTTAATTATTCTATTTACAGTACACTATAAGATACCACTGGCATTCTTGGGAGGGAAGGGGGGGCTTTTCCAGTTGATGTGTGGTAGCCCCCTTTTCTTACAGGTCTCTGGATTGGGGTTCCCCATGTTCCTGATCGAATCTGATATCTCTTTTGTTGGCTATCTTATAGGCTAGCAACGGCCTCTGGTACCAAATGAATGACTCCATCGTGTCTACCAGTGATATCAGATCGGTACTCAGCCAGCAAGCTTACGTCCTCTTTTATATCAGGTATTGTCAGGAAAGTGCACTTCCACCTTTTCTGTTAAGTCAGAAAGAGCGCTTCACTTCATCAGCATGCTTAAATTCCATTGTTTGGTTAAACAGCATCTCGGTGGTGGGGAGAGTAAGGAAGGTGTGTTTGAGAGTGGGCCATGCGTTTACTGTAGCTCCCAGCTCTTTGGCGGGTTAAAGAAATGCACAGAAGAAGGGACGGGAGTAGCCACAGAGGGCTTCTGCTGCTGGCAGCAAACCAGGTGGGCTGGCGGGCTGGGGAGGCAGTGAGCAGAGGCCCTATAAGGGGACTCCTGAGTACCCGGTGTGGTCATCTCTCAGCCCCAGGCACCAGCAGCCAGCCACGCCCCTGGCCAGGCCCGGGCCTGCCCCCGCCTGCTGCTTGTTACTGATTCGATAATTCCTTCTGGAGATGTGGGGCCTTGGGGCAGTCCGATGAGTGCTCCAAGGAATATCCATTGGTAGTAACTGGAAATTCAGAACATCCTGAAATTGCCAACAATAGCAGATCACATAAATGGTAGCATGTGCATTTCACGAAATACGGTGCAACTGTTGAAAGTGGTTTTTATGATGTTTTTAAAATGCTCTGAGAAAGTGCTCTATATATGGAGGAGAAGCAGTTTGAAATTTTACACGCTGATGTCGCGGAGATCAGTCCAGGCTAAAGCATGGAGGAAAATCCACAAAATCTGGATAGCAGGTTCCTTGAAGGGGTGAGGGGAGGCAGAGTGTCTTTGTTTCTTTCTAACTTTTCAGGATAGCACAGATCTTTCTAAGTGGTACGTATTTAGAATTAGAAAAATGGAAAACAAAAGAAAAATAGTTTTAAAAAAATTACCCCCCCCCCGGCCAAAAAAAAAACACCTTTCAGCTAGAATACACAGATATCAGATCCGAATCCACAGTGACCCTCTGTGTGTGCTGACCGGAGCTCCCAGTGCCAGCCTGGGCCGGGCCGGGACTGTGTGCACTTCCCCAGGTCGCGTCTCCTGTTGCCGAGGGTGGGGTGTGCGTGAGCTCTTTGGGGAGGTGTCCCATGTTACCCTGAGCACTGTCACTCTCTGTCCCCAGGTCCCACGATGTGAAAAATGGAGGCGAACTTATTCATTCCACCCACAGCCCCGGCCAGTCCTCGCCCCGACCCGTCATCAGTCAGCGGGTCGTCAACAGCAAGCAGGCAGCCTCGGGATTCATTGGCCCACAGCTCCCCTCGCACGTGATGAAGGTAACCCTCCCGAGCAGAGCGTCCAGCCCTCTACTTAGTGGTGCAGTGGTGGCCCTGACCTCCTGCACAGCTGAGTTTCGTGTCCACAAAAATGGATTCAGGCCGTTTATTATAAAATACTTCAAACATAGGGGAAATGTCTGAGGACGAACAATGTGATCCAGAAGGAAGTAGGGGTGTGCGTCTGTCGAAACACTGGGGACTTGATCTCCCACCCTGGACTCTTCACTTAATGGAGTAAACATTGAGGGTCTTGATTCATGCTGGCCTCCAGGAGAGAGATGCTTGTGCAGAAAGAACACCCCCGTTGCCTCCGTTTAGCCCTTTCAGGGGTGTGACATTTTCTGCCTGCCGTCTGGCTGGGCCCGATCAAGCCCTGAGGGCTGCTCAGAGCGAGCGGAGGGTATGCTCTCTGGCTCCTGTGACCTCGGTGTCCTCAGTGGAGGCCTGGCTTTTGCTTGACGTAAATGTTGAAACTGCAGACGTGTTGGGATAGCCTGTACACACGGCGGAAGAATCCTGCCGCCTGTGCCGTCGTGTCGTAACAGTCTTGCAGTCTGACAGGGAGTCTCAGCCTCAGTGCTCTAGGGAGCTGCACAGGCAGCAGGCCCCGCGCTGGGCTCGGCCCGAGTGGCCTGGGACGGACCAGCTGCAGAGCGCCTGCCCTGTGGGGCGGGGCCGCTGCTGTTGATTTGTCAAAAGATGCTTTTATTTACGAAGCCTTCCCTTGTGGCTCAGTCTGCACCGTCTGCCTGCAGGTGCAGGAGAGCCAGGTTCGACCTGGGTCGGGAAGATCCCCTGGAGAAGGAAATGGCAACCCACTCCAGTATCCTTGCCTGGAAAATCTCATGGACAGAGGAGCCTGGTCCGCTGCAGTCCATGGGGTCTCAAAGAGTCGGGTACAAACGAGCGGCTAAGACTTCGGTGTGAAAGTGAAAGTCGCTCAGTCATGTCCGACTCTTTGAAACCCCGTGGACTATACAGTCCATGGAATTCTCCAGCCAGAATACTGGAGTGGGTAGCCTTTCCCTTCTCCATAGGCTCTTCCCAACCCAGGGACTGAACCCAGGTCTCCCACACTGTAAGCAGATGCTTTATCAGCTGAGCCATTATCCAGTGGTAAGTTAGCAACTGATTCAGATACTTAAGAAAACATTTTGAAGGCCAAACAAAGTTCCTCTATGAGGCAGAATTCACCCATGACCACCGGTGTACAACTTCTGGATGTGGAGCCAAAGAACTACTCAAGTAAGGGTGGGAGGTCACGGAGGCAGGGATGGCTAAGCGAGCGTGTCCGGCCACGTGACTGTCGCCGCATTCCTGGGGCCCTGGGAAGTCCCCGGGGCTGGCCTCCTCCTGCTTGAACTGCCAGGGGCTCCCAGAACCACAGAGGAGAACCTGTGTAACTCCATGCCCAAGAGGACCTGCTGCTTTCTGCCAGAGCAGAAGAGTTTGGTCTGGGGGTTGTTCTCTGACAAAAGCTGTTGTCTCTGTTTACCAGAAATTAATTCCCAGAAAACTGGGGCCTGTGAAAGGTCCAGGGCGGGCAGGCCCGAGTGAGAGGGGCGGTGTTCCTCATTCCTCAGAGAGAGAGAGAAAAGAGGGCCAGAGTGGGAAAGGCCCGCCGCCTCAGGCCTCTGAGTCTGGCGGTTTCTGGAGCTCTCACCTGGCTGTGGTCTGCTTGTCCCCAGAACCCCGCTCACCTGAACGGGACAGGACCGCCGAAGGAGACGCCGAGCAGCCCCATGTCGGGCCCCAGCGGGAATTCCAGTGTCAGGACTGTGAATGCCTCCCCGTCTGTTCAGAACTGGTCAGTTAGCAGGCCCTCAGTTATTCCAGAACACCCCAAGAAACAGAAAATCACGATCAGTATTCACAACAAGCTGCCTGTGCGCCAAGGTCAGTCTCAGCCTAGCCTCCACAGCAGTTCTTTGGAGCGCCCCAGCAAGCCCGCCCCCTCTTCTACCATTACTTCTTCTGCAATACAGTCTACCTCAAGTGCCCCCACGCCGCCCGCCTCTAGTAAGGTCCCAAAGCAGACGGCCCCGAGGGAGGCCTGCTCCAGGCCTGTGATGAACGGCAGGCCCAGGCTGAGTGCTGGCGTGCTGGTCCCCTACGGCGCCGAGTCCTCCGAGGAGTCTGACGAGGAGGCCAAGGGCCTCGGCCAGGAGAACGGCCGCGGGCTGACCGAGAGCGTGTGCTCCCCTGCTCTGGACACCGAAGACGGCGACGCCTCCCCGCACGAGCTCCGAGAGCCCGTGGCTCTAAATGGTGCTACTGGTCCGGACAGCGACCCGATGGAAAACGGCCTGCCTTCGGACAGGGCCCCTTGCCCAGGCCAGCCCGCGCTGCACTCAGAACACCCCTTTCCCAAGGCAAACGGCCTCCCTGGGAAGGTGAGCGGCTGTGGGGTGGGGGTCAGGCGGGCTTCCCCTCTGCCCTCGTGTCCGGCGGGTCACGTGGCTGGGTTTCAGGAGGCACGGGCATGGCACTCACAGCTGAAAAACATCGTTTTTTTTTAAATCCTAGTTGATGCCTGCTCCTTTGCCACCTCTTCCAGAAGACAAAATCTTAGAGACCTTCAAACTCGGCAGCAAAGCCAAAGGCTCGGCAGAGGAGACCAGGTAAGACGGCTGTCTCGGGGCAGCAGGATGCGGGAGCAGGGCGCGTCCGCTCACAGAAGGCTTAGGATGAGCCTTCTTGAATAAGCATCTGCAGAATTCGTTGATTTGCCTGGTGGGAAAGTCAGGTAAACAGTTACCCGGGCCTGTTAGTCCAGCGCCCACCTCCTCTTCCGCAGAGCCTGCCCCGGTGCTGGGGCGTCGTCAGTCCTTGTCTGACCAGCCAGCACGTCCCACTCAGCGCCCCTAACAGGCACCCGAGGGTGTGCAGAGGGGCTGGGCTGGGAGTCCTGCTCTGTCCAGGAGCAAAGGCTTTGTTACGCTCTCTAGAGCTCTGAGATTAAAAAATGGTCAGTGTGGTGTGTCTCCATGCTTAAAAACACACGTCAGCGTCCTGACCTCAGCGTACATAACGTGATGGGAGTAAAGGCAGGGCCGTGAGGCGGCGGCCGCGGTCACCAGGTGGACAGCCTGGGAGCCAGCCCCTCGCAGAGGTCACGGCGCGATGGCGGCCTGGAGGACAGCTCTCGGCCAAGGCGTAACTGTCTTTAGCTGGACATCTGGGGGTGTCTGTGAAGCGGCCAGTAACAGAGCTGAGGTTTTCTCCACGTGGACCTCGGGCCGTGGGCTCCTGGCTTGTTCTGCAGAACTGCCTGCCTCAGCCCCTCCCTACTGGTGCTCTGGTCTCCCCCATCACAGGGACAACCCCCATGCACCCCGTGTCAGAAGGGCCTTTGCGGGGGACATGCCCTCAGCAAGATCCCCAGTCAGGAATGTTTGCAGTCGAGCCTACAGAGGGGGCAGCCTGAGCACTCAGTCCCTGGCACCGCGGCTGTCCTCGTCTCTGCCCTCGTCTGGCTCAGCTTGTCTTCAGGTGGAACATGCGTGAGCAGCACGACAGGTGACCTGTGGCGGTCACGCCCCAGCCACGCGCGCCCCAGCTGCACACGTGACCTTGAGCCTCTGTAGTGACCTCGCGTGTCTTCTCTCTCCCAGACCAGAAAGGGGGCCCGCTTTAGGGTTTTTCTTGTTTTCGGGCGGCTTTCCTTAACTTGAGGAGTCCGTCAAAAGCACGGCCGAATTCGTTTACTGCGGCAGTGGCTCCTCACAGTTTGTTGGTAATTCAGGGAGCTCTTGGCTCTGTTGGGAGGTAACTCCTCTGCCTCTGAGGCTCCAGGAAAATTAGGAGAAAAGGGATCCAGAGCAAAAGTAAACGCCCTGTCATTATTTGACTTTTTTGATGGTCTGGACTTAGTTACTGAGAAGAATTAGAAAAATATCTGAAAACCAGAGGCACTTAGAATTGCAGAGTTATTACTGAAAAATTAAGTAGGCTTGATAGAAAGTTTTACATTTATGTACAATGAGAAAACTTGAAGTTTCCAAAAATGATAAGCCCAGTTTTAGGTTTCAGCCAGATACAGTAAAGCCATAAAACATTCAGTAAATGAATGAAGTGTTTGTCCGTCCCTGTAGCCCATTGACAAAAACCCAGAGAGTAAATGACCTCTGTCCTTTTCTGTCTCTGCGGGGCTGCAGGACACCTGGCTCGGAGGAGAGGCCTCTGGAGCATCCGGAGGCAGAGCTGGAGGCCGGCCGCTCCCCTCCCGGCGACGCCCAGGACAACTTGGAACCTGTCTCGAATCTCAGCAGCAAACTCAAGAAGGCTTCACCGCCCTTGGACCCCAGCATCAAACCTACCAAAGAAGAAGTCTCTGAACATGTTTCGGCAGAACCCGAGGAGGCTGTGCCGAGTGTCAGCACCTTTTGTAACCCCGACAAGGACGCCCTCGGGGATGATCAGCTTCCAGCACCCTGTGACCCTGGGAATTTAACAGACGATCAGAGCAAACCGTCCCTGGACGTGGGAGGGATGTTACCAGAGCGGCCCCAGGACCCGGTGGCTGCAGAAGCCACAGGGAGGCTGAGCCCAGGTCCCTCTGTGCCTTCCGAGGACGACCGTGAGCCCGAGCCCTTGGGTCACAGCGGTCGGGACAGAGGCTCGGAGGCGGAGGGTCCCGCTAAGAGCACGGGGGTATCCACAGACGAGGTGCCCTCTCCGCAGCTAGACACGATCGCAGAAAACCGTCCTGAGGGGCCCCCTGAGCGCAGCAGCAGTGAGAGAGGGGAAGACAGTAA
This sequence comes from Redunca redunca, assembly GCA_006410935.1. Lineage (NCBI taxonomy): Eukaryota > Metazoa > Chordata > Mammalia > Artiodactyla > Bovidae > Redunca > Redunca redunca. Next base: position 2,586 of record SJYQ01091768.1, on the reverse strand, counting down.
GGCCGGGCAGAAGGCCCCGGAGCCGTGTCCGGTCCAGGAGAAGGTCAGCAGCCTCAGAAAGGTCGACCGAGGACATTACCGCAGCCGAAGGGACCGCTCGTCCAGTGGCGAGCGTGCACGGGAGAGCCGGAGCAGGACTGAGGTGCAGCATCGGCGGAAGCGGCCCCACCGGGAGCATGAGCAGTTGTGGCCCAAGCGGCCCCGACCGGAGCCCTGCACCCTGGCCCCACAGCCCCCCTGCCCCAGCTCCCTGGCCAGATCGGGCCACCACCACTCCCGGAGCAGAGGTGCCCCTGACCAGGAGTGGGGCCGCTACCACCATGCCGAGGGCGAGCACCCCTGGGCCCGGGAGAAGCGCTACCCGGACAGGCTGCGCTGGGAGCGCTGCCGGTACCACCACGACAGGTCCCCCCTGTACCCCGGCCGGGAGCCCCGGGACTGGCGGCCCTTCCACGCCAAGCGCGAGTTCGAGCGGGCTGGGCCCTACGGCGGCCGGCCCTACAAGGACCACTACAGAGGCCGCAAGGGCTATGAACTGGCGGCCAAAGAGAGGGACCGGCACCACTTCAGCAGCCCCCGGGCGGGCGTGGCCCACGCGCCCCCTCCACACCCCGCCGCCAGATACGCCCACGACAGGCTCGGCTTCGGCGCTGAAGATGGCAGCTGCGACCTGGCCGCGCGGTTTCATGAACACGACAACGTTAAGTCACGGAAACAGAGATACGATAGCCTCGAGAATGAGAGTCACATAGGAAAGAAAGCCTGGAGAAGCTTACAGAAGGACCCTGTAGAGGAGCCCAAAGTGAAGAAGCACAAAAAGTCGAAGAAGAAGAAGAAATCCAAAGACAAACACCGGGACCGAGACTCCAGGTGAGGGGCGGCTGCGCGTGGGGGGCGCGCCCTCCGCACCCAGCCTGCGGACGGGTGAGGGCTGTGTCGTGCGTAGCTTTCATCTCGGTGGGTTTGGGACTGCCCTGTTTTTATTGATTGCTAAACCGTAGCTCTGTTTTAAGCGGTATCTTATTAAGTGGTTTTATAAAACGCCTGAAAACCTGGTCTTTAAAGACATGGCTGAGTTCAGTTGGTGCTTTGGAACTCTGAGTACACATGCAGCATTCGGGAGGTAAAGCTTGGGATTGCCCGACCTCACGGTGGCGGTGGTGGTTAGTCGCTCACTTGTGTCCGACTCTGTGACCCCGTGGACTGCAGCACTCCAGGCTTCCCTGTCCTTCACCATCTCCCAGAGTTTGCTCAAGCCCACCTCCATCGAGTCTGTGATGCCATCCAACCATCTCATCCTCTGCCGTCCCCTTCTCCTCCTGCCCTCAATCTTTCCCAGCATCAGGGTCTTTTCCAATGAGTCCGCTCCTCACATCAGGTGGCCACAGTACTGGACCTACGGGTTTAGTATCAGTCTTTCTAATGAATATTCAGGGTTGATTTTCTTTAGGATTGACTTAACCTGTTTATTCGATTCACAGATGTAGTTATAGTTCTACGTCTGTTGATAATCTCCAACAAATTGTCCAATGAGATTTCAAACTGAGTTTCCATTTCTCCATTTCTCAGTTTGAAATCTCTTTGGGAAGTTTGTTCTTGTATTTTTTAAAAGCTAAATTGGTCAGCAGTTTTCTGGAAAACGGCTTCTCCGTGACGAGAGGACTGAGCACACAGTTACTATACGCTGGTGTCTCTCAAGATCGAAACCCTGGGGAGAGGTTACCAGGAGCCACAGGTGAAGGGTGGTTACTTGAAGGAAAAGGACATCAAACCTTCCTTCTGTGTGCCTGACACACCTGTCAAAGATACTTTTTCCTTCAGCCACTAACTACTTTCAGGAAAAGTTGGTGGAGTCCTTCCTTCCTCTGGTGTTCTGGCCAGAGTTCTTTTCCCCAGAGTTGAAGGCTGCCGTGGGGACAGGTTGAAACTGGTGAGTTTATAGCCCTGGACTTAAATCATTACAGGGAACACCGCATGTTTAATGAGGAGAGCCTCACTTGTGCGTGCGCAGTGAATGTCCACAGACGTGGGTGTGAGTCAGAGAGGACCAGGCCTGCTCGGGCAGTGCGCTTTCCTAGCGGCCCTAGTCCTGGCTTTGTCTTCGGCAGGCATCAGCAGGATTCAGACCTTTCCGCCGCGCACTCTGACGCTGACCTCCACAGACACAAGAAGAAGAAGAAGAAAAAGAAGAGACACTCGAGGAAATCCGAGGACTTCGGGCGAGAGTCAGAACCGCGCTTGCCCAAGGCAGCCAGCTGTGCGACTGTGGACCATTTCCGGAGAGCCGAGGGCGCCTTCCCCCTCGCAGACGGCCTGCCGCTGGAGCGCGCGGCACCTTTCTGCGAGAAAGCCAAACACTTCAGGATGGACAGCCGGGAGGGCCGGTGTCGCCTGCCCGAGTGCGGCCAGGGTAAGGGGGCGCGCGGGGCGCGCGGCCGCGCGGAGGGCCGCGCTGGGAGTGGCGGCCGCAGGCGCCCTTCGCTCGGGAGGCAGCGGCCGCTCGGGGAAGGAGCCGCGCGGGCGGGGCAGCTGTCAGTCTCGCGGAGCCCCGCCCCGCGCCCTCGCGCGGCTCCCGCCGGGCCTCGC
>SJYQ01091767.1:73363-104568 GCA_006410935.1 Redunca redunca | reverse complement strand
CTAAATTTACATGTAATTTAGATGTACAATCTGGTCCTCATTTTCAAGATCCTCTTTGATGGCATTACTCATCCTGAATGTAAATATTTGTTGAGGGCTAGCATGTGTTGACGTCCATGGGACTTTTACAAGTTCCAAATATAATGCTCAGGATGGCTACATTTAAGACTCAATTATTCAAAATTCTGAAAAGAAAGATTTAAGAACCCTTTTTTAAAAATATGAACATATATCATGCTTCTTACAAAAAGTAAATCTCTAACTCCTTTCAGAAGAGAACAGTTGCCTTTTGAAATACTAATGCCTTTCCATTTTCACGACTTTTTTCATGCAATTATTTGTCCATTTGTGCCACTTGAAGGAATCAGGATGAATGGAAGCCATTTATTCCCACAGATAAAATTGTGGTCACAGGAACAAATACTTCAAAATTGTTCTTGAAAATAATCAATATATTTTCCATTTATAGGCACTATTAAGAAAGTAGGTAACAACAGAATATTATTGATTTTGCTTTCACGCCTATCTTCATAAGTCTATGTGTTATCATTCTGAACCAGATTTAAAGAACTCTTTTACTCTTGATACATATTAACCAAGTTTATATCTTCCACTGAACATCTCAGTCCTTCTTCTCCAGTCCAACCCCGCTGGATATAAGTAGATTTCAGCTTCATCACAAAAGTGCTTATTAACAGTTACAGCTGTCTAAAATGAAAAGGGTTGCATTAATCACAGAGAGCATCTCAGTATAGAGTGATGTCTATTAATATTTACAGTGATGATGTTGGAGAGGTTTCTGTATTTTGAGTTTGATCTGTTTCTCTATAATTCCAAAATTCCACCATTATATCTTAAGATACTCAATCTACATTATAATGCCTCACCAGTCTAGAATTGAAGACTTTTATATAACTATGTTATTAATAATCTAATACCTAATATATTGATATTAGAACTTGTTTTCATAAAAGCTTTTCCATCCTATCCAATAAACAATTACTGATCACCTACTATTTAAACCTAGCTGTATAAAGCAAACCAGTGACATTAAAATTAAAATAATTTCATTCAGAGGAACATAAGTGATAGATTAATTCTCCTTCCCACGAGGGACCAGGGAAAGCATATAATTTACTTCTTACCATCTTCGCTCCAGTTCTCCTTCTGAATTGCTCTTGTGTTTTCTATACCTTAATATCAAGGTTTTCAAATTGAAAAGAAGCCTCTAAACATATTTTAGAATTTGTTATTTTATTGGATGCTTTCTTAATAAACTAGCAGCACATTGCAGAATTATTTCAGTGCCCCAAGACAAAATCCTATAGCAAGCTTAATATAACTCTCCTGGTCCTTGGAATCCTCTCTGGCCCATTCCAGTCCCCCTTAAAAGGCCATCCAATTGGGCAACACAGATTCATTTTCAGATTTCTGTACATTGCCAGTGGGGAATCAACTCTGATGGACCATTATAGCGGGAATACTTTGCAACAAGAATGTATTTGAATTACACTTTTACTTTAGGATAATGTGTGACTTGTTTACCCAGGGAGACTGCAATTATTGCAGGTAATTGTTGACTTCTGATGTTCAGATTTCTTTCATCCAAAGCATTCTGAACATTTCCCGTATCATATATGGGGTGGAGAGAGCGGATATTCTCTTGGCTAGGAATTGCACTGCATAACATTGAGACTTTAGTTACTCTTTGTAAAAGGGAAGAAGCAGAATTCCGGCAATGCCCTTGTTTCTTAACACATATTGCATTATTCCCTTTCAGTTAGATTGGTAATAGTGGTTTCCAAAAGGGCATGCTTTGCCCTGTGGTTACCAATAGATGTGCTCTCCAGAGATGCTCAACATCATGCCCTGTATGTAAGGAGAAAAACAACAAAGCACACATGGTTTTCCTTTGCTGCTTCATTTCAAAAGTTAGGGCCACTTGCCAGAACTGGATGTGTGTTAACTCTGTCTATGCCTTGACATCTGAAAGAAGTGAAATGGGAGGTATCCCCCCAGTTTAGTGAAAATATGATCCCTCCTACATGTTTCACCATCGAGTTAAAATTCTAATCTCATACTCTGTGAAAGTTTGTATCTAGACAACATTTGTTTTTAATCAGCAGTTGTTACTGCCTTGTGATTATCAGACTTACATCTACCTTTGCTTACTGGTGAAAAATAATAACCTTTCAGTTCGGCTGTGAACTGAATACGACAAGATGTGATAAGATCCAATCATGCTCTCATTGAGCACGGGGACAGGGACTCTGAAAGGTATGGATTACAGAATGATCCTTAACGTCTAAATGAAATCATTTCCCATAAAAACCCTCTAAATTGCAAACGAATAAGACGGAAATATGAACCTGAAGCAAGTCAGGAAGTAAAATAAAGAGGAAGATAAATCATACAAAAATAAATATCTTTTGGAGAGTGAGAAGAAAAAGGAGGCTCAGTTTGCTTGGTTAACACAACTGACAAAAGCGGATTTTAGCTGGCAACTTGAAGTTGCTGATGCCTTTTGGAGAGAGTTCAGATTCCCAGGTTGATACCGAGCTCCCTCCCAGAACTCTGACATGTATATAAGCTCTGAGCTCTCCAAAGCCCACGGCCAGTTCTCTTTGTGAACTAACTGCAACGGAGAGACTAAAGATGATTCCTTTCTTACCAGTATTTTCTCTGTTCCTGATGCTGGTTGTTAACCCTGCAAATGCCAATGGTCACTATGACAAGATCTTGGCTCACAGCCGAATCAGGGGCCGGGATCAGGGGTAAGTCAGTGGTTTGATTTTATAAACCTTTCCCCACCCCCACCCTCTTAGCTTGTTGTATGTATATTTCTACGTAAAGTTTCTTATTTATACCTCAGGGGTTTTTTTCCTACTTATTTGTAATAAAAAAAAAGGAACAAATGAGTAATCTGTGGTTTATGTACATGTCTTAAACTTTAAGAATTACTGTCCAAATAATTTGTGTATAATTGCTTTTATGAAACATTGCAAGATTTTAGTCTAATTAACAACATTTAGCAGGGCATTTCTTTATGATTCAGTTTATTTGTGTTTTATTTCCTTCTAAATTTCCGGAATAAGGTTTTCAAAATTAAAGAATCTGTAGCTAGAGGCTCTCATTACATAAATAACTTTGAAATATCTCACATTATGTTAGGGAAAATTTCATTTATGTATGAAAATTACACAATAGATAATGTAACAAGTTTTCTGTAAGTTTTTTGAAGCATTTAAGAATGCTTTTAAATTTTGCATTTTGTAAAATTTGTAATAACTTGATTTCATAGAAAAACCTACAACTGAGTTTCTTAAAGTTATCAGACAATTTAGTAACTTAACCAAGCATTTAGTATTAATGTTTGAAATGGATCTTGGCCCTGCTGCCTATGTCTCAGAGGAATTTTTCATCATGCTTCCAAGTTCCCTTGCCTTACAGAGCAAATAAGACTCGCATCTCTTTAAGGGAGAAAAACACTTAAAATTCTGGCAGAGAATGTTTTAATCTAATTACTTCCAGGCAAAGAAATAAATTTTCCTTTGGGCAGCCATATTATTTAAGTTAATCTTAGCATTCATTTACTTCTGTGATTGCTTACCTAGAAAATTACAGAGTACAGTATCTTGGGACTTAGTAAAACTTGTCTCTTTTGCTGTCTGATCTGTCATTGTTCCAGGGCCCTGAAGCCACTCGCATGCCCTACGTGAGTACATGTTTGGTTTAAAAGGGTCAGGGCATTACCTACTATTAAAAGTAATAAGAAACATATTGTTAAAATGTATTAGATTAACTTCTGAAATACTGGCATTGTATTCCCAGAAGTGTACAATTTCCTCTCTGTCTCTCACAGTGAGTTTTTCTAATGACTCAGTAGGATTGGATCAAGAATGAGATCTGCCCATGACTAGAGTTACATCTTGGAAAATCTAAGCCACATATTAACTTTTTCTTTTTCTTTCTTTGTTTTTAACCACCTGACCTACAGATATGAAAAACTATTTGTTAATGTTATGACATTAATGCTCTTTCCTTACTTCTGTCTTCCAGTCCAAATGTCTGTGCTCTTCAACAGATTTTGGGCACCAAAAAGAAATACTTCAGTACCTGCAGGAACTGGTATCAAGGTGCCATCTGTGGAAAAAAAACGTAAGTCTCATCTTTTCTTTAATGTGCCAGTTCCAAAGACAACACTGCAATGCCCATGGCTTTCTTTGGACAGAAACACACACTGTTCTTTTGAAAATACTCTCCAAAATTGGTAGCTTAAAAAAAAAAAGGGGGGGATCACTGTGAATAAAGAAATTTCTCCTGCATTTCTCCCTATACTCATAAAACTAACTTATTCCCTGACTCTATGGCCCTGGACATGTGACCTGCTATAGAATCACTGTAATAGTTTGGCTATGTCATTTCTACTCCTGGTTAGGCCTCTTTTATCTTGGGGCTTCCTGGTGGCTCAGTTGGTAAAGAATCTGCTTGTGATCCAGGAGACCTAGGTTCAATCCCTGGGTCAGGAAGATCCCCTGGAAAAGGATATGGCCACTGGCCATGTGACTCGGTATAGAATCACAGAGAGTTTGAATGGAATCACTGAGAGTGTGACTATGTCATTTCTCCTCCTGGTTTGGCTTTTTTTATCTTGGGGAAGTCAATTAACCTCATTATCTCAGTTTTCTCATTTTATTAAAAAGTGGGCCAGAGGAACAGATTGATCTGAAAAATCAGGATTTTAAGGTAAGATTGTTTGCGTCCAGTCATTTAGAAATTATCTAAAATACTTCACTTTACCCCAGAGTTTTCATCAAAGATTAAAGTTGGAAAAGATTCAAGTTTCATCTTTTCATTTAATCCAGTCACTCCATCCCAAACTGTCAGATTCTCGGAGTCTCCAAAGGTGATTCTGAAAGCCCACCACTATATCTACTATTTCAACAACCAAAAAAGATGATTACTCTCCAATTTAGTTATCTGTTTCACTGATTAACTTAAAATTGGAAAACATTTTTTATTACTTGATAGCTTATTGGTTTAATCAATTAATACATATTGGCAAGTTTTCATTTTAAGATGGAGGAGCTGAGTTCTAGATAGAACAAGTTACTAGATCAAAAAGGTCAGAGATGTCATCCTCAGTCAAGAAAACAGTGGAAATGGCTCCTGCCTGCTTCCTATTAATTTGGACCCCACCTTCAGTGAAGGATACCCTGAGAACCACAACATGGGAGACACATCATTGTTAAACTTCAGATACCCTAAATAGGTGAAAGCATTAGGGTATTGTTAAAAATATATTCCTAACTTAATAATATTGGTTACAAATACTAAATCATATCACCTTTTGGAGTCTTCATTGCTTTACCTATGAAATGTGAATTTAATTCATTTTCTGAAGGTAAAGAAAGTGAAGTCACTCGGTCGTGTCCAAATCTTTGTGACCCCATGGACTGTAGCCTACCAGGGTCCTCCATCCATGGGATTTTCCAGGCAAGAATACTGGAGTGGGTTGCCATTTCCTTCTCCAGGAGATCTTCCCGACCCAGGGATTGAACCCTGGTCTCCCACGTTGTAGGCAGATGCTTTACAGCCACCAGGGAAGCTCTGAAGGTAAAATGAATGAACAAATGTGAAATTACTAAATAACTCTAATTCATAATATTAGTCATCCTTAAGTTTAAATTATTTTAAGCAAATTGGATATACACTGGTGGGAAAAGGTGGTATGAACAGATACTATTTAAAATGCATAGGGTTATCTTTATTTCTACTAAGAATTATGTATTCAAAACATACAGCCTTAGCTGGACTCTCCATAGTAACCAAGTTTAGAACCCCTCAGGACACTGCTGCCTATTCCCACACATTGGCTTAATATAACTGTAACTAATGTTACTTCTTGACCAGGACATTATTCCCATTTGCAGATATCTGCTAGACTTATTAGTCATTGACACAATTACAATGTAAGTCAGTGGTTACAAGGATCCTGGCCATGATTTAGGTCAGGCCCCAGTTGGGAATGCCAAAGCTCTGGATTCTTCTCCCTTTGTTCTTTATATTCTTGATTACCATGAGGCTTATTTGGAATGCACACTAACTACATAAGAAAGGACCTGCTTTCTGAAGCATTTAAGGGAAATCTTTATTACACCCTTCCTGGAAGTAAGGAAATCTGATATAATCTTACTTTAATCCTCTAAATATATTAGAGATGCCAAGGCCTGTACAAGGCATATGCCAAGAATCCTTCTTGCTTTCCATTTTAAAAACAATTCCTGCTTTGAAGTCTGGCTTTTTACCAGAAATATAACATGTCTTCTTTGATTAATTACATTAGCTTATTTCTGTTAACTTCATTTTCACAAACACATTGACATCTGTGCTCTGGAATAAATGTAAATGCTAGTAGCTAGTTTTAAATAACCAAAGAAATCAATAATATTGACAGGAAGAATGCCTGATTTGCCATCTGCTTGCAGCTGCTAAAAATTCCAAACCATCTTTAAGAACTTATGTATCAGTTGACAGAAATGTATTAAATGATTTGCTCAAGGTCACACATCTACTAGGTAGTAGAACTGGGAACCAAACTTCATTTTTCTGGCTCCACGATCCTGGAACTTTTCCACCATGCCATGAGGCTAATGAGAAATGAAACTCATATAACTATCTTAATATCATAAAAGGTCAAAGATATGGTTTTTCCAGTAATCATGTGCAGATATGAGAGTTGGACCATCCAGAAGGCTGAGCGCTGAAGAACTGATGCTTTTGAATTGTGGTGCTGGAGAAAACTCTTTAAAGTTCCTTGGATAACAAGGAGATCAAACCAGTCCATCCTAAAGGAAATCAATCCTGAATATTCATTGGAAGGATTGATGCTGAAGCTCTTGATGTGAAGAGACAACTCACTAGGAAAAAACCTGATACTGGGAAAGATTGAAGGCAGGAAGAGAAGGGGGCAACAGAGGATGAGATGGTTGGGTGGCATTACCCACTCAATGGACTTGAGTTTGAGCAAACTTAGGGAGATAGTGAAGGACAGGGAAGCCTGGCCTGCTACTTCATGGGGTTGCAAAGAGTCAGACACAACTTAGCAACTAAACAACAATGTCATAAACAAACAAAAGAACAACAAACTTGATATCTAAATTATCGATAAGTCATGGCAATAAATGATATGTTTTGCTAACTTTGTCAAAATGTATCCTATGCAGTGCCTCCATTTTAATATTCATTTTCTTCCAATGTATAGGACTGTGTTATATGAATGCTGCCCTGGTTATATGAGGATGGAAGGAATGAAAGGCTGCCCAGCAGGTAATATTTCAATGATAGAATTAAATGAAAAAATTTGTCTTGTGTGAGGAAAAAGAGTTGAATTAGCTTTTAGAGAAGCCAATGTGTGTGTGTGTGTGTGTGTGTGTGTGTGTGTGTGTGTGTTTAGCACCATGATAAATCCAAGATATATTCTCCATATCTTAATCACTAGTTTATCATGGCAATAAAGCATGAAAACATACATCTTGTACACTGGATGCTGGACAACAGACACTTATTCCAAATTTAAATTAGTTCAACATTCCTTCAAGACAAAGACCCTAATGCTGGGAAAGATTGAAGGCAAAACAAGATGGGGATGGCAGAGGATGAGATGGTTGGATAGCATCACTAAACTAATGGACATGAGTTTGAGAAAACTCTGGGAGATAGTGAAGGACAAGGAAGCCTGGCATGCTGCAATTCACTGAGTCACAAAGAGTCGGACAGGACTGAGTGACCAAACAACAGCAACAACAATAGTACTTTATCATCTGACGTTCAAAAGGTGACTTTCATATAAAACTGATGATTCATAGACTTGTGTTGCTAAAATCATCAGTTAAATATCTTGAGGGACTTCTTGTAAATGTTAAATCATTATAAAATAACATTTTTGAAATTTTCTCCTAAGTACTTATTCATCTCTTGATTATTTCAGTGATGCCTATTGACCATGTTTATGGAACCCTGGGCATTGTGGGAGCTACCACCACACAGCACTATTCTGATGTCTCAAAACTGAGGGAGGAGATCGAAGGAAAGGGATCATTCACTTACTTCGCACCGAGTAACGAAGCTTGGGACAACCTGGATTCTGTAATTCATTATTTTTAATGAATATAACTTTTTCTGTTATTGTTATATTATTTCAATTGATTTATTAACTTAGAAATTAATAGAAATTGTATATATTTTTGTTGTGCATATATGATGATACATAAAAGGATGAGGGTATTAAGGATGCTCCTTAATTAAGGGTAAGGAAAAAGTGGCTCAGTAGTAAAGAATATGCCTGCCAGTGCAGGAGATGCGGGTTCGATCCCTGCATTGGGCAGATCCCCTGGAGAAGGAAGTGGCAACCCATTCCAGTATTCTTGCCTGGAAAATTCCCAAAGACAGAGGACCCTGGCGGGCTATAGTTCATGAGGTCGCAAAGAGTTGGACGTGAATGAACATGCAAAAACCAAACAAACAAACGAAAAAGGAGCAAATCATTTTAGTACCTCCGTGAATGGAATAACAGCCCAGCAGGCTCATGGGCTAATAACAAAAAAGGCAAACCAATAATAGATTGAACAAGCACTTATTATTATTCCGTTTTACTCCTTTTCTCTTTCCCTTTTGGTTGTGGAGAATTATAGGTAATTTTAGATGATATATCTTGTAGAAAGGCAAGTTCAGAAGCCTCTTGAAATGTTATTTTTAATAAGCTCTATTATATATATATATATATTTATCATTTTAATTGCATATAAATACTTATGACTATTCAAAGACTGACATAAGTGTGTATGGATATTTAAATGAAGGGTTGTAAATTATGCATTTAATTTTCAGGTTTTTCTATGCATAGTCTGATTTATAGCACACTAAGTTATGACTCAATATCCAGATCTATATAACTGGTATAGAAATATACTCCTACTTCCTACTTGATATGAAGATGAACTGAAAATTACTATTAGAGTCATGTCAGTTCAGTTCAGTCACTCAGTCATGTTCACCTTCTTCCAACCCCATGGACTGCAGCATACCAGGCTTCCCTGTCTATCACCAACTTCCAGAGCTTACTCAAACTCATGAGTCATATAGTGTTTAGTAAAACTTAGGTAGATTCTTTGAGATTTTACCTTGATACATTAACTGTGAGGTTACTTGCTTACAAATACAGAACTTTCCCTCTTCTGGTTGTCTTTGATCAAATCTCTAACCACCTTTCTGGCCCTTTTTTGCAGACTCCTCTTCTTCCTTGTCTTAAGAATGGATCTTATTAAAGCCTCTTCTAGGAACTCTACTCTGCACTTCATATGCACTTCAGATGGCTTCAGCTTTCACTTAATGTGCAGAACCATGAAGTCTGTGTTTTTGGATCCCCAGGAGAATATTTCTAATACCTGTCTTAATATTTCTCCTTGGATACACCATCTATATCTTTAAACAAACTGTTATCCAAAACAAATGCCACTTTCTCCCCATTAAAAACTGCTTTTCTGCTGTTTCCATAACTGGCAACCCTAATCTCAGAGTTCAAACTTTATGAGTCATCCTTACTTCTCCCCTCTTCAGTTCTTAGAAACTACTATTAGTCATCCACAGTTCATTTTTCATCCTCGTAATACTCTCCTTCTGTTACACATTGCCACCAGATTAACCTTCTTAAAGCCCAGGCTAATCATTGTGTTCTAATGCCGCAAAAGGGGCTTAGTGGCTCCCTATTGCCAGTTTAATTTACTCTTTGCTTGGGAATTAAAGTCTTCTATGTCATTGTCCCATACACTTTTCTAAAATTTCTCCCTATTATCTGAGAAACATAAAACCACACTGGACAACTTCTGCTTTCTTTGCCAGCAGTTGGACTTAGAAAGATCACTACAACATTCCTACCCTATCTACCTATCCTGCAAGACCTGTCTCCAAACTTTGAATTGCTGGCCATTTTCGTTTGACCTAGAAAGCATTTTTTCCTCTGTCTATCCTTTAACTAATCATGCTTATATTTACCCGCTGCCGTAGGATCCGTGGGCTTCCCAGGTGAAGCTAGTGGTAAAGAACCTGCTTGCCAATCCAGGAGATGCAAGAGACACAGGTTTAATCCTTTGGTCAGGAAGATCCTCTGGAGGAGGGCATAGCAACCCACTCCAGTATTCTTGCCTGGAGAATCCCATGGACAGAGCAGCCTAGTGGGCTACAGTCCATAGCGTCTCAGAGTCAGACACAACTGAAGTGATTTAATATGGACGCACATAGGATAAGTACCTCAAAGGTCAAGATTTCACCTCACTTATCATTGTGTTTCTCATAACACCAAGTACAGTATGATATGATATTGAAGAAATGAAAGGTACAGAATGATTGAATTCTTGAATGTTATAGAATAAACATAAAACACATTAAAATTGTAATACTGTATGTATACAAATATAATGCCATTTTTATTTTTTTTCCACCCTAAAATTTTAAATATCTGATAATTTCATATCCCCTAAGCCTTGACAGCAAGAGCATCTCTTCATCAATATATTCATTAAAATTTTTGTTTTGACTCTAAAAATGTCCAAATACTCTGTAAGATCTGGAAGACTTTACTGAGTACCTGTACTTATAAAATTTCTTAATCAATTGAAATAATATAATTTTAAGTTATTTATTTCAATTTGTTTTGACTATCTGGGTAATTCAATGAGACAATAATAAGAGAGTAGAAACAGTGTGATTATAGGCATTTTAATAATTAACTATAATAAAATAAACTTCTGCCATTTCAATTTTTCCTAGGATATCCGGAGAGGTCTGGAGAGCAATGTGAATGTTGAATTACTGAATGCTTTACATAGCCACATGGTTAATAAGAGAATGTTGACCAAGGACTTGAAAAATGGCATGATTATCCCTTCAATGTATAACAACTTGGGGCTCTTCATTAACCATTATCCTAATGGGGTAAGTTTATTTAATAAAAAGTACATTTATCAATAACACTGACCCTAATTTTTTCTATGACCTTTATATAAGGTTTACAGAAATAATAAAATGTCAGTGAATAAACTTTTCTTTACATGTAAAGCATGTGAATTTCCAATTCAGTGACTGATTTCTACCGAAGGGTGTTGGCAAGGAAGAAATTAAATTGACAGTTTGTTGACAGTAGACTTAGATGTTCTACAAAGGGAAATTTTATTAGTTGATGTGTTTGAATAATCAATAATAAGAGAAAAATAAAGAATAAGAATTTATCAAAGAATAATCAGAGAATGAGAATCCTTTTATTCATCCCCTTGCTACCATACTAATTTAGATTTTTGTGGGTTTTGATAAGCATGTTTTGATAAAGTCATTGTGGGAAACTTCCAGCAAGGTCATGGGGCTCTTCCAACAGTCAGATTTCCAGGGACAGAAAGGATCAGTGATGAAGCAATATTCAGGAAATCACTGAAATAGAACTGATTACATTTATGTAATAATTGTTTCTGTCTCAGAACTTGGCCTACATTAGAAATAGTGTATGACTATCTCTATAAAAGAAAGTGAGCATAAAAACAATAATTCAAAAAATGTTTTTGCCTTATGTTTCTAGACATGTTAAGTACAATTGAGTTCTCAGCTGGTTCCATTTTCTCTTAGTTTTTGGGTTTTTGTTTTTTTTTTTAAACACAGTAATTTGTAAGTGTCCATCCTCAGCATTTGTATTTAGAATGTCAGTTCTTGCATGTTACATTTACCAATAAACTTGAGACATGGGAAATGGGCTTGCAGTCTCAATGGTCAACAGACAGCTGTGATTTCTGCAATTTGATTTTCCCAAATAATTGCAGGTTGTCACTGTGAACTGTGCTAGAATCATCCATGGGAACCAGATTGCAACAAATGGCGTTGTGCATGTCATTGACCGTGTCCTTACACAAATTGGAACCTCAATTCAGGACTTCATTGAAGCAGAAGATGAGCTCTCATCTTTTAGGGTATGTCCAAGAAGTAACAGCAGATTGCTTTGGACCACTGAAATTCTCCTCTTCCCCATCAAATTCTAAAAAAATAGTAAAAAGCTATTAATTAATAAAAGATTTTCAGTTCTGGCAGACACATAAGCAGTATATTTCTTGAAATGAAAAGGTTTTCATTTTACACAGAAGAACTCGTCCTCTCATATGAAAGAATAATATGTATGTGGATATAATAAAGAATGATGAGTTATGTGACTGAAGTGTATTGAACACATTTAGAATGTGTCCATCAGTTATTACACTAACTGTTGGATATTGCTTCAGTCACACAGGCTTTAGCAGATTTTCCCATCTAAAATACAGTTTGTAGAACGTTCGAAATAACATGGCTGTTTGTGCAAAAAAATAATAATTTTTTTTAAAGATCTAACAAGATTAAGATATAATTTCTACAGCTTTCTATAGGGTCAACTCTCTGGTGTCAGCCTAGACTGAGTGTCTTGTAACTTTTTTTCTGAATTTGCAACATACAAGCCTCTGAAAAGCACATTTGTGTTTCAGGCAGCTGCCATCACATCTGATATATTGGAGACGCTTGGGAGAGATGGTCACTTCACGCTCTTTGCTCCCACCAATGAAGCTTTTGAGAAACTTCCACGAGGAGTTCTAGAAAGGATCATGGGAGACAAAGTGGCTTCAGAAGGTACTTAAGTGTCTTCTTCTATGAGAAGCCTCCCAGGATTCCAAGAAAAGGAAATGAAAAAGAGATTAAGTCCTGCTAATATTATTTTTGATAAGCAAAGGCAAAGAAAAACTTTTATTTTGAGGCAGACGATAAAAATCTTTGAAAGAGTAGACAAAGTAATTAAATAATTAATTTAATAATCCAAGTAATTAAATACGCAGGGTATCCTAAAGATCACATGTTTCTGCACTGCTTTCAACTAAATAAGTAGCAGGCATTAAAAAGAATTAGAAAGTGTTGAAATATTTGTTCATCCAAGTTTAATATTATATATATATATTATTCAATGGTTTTAATTCTAAATTTACACTGAAGTTAGGGGAGAAAATTCCATGGTTATCTTCGGTCACTACTTATTCATACACAGAATTTGGCTTCTTTCCAGACTCCCTTTTTATTGATAGTTTCAACTAGATTTTAAATTGTGACTAGCACATTTCTCTTATGCAGCCTACCATAAACATGCTTAACCAATTTATGATGAGATATTTTGGTGAAAATATAGATATAATAGAGTTTAGGTACAGATCACTTCTGAAGTCTTTCAAGAAACCATCTTTGCTTTGCTTACTTTCTAGATGTTGTCTTTAGGGCTGCCACAAACCTCCAATTTGAAAAAAGCACACCATCTGCAAAGCACACAAAAGTGAAGCTCAACAAAATAAAGTATGCTTGCTCAGCTGTTCTGTCATGAGCAGTTAAAGCAAGATACTACTTAGGTGTTTGCAACAGGTATCACTAACAAATAACTTTGAAGGCTTTCTGAAAGGAGAAATTATTCTTGAGTTTCCATCAGAAATTATTTTCTTATGATAAATGGAACTTGATCTAACACATTGTCTAGAACTGTACAAATAATTTCATGCAGTTGACCTTCTTTTCTGCTTATTTCTTACCAAACTGAGTTAATTTTACTGGAGAGTTGATGAAAAAAAAAACATTCTGAGAACAAACAAAAATTTAAACCCTTAGGTCAGTACTTAGATCTTATATGTGCATTCTATTTCTGAGGAATACTTGGTTCCACAGTGAAAGACATCTGTTAAGGGTCAAATGCTATTTTCCTTGATCTGAAAGCATGTTCTTTCTCCTTCATCCTCTAGCTCTCATGAAGTACCACATTCTAAACACCCTGCAGTGTTCAGAGGCTATCATGGGAGGAGCAGTCTTTGAGACCCTGGAAGGAAACACCATTGAGATAGGATGTGATGGGGACAGCATAACAGTAAATGGAATCAAAATGGTGAACAAAAAAGATATTGTGACAAATAACGGTGTCATCCATTTGATCGATCAGGTCCTGGTTCCTGATTCTGGTGAGCAACAGTTTCCCAGTCTTCTACCTACTGCTGTTTATTAACCATGATGTCTAAAGGATAGGCCTATGGGAAATAAGTGTGCAGTATGAGGAATGCCGTGTGAAGCACAAACAAAGCTAACAGGGATGTGGTCCAATAAAACTTTATTTATAAAAACAAGTATGGGCTGGACTTGGCTCTTAGGTGATAACTTGCTGACCCCTGGTCAAATGGGCATTCCTGTAGCTGGGTCATGGCTACATAAGAGTTTACCATTCTATTCTGTCTACTTTTGTATATGTTTGATGTTTGCCTCAATAAAACATTAAAAAAAAAAAAACAACAACAACAGCTAACAGTGAGCTGAGTCCTAAATGGGTAGCTGGTGTAGTCATGGTCATTCCAGTGCAATAGACTCTGGCTTTCCAGAGTTTCTAATATCTAATATCGCCAAAGATTCTTACAATGCCAGAGTTTTTCTTGAAAATGGAAGGAAAGATATAACCAAATGGTTACTTTTGGATAAATGAAAGAGGTATGGCCCTCACAAGAGCAGAGAGACAAGGGATGAGCAATAGAGAACTGAAAAAAACCGCAAAGCATGAAATCAGAAAGATATTTTCCTTCTGAAATTCTTTGGTTATTAACCCCTCCACCCACCCAGCCCCCCAAAAAAGGGAAGCTAGAACTTTCTTACTAGGGAAAGGCAGGACTTCTTATCAAATTGCTAGTACAGCAAATAGCTTATGGAAACAGCCAAGAACTGATTTACTAATTTCCTGATGATGGTAATAACGACGATGACATTGTTTGAATGGTCGTGGTTTATCTTACAGCCAAGCAAGTTATTGAGCTGGCTGGAAATCAGCAAACCACTTTCACAGACCTTGTGGCCCAGTTAGGCTTGGCATCTGCTCTGAGGCCAGATGGAGAATACACTTTGCTGGCACCTGTGAATAACGCATTTTCTGGTATGTATCGGTCACTGCCATTCCAGTTCTTCCCACCCCTACACACCTTTTTTTTTTCCTTCACCGTGACTGTCTGCTAAGAAATAATAGATCTTTTATGAGGTGTTGATCTTTCTTCACTGGCTACATATACAATGAATTAGTACTGTTTTTATTTAAAAGCCCTTTATTTCAAAACATTTCATTATAATAGATAATGGCCTACAGGAAATGAAATTTTGTGATAGGGGTCTTCGGTTTTTCTGTGAACCTGATCATATTTCCAGCACACATAATGGATATATTAACAGAGCTTAAGAAAAATAAATTTGATTTGTTTAACACCAACATTATACATAGGTGCATTTTGCAACTCAGAATTTGAAAGTAAGGTATCAAATTATGAGAAAATAAAAACAGGATAATATGATATACTTCTATATTATGATGTGAACTATTATTACAAGTATTTGACCTTGTACTGCTATTAAAAGACTGTGGTTAGATTAATACAACCTTACTTTTTTTTCCAGAAAAAATGACTTCACAAAGACATATGTGAATTGTTAGGCAAAATTTAACAATGAAAAGATAATCATCATTATTTTGATGTTTTCCCAAATACTAGATTGTAACATAGAAAGTTATTAATAAGAAAATTCAAATTCTAAAAAATGCTGTTTTTCCTTTTTGTAATATTAAGGTCTGTAACTTGTTGACATCAAGCCAACTTTAAGAGGTTATATGATTTGCCGACTCTCTCTCCAGAAATTAAAGTATATTTACAAATGATGCATCAGTTGTTTTTCGTGTGACTGCTGCTGCTGCTAAGTCACTTCAGTCTTGTCCGACTCTGTGCGACCCCATAGATGGCAGCCCACCGAGCTCCCCCATCCCTGAGATTCTCTAGGCAAGAACACTGGAGTGGGTTGCCATTTCTGTCTCCAATGCATTAAAGTGAAAAGTCAAAGTGAAGTTGCTCAGTCATGTCTGACTCAGCGACCCTGTGGACTGCAGCCTACCAGGCTCCTCCGTCCATGGGATTTTCCAGGCAAGAGTACTGGAGTGGGGTGCCATTGCCTTCTCATGTGACTAATGGACATCAAATTCTCAGAGAAAATTTTGGCCAGGCTTAGAGTTTAAAGTTTAACCTTTATCAATAACCACATGAAACCACGTAGCTAGCCCCTCACTGAGATGTAACCTATTGTCTGGACTGCTTGGAATCATATAATCATTTGATGAAATAGCTTATGGTGCATAGAGTTTCTAGCCTTCAGTATTTAGTCAACTCATATATAAGTGTAGGATCCTTAAGATCTATAATATTAGGGATTTTCCCTTTTCATGATTTTCTCTTACAGGGGAAACTGTAATGCTTTCTAAATAAAATAACATTCTTTTGTAATGAATTTACTTATAGATGATACACTGAGCATGGATCAGCGCCTTCTTAAATTAATTCTACAGAATCATATATTGAAAGTAAAAGTTGGCCTTAATGAGCTTTACAATGGACAAAAACTTGAGACTATTGGAGGCAAACAGCTCAGAGTCTTCGTGTACCGTACTGTAAGTGCATCAGAATGAGATAAAATATCCACACTGGCCTACATGTCAAAAGATATGCCCTTGTCAAAGACTGTTCTTATATCAAATGTTCCTCAGAATTTTACTAATATGATTTTAATAGTTCATAGGAAGATCAGAGAAGTGAGTAGCATGTTTGAAAAGACTATGAGGAAAGTATACAAAAGTACTATGCATTAATAATTCTGATAATTTGCATTTGTTTCATCATAAATAACTTTTTTAAAACATTGTTTCAATGCTATAAATAACTAAAACCCCTTTAAAATAAGCTTTTGTTTCATAGAGTACTGTACTTTACTGTTTACATGGTAATTTTAATACTGAGTCAAATATTTAGGATGATCTTCGACTATACAGTCACCATTCAGCAACTAAATCTCTTTTGAATGAGTTTCATGGTAAACTTTTATAGGCACATAAAGATTTCTATAAAATGGTTCTAATGTGCCTTATCTGAAGAAAAGTTTCTAGAAAATATTGCTTATCAAAATTACAGTTTGACAAGTGGTGCTATTCAGTTTCTTTCCAGGCAACCTTGCAGTTACAGGTAAAAATAATTCATAAGAGTCAAAGATGACCTGGAACCAAACATGACTCATAGTGTTTTCATACCGTAGTTCCACAAGGTCAAGACACACTTTTTAAATGATACAGAAGGGATTTCTCTGGTGGTTCAGTAGTTAAGACTCTGTGCTTCCAGCAAAGGGGGCGTGGGTTCAATCTCTGATGAGGAAACTGAGATCCCACATGTTGTGTGGTACAGGCCAAAAAAGCCAAAAACAAAACAGAAAATGTGCTGCATTCTAAATGATACATATATAAATATTAGTTTTGTTCAAAGTGCTATAACTTAACCAGTAATTTACCTTATACTTGATAGGGTCTTACCATCAATATAGTAAATATTTGCATAGAAAATACAGCAATATATGGTAATATATGGGCTTCTCAGGTGGTGCCACTGGTAAAGAATTTGCCTGCCATTGCAGGAGACACAAGAACTGCGTTTTTGATCCCTGGGTTGAGACGATCCTCTGGAGTGGGAAATGGTAACCCACTCCAGTATTCTTGCCTGGAAAATTCCATGGACAGACAAGCTTGGTGGACTTCAGTTCATGGGGTAGTAAAGAGTTGGTCACGACTAAGCATGCACACACATGCCACGCCATAGTAATATATAGTAAAGATCACAAGATGCAGGGAAGTCACTAAACTTCATGATTAAAGAAATTTACTAGAAAGGGTCTGAAAGAATGAGTAGAACCTGGACAGGAATGACAGAAAACACAGAAATAGAATTATATGGAATTGCTTTGGCATCACTGACTCAATGGACATGAGTTTGAGCAATATCCTGGAGATAGTGAAGGACAGGGAAGCCTGGCGTGCTGCAGTCCATGGGGTCTCAAAGAGTCAGACACAAGTTAGCACCTGAACAACAACAATTGACAACACTACCTGCCCTACACATATAGTAGCTTGCCTAGTAGCAGAAAACCTGGTTGAATAAGATGAGTGAGGTCGGATGGTGTGCTGTGCTTAGTCACTCAGTTGTGTCTGACTTTTTGTGACCCCATGGTCTGCAGACCACTAGGCTCCTCTGTCCATGGGGATTCTCCAGGCAAGAATACTGGAGTGGGTTGCCATGCCATCCTGCAGAGAATCTACCGAACTCAGGGACCGAACCCAGGTCTCCCACACTGCAGGCGAATTCTTTACCATCTGAGCCACCAAGGAAGCCCATGAATACTAGAGTGGGTAGCTGATCTCTTCTCCACCCAGGAATAGAACTGGGGTCTCCCACATTACAGGCAGATTCTTAACCAGCTGAGCTCCCAGGGAAGCCCAGGTCAGATGGTACAAGACATTAAAAACAGAGGAGAGAAACTGTTTCTTCTGGCATCATAAGCCTAGAGACCTTTCAGAAGAAACCATCCAGAAATTTTATTAGGGAGCTTCTTCTACATAGGGAATTTCAAATAAGGAAATGCACAGTTGTATCTTTCTTTTCTTTGCTAGGCTGTCTGCATTG
This sequence comes from Redunca redunca, assembly GCA_006410935.1. Lineage (NCBI taxonomy): Eukaryota > Metazoa > Chordata > Mammalia > Artiodactyla > Bovidae > Redunca > Redunca redunca. The sequence goes on along the minus strand of SJYQ01091767.1, from coordinate 85,957 downwards.
AAAATTCATGCATGGTGAGAGGAAGCAAGCAAGGAAGAAATGGTGCCATTCACATATTCCGAGAGATCATCAAACCAGCAGAGAAATCCCTCCATGAAAAACTGAAACAAGATAAGCGCTTCAGGTAAGCTTCACCTCCACAAGAGAATAAGACCTTTTGGCATAGTTTTATTTCACAGTAAGTATTCCAAAATGCATTCAGTATTCAGTATTGCTGAGAATGCAATTTAGAATAAGAAGCTTATACAAATGTTTCAAAATTAAAATATATTCTTAACACTAGTTTTCTTCCATAATATGATTTGGTGAGTAAAAACAAACAAAAACCAATCTAATAGACTGAACTACTCCTTGCAAATTTTTTATAATTATGTTTTTAAAAAATGGTAGTATGTAGTAGCAAAGACTATTTTGCAGAATATTAAATGAACAAATGCTTCTATTTTGTTACCAAATGTGACTTTATCAAGTGTTACAGGGAAAAAACAGAGGTTTGGAAATTTAAAAATCATACGCATATTTAAATAATTACCCTATGATAAACCTTTAATGGTAAATTGCATTTGAAACATATGAAAGTGTATGAGCCATTTTTTCATTCTTCCACATAAAGGGATTCTACTGTATTTCATGGGGAAACAGTAGAAACAGTGTCAGACTTTATTTTTGGGGGCTCCAAAATCACTGTAGATGGTGACTGCAGCCATGAAATTAAAAGACACTTGCTCCTTGGAAGAAAAGTTATGACCAACCTAGATAGTATATTCAAAAGCAGAGACATTACTTTGCTGACTAAGGTCCGTCTAGTCAAGGCTATGGTTTTTCCTGTGGTCATGTGTGGATGTGAGAGTTGGACTGTGAAGAAGGCTGAGCGCCGAAGAATTGATGCTTTTGAACTGTGGTGTTGGAGAAGTCTCTTGAGGGTCCCTTGGACTGCAAGGAGATCCAACCAGTCCATTCTGAAGGAGATCAACCCTGGGATTCTTTGGAAGGAATGATGCTAAAGCTGAAGCTCCAGTACTTTGGCCACCTCATGAGAAGAGCTGACTCATTGGAAAAGACTCTGATGCTGGGAGGGATTGGGGGCAGGAGGAGAGGGGGACAACCGAGGATGAGATGGCTGGATGGCATCACTGACTCGATGGACGTGAGTCTGAGTGAACTCTGGGAGATGGTGATGGACCAGGAGGCCTGGCATGCTTCGATTCATGGGGTCTCAAAGAGTTGGACACGACTGAGCGACTGAACTGAACTGAACTGAACTGAACTGAACTGTATTTCAGGCATGGTCGGTAGGCTTACCTAGACTAAATCTAATAAACATATGTCCTTCCTGCCTAGCATTTTCCTCAGTCTACTTGAAGCTGCAGACTTGAAAGAGCTCCTAACACAGCCTGGAGATTGGACCTTATTTGTACCAACCAATGATGCCTTTAAGGGAATGACTAATGAAGAAAAGGAAATTCTGATTCGTGAGTAGAAGTGAACACCAGATATATTTGCCCCTTGATTTCTTGGTCTCATTTCTTCCTCAAGTGTTCCTACCTAGATGTCGGCTCCCCACAGTTCCCTCTTTGTTATTCATGGCTAGCCTTCCTCTCCTTATTCCACTTAGAATATGTAGAGGTTCCCTCATCAGTGTTCTCAAATAACTGCTTACAGTCATGTTGTGGGGCTACATAATCACTTGTGTCATCTCTATTAAAGGCCACACAGTGAGGTGACAGAGAAGGAAATAGTCACAATTTCAGAAAAATAATTTGATTTTTTTCCTCCAGTAAGTTGGATAATATTTTGATTGAACCGACTGAAGAGACTATGTTTTGACATAGCATTGATACTGCCTTGAGAGAACAATGACATTATGAGAAATTACAGTGTGGAAAAAAATAAACACAAAGAAATATTTTCCCCTTAGTCATCATAATATCAAAATGTCAAACTATATGACATATTATTAAATAAATATATATATTTTTCTCCTAGGGGACAAAAATGCTCTTCAAAACATCATCCTTTATCACCTGACACCAGGAGTTTTCATTGGAAAAGGTTTTGAACCTGGAGTTACTAACATCTTAAAGACCACACAAGGAAGTAAAATTTATCTGAAAGGAGTAAGTTCTCTAGAATATATTTGTGAGAGTGTTAATCCAGTATTCAATTATCCTAATGCTCATATTTCATTAAATTTCCCATTGACATTATCCCCTGTTTTAACAGGTAAATGATACACTTCTGGTAAATGAACTGAAATCAAAAGAATCTGACATCATGACAACAAATGGCGTCATTCATGTCGTAGATAAACTCCTCTATCCAGCAGGTTGGTAATTATTGAACTGATTAATGAAAAATAAATCTTTTTCAATAGAAACCTAGATTTTTGTTTCATTGATTCTTACAATATTCATTTTATATTCCTCTTCACAGACACACCTGTTGGAAATGATCAGCTGCTAGAAATACTTAATAAACTGATCAAATACATCCAAATTAAGGTACAGATGTTATTGCATAGTGCTCTCCTTGTAGCTCAGTTGGGAAAGAATCTGCCTGCAATGCAGGAAAACTGGGTTCGATTCCTGGGTCAGAAAGATCCCCTGGAGAAGGAAATAGCAACCCACTCTAGTATTCTTGCCTAGAGAATTCCATGGGCAGAGGAGCCTGACTATTGCATATGTTTCTAATGTGTTTAACATAAAAAACTAGAAATGTATACATTAATAAGTAAATATACCCTGACTACATTGCTCTTTGTTGATTACACACCACTGGCATCATTTCTTCAATAGTTTACAATCCAGCAGGGAAGATAGGACATGTAGATAAAAGCGATAATTTTTCTTTCATCAAGTATTTTTGCTACAGAATATAAGGGAAAGATATTTACTTATAAGAAATAGTCACTAATCACAATAGTTAGGGTCTCCCTAGCTGCTCAGATGGTAAAGAATCTGCCTGCAATGCAGGAGACTTGGGTTGGGAAGATACCCTGGAGGAGGGCATGGCAACCCACTCCAGTATTCTTGCCTGGAGAATCCCCATATACTGCAGAGCCTGGCAGGCTAGAGTCCATGAGGTAGCAAAGAGTTGGACATGACTGAGCGACTAAGCACACAGCACAATAATTAAAGGCAAAGGAATGTTTGGGAATAAACACTGGGTTGAATATTAGTAGGGTTAAAGTACCTGACAACATATGAAATATTATTTAATAAACATTTAATTTGGGATTTGCTATTTTATAATTTTTAAAACTCTAAGTAACAAATTCGACCATTTTTGCCATCTTGCCCAGTAGCAGGAAATTTGAAGGTGACATATGAAGACTTCATTTTTAACTAAATGCAATGGTAGTTTCAATTCTTTAGTGAAAAAATTAAAAATCATGGTGCCAAGATTTTGTTAATACAGTGACGACATTTCATGTTAGTGCAACGACTACATTTCATGTTACTAAATGTATTTATTTTCAGTTTGTTCGTGGCAGTACCTTCAAAGAAATCCCCATAACTGTCTACAGTAAGTACATAATGAATATTTGTCACATATACGTGGCAAGATGTAAAAAAAAGAAACAATAATTTTCTTTGTGTTTACTGAGATGATTGATAATCTGGTATTTAGAATTCCAAACAATGGCAAAACTCATCCCACTTGAAACAGGGCTTGCAGTCTGGAGGAGACCTTTCAGCCTTGACCATCCTGTTCAACTCCAATGAACCACCTCTTCACTCACAGCTTGATTCAATTGTTAGCATGGCAAAGATGCAAGGGAAGAAGTCATACAAACATATAGAGGAGAGAGAGCTAACATGCATTCCAGAGCTATCTGAAAATTCAAATGTGTTGAAATGGAAATGAAATTGTTGAAACATTTCTAGCTCATTCCACTCTCAAGACCTCAGCTATCTAAGAGCAGACTGTCAGAGAATTCTAACTTTTATGGGCTGGTGGTTCAAAAAATTCTCCCCATTCAAAATTGGATGAAGGAACAAAAACATTGTCAGGTGATAAACCTAGAGTTTCTAGATTCCAAGGTTTCTTTTATTCCTGACTCTACCAGATTATCAAAATTAAACCTCTATTTCTTAACCATGGTAAAGGTATTTCATTTGCATAAATGTTAACTCATAGTATTTCTTACTCAGTGTAGGTTTTTTTTCTTTGTCTTTTCCTCTTTTCCACTGCAGCTTTCAAAGCAGAAATTCTTTTTCATTTTGTTTTGACTCTACAGTTCAACACTCAAAACATATCAGTAGCTAAAGTTTTTCTCCCATTTGTACATTTATCTTGGCTAGAATTGTTCTATTTTATACTGTGAGCATCCTGTTATTTAATTAAGAAAATTTTTCTTAAGATTTACACCAGATATGGAAAAGGCATAAAGATGATGTAAGGAGCAAAACAAAATGTCTGCTGTTCTTACTGATTTCAAGTATGTCATAATGACATGGACAATCCTAGAATCAGGCCAAATCAGCACTGTTTCAAAGATTTAGTTGGAAATAGTTATACTTCCACATGGTTTAAATTCCAGTCTGGAAATATACAGTCTTGTTAAAGATATATTTTATAAAAAAAAATCAAAAAACGTTATGAGCTCTATTCATCAGAAATGCTATGTCATCTTCCTCCATAAAAATTATGTCTGCACTACATTTTCCTACTTTATCCATGAGAGGTTCACCATTTTCTCTATGTATCAATGCACTATTTTGCTTACCATGACCTAAAATATTATAATTCCTTTAGTTTCCTCTACTTAATTTGGATACCTACTCACAGAGAATAATCTACATTTTATGAAATTATGCAAGTCTAATGAATCTTGTCTACCTTCTCACAGCTCTTGAAAGAGCTCTGAGATTTACATTCTGATGTGGAATGTTTCTTTAACTCTTCTCTGATGTATATGCTGTTACTTGGAAGCATAGTTCAGATAAAGGTTGAGACTAATTAAACCAAAGATTCCATTTTCATGTTCCTTTACTAATCTGTCTCTAAAATTTCTTTGTCTTATTATGTACTATTCTTGTCTCCCAAACACCTTACATGTTAAATTGTATGGGGGAAAAATACTCTCTAGTATATGTTGCCAAATATATGACATTTGAGGTGGAGAAGAATAAAATCAGTATTTAATCTTCATCCTTTGATCTGTCAAAACTATTGAAGTATTCAGAAAAGCAAAACTGAAACAGAACTAGGAACCAAATAAATATTCTAAACTTCAAGTTCCTTAACATGAAGTGAATTTTTAAGCTAAAGCTAATTAACCCATTCTGATAGTAGCAGCAGAGATCTCTATGGATTTGACCTTCATGGAAAGGTTTTTCTGTGGCCAGACCACCTGTGGAATGGATAAATGGACACACCAATTTGATATATTTCAGAGTTTCATAATTTGAGATCTCAACATGTTAAATCTGAAATAACTGAAACAGTCACAATTAAGCCCTGGAATCCATATTAATTCAAAGAGTTGACACAGATACACATTTCACCTGAAGTGAAAATGTGACAGAAATCCAAATGTACTAACATCTTGCCTCTAGTGTGTCAACACAATCTGTTACAGCTGCACAGACAGCTTTAGTTCCTTATCTAATGACTCCATCTTTTAAGGCTCTAAATAGAAATGATAAAAAGTCAGTAGCTCTGGTATCTGACTCCAGAGGCACACTTTCAGTTAATCTCTGCAATCAAAAGCCGACCAAATGGTTGGCTACTATTTTAAATATATTTTGCACATAATTATTTCACTTGGGTGGATGACATACATTCAAAATACATAGCTTTCAGTTTAAAAATGATGATGAAAATTATAGTCATTTTAGCCTGTAACAAATATTTAAATATATGATCATATCATATTTGTTGCATAGAGCTCATGGCTGGCTGACTGAAAAAATCCATTTTTAAGTATTCTGAACTAATTTTTTTTAATTTTCCTTTCTATGTCACTGTCATCAAATGCATGAAAAATATTTCAAGTCTTTTTCTTTCAATGTCTTCTTCTAATTGAGAAAGAACCCAACAATGCAATTTAAGATATTATGAATTGTATGAAATTAATCATGTTTATTTGTCTTTGTTGCTATGCAGCCAGTATTTTCAAGAAGTACAAAAGAAGGTAAAGAGCTTTAGTGCTGCAGTTCAAACTTGTAGATTTCTAGGTAGAATTCCTCACATAGAAAGTATATATTTCACTGGAACAAATCAAAGTCACTGGACTTCAGAGTTCATCTGGACATGAGAAGATACTAGATAATTACTATGAATTATTTCCTGTATGTGACTGCCTGAACATATTACCACATCTGATACCTCAGTACCCAACAAAGACCAAAGGGGAAAAAAAGACAATTTCATTCAGGTTGTTTTTATGTAAGCATCATTTATGTTCCACTTTCTATACTTTCAGCAACTAAAATTATAACCAAAGTTGTGGAACCAAAAATTAAAGTGATTGAAGGCAGTCTTCAGCCTATTATCAAAACAGAAGGTAAAAATCAATGTATACATGGTTCCTTAAAAATCCATGTAATAGACTGATTTCTATGAATGTATCTACATTCTTTTTGAAACTAACATGCTAAATATTTCCATATCGATGGCATGCTCATTTAACAGCAGAATGCAGAATGCAAGTTTATTTAGAAGAGTAAATGTGCATTCCTAATACCTTCAGTACATTTGCTTGTATTTGATTTCATTTGAACTTAATTTGCCATTGCATTAGCACTAGTACCCAGATACTCACTAAACAAATAAATTCTGAGCTTTCTTCCCTGTACCTGGACTCTTTCAGAAAGTGTACTCTTTATAGCTGTGTTTCCAGTCTCCCCCATATCAATCTCTTTCATACTGTTATAAGGTGCTCCAAAAAAGTGCACACATTTTTTTATTCAACAAACTCAGAGAGCGCAGAAGCTGTATAGTGAAGAAAACTTTTTAAATGTACATCCACACATGATATACTTTTTAATTAAACCACTAGGAACAGAGGAAATAAGTAGTTGGTACAATGAATCAAACCTTAGAATCCTTAATTCCAGCCTTGAATGTGTGTGTATATTTTACATATTCCTACATATAGTATTATATATTCTTATATGTATACATATATAATATATTAAGTAGGCACATATACTTATTTCCTGATGTTTCATACTAGAATATTAAATCAGATCACTTTTCTCTCTACCCCTACTGTCTGTGTTAGCTAACTGAAATATTTCCAATGCCCTCTTCCAAAGGATCAGATCTTCAGAATTTTTAATAACTTCCAAAGGATCAGATCTTAAGAATTTTTATGTCCAAGTCTAGCCATCTTAATGTGGTGACTGGTCACAGAAAAAAGACCAGGTTATCTTTTCATTATCCTGAAAGAAGAATAGAACCAGTCTTCAAAAAAAAAGAACAGATTATGTCATCAGTCAAATATTAAGAAAACTGTTATTGTAATTATCTTTGATTTGGGAATTTCTTCTCATTTTATGAATTGAGATGGCAACTTCCTGAATACTTTTGACTCCTTTAAAAGTGAGTCATTACTTAAAACTTAGACATTAGAAGTATGTATGTTAAAGTGTATATCCTAGTAGTTATCTATATTTTTATACATTCTTAAAACTTAAAGTTGAGGTATTTGAAATCTGTGCTTTAGAAAAAGAAAATGCTGTGCCTATTGTCATTTGAGCATTTGATTGCTCTTGTATAGTGATGAAGAGAACTTGGGGACTTCTTGGATGTTCAGTGATTAGGACTCAATGTTTTCATTGTGGTAGCCCAGGCTTCATCCCTGTTTGGAGAATTAAGATCCTGCAAGCCATGTAGCATGGCCAAAAAAATAAAATAAATAAAGTTAGGTTGTTTAAAGAGAGAGAGAATTTGGTGCTTTAAGAAGTTAAATCACAGAAAATTTTGTTTAGAAAATATTTCTTGATCATTTTAATGAAAAAATAAAATGGTTCTTAATTTTTAAATTCTTGTACTATTTTTTTAAAATTAAATTCCTTAAAATTGTGTATAATCACTTGCACACATCTTCTTCAGTAGAAACATTCAGATGCACTATTTTTATTTTCAAAGATTCATCTCTTTTCTTTCAAGCTTCTTCTTTCAACCCATCCATCTTCCCAATCTTTGTGAACAGGATTCTACTGTATTACTGTTTCTTCAATTAGGAACACAATGGAGCATCACCTCTACTTGGGTTCCTCCTGTGAAAGGAACTAAGATGAAAAATGGGATCATGTCACCTGTGCATTAACAACTCTTCAGTTAAAAAATTTGGAAATTTGATTTTGTATAACATAATGAGGGAGACAGATATTAATACTTGCCTTGGCAGCCACCTATAATTGTGTCATCCTAGGATTGCTATTGGCATTTCCTTCTCACTGTTTAAACTTTTGCTGATTCATTGGTAACTCTTGAATTCTTACTACATATATTAGACTCCAATTTAGGATGTTTCTTAGAAAAGGTACTTAACCAAATTTTAGAATTAGGAATAAATCAACTGAAATTCAATTCAATAAATACTTATTGTACCAATCCTGTGCTGGGTATTTTCCTAGGTGCCCTCCAGAGTAAATATGAAAAAAAAATTTTGGTAGTAAATTCCTGCCTTCATAGAACTTAAGGGTGGAGGACGTTTCTCAAATGCTAGTTGAGGCTTTTCTAAAGAAATGTCTAAGAAATTAACTCACTTCTTGCTCTTAAACTCCTTAGCTGTTCTTTCCCTTTGAAGTTTCCACACCTTAAAAACTTGGCCTTATGTTTTGATACTCAATGTCCCTTGAACCCATGGATCAAATATTATGGTGTGAAATATTTATTGTTTGAATCAGCTGTACTCTTGTTTCATTATTTTAGATCTTCCTAGACTATTTAATTCTGGGTAATGGTGTACATTGACAATTTCTGGACGAACAAATAAACCTTCTCAAAGATAAGGAAATATAGTTCTATTCAACTGTTAAAGGGTGTTACTGTATGAGTTAAATGTACTGAACTTCCTCATCTAATTACTATGTAGTAATGTAGTAATCAGCTTTCTAACATTCAAAATGATTTTCTCTTGAAGCAAAATCATTTTGCAAGTCAAATGTAACACAACTTTTGCATTTGAAGGACTGTTTAACTATTAATTAGTAAATATTTGCAGCATCCACATAGAAAAGGTAAGTACTCCCATTTTCCCATAAAACCTGAAAATTGTATCTTAAAGGTAGGCATAAAGTTGGGCTTTTTTGATGTTCAGTTATGCCCATTAGATAAAAAATATAAGATATGGAGTAGTTAAAAATTAAATTTAAAATGTAATAAGAAAAGCAAGTAATAGACATCAGTATGGTAAAGTAATATCTACACAAGCTATCATTAGAACAACTGAAATTTGTACATACTGTGTGATTCACAAAGTATAGTTATATATAACATTTTGTGTGGTCAGAATTTATAACTATGAATAAATGGATCAATTAAACACTTGTTTAAATGCTAAAGCTGATGAAATTCATTTTAGTAGCACACTAATAGCCCCAGGAGTCATTTGTTCTCCTAAATACTACTCGATCTGAAGACAATGGAAACTGTTTAAAACCGATTTCATAAAACCTGAAAGCAGTTTGACATTTGAGCAACACCAGTGTTGAAATAAGTTTCCTGTTCTGGTAAATTTAAAGGACTGCATTAACATGATAATTTGTCTCCTAAAACGATGCCTCAGGACGCACAATACCAAAGGTCAAAATTGAAGGTGAACCTGAATTCAGACTGATTAAAGAAGGTGAAACGGTAACTGAAGTGATCCATGGAGGTGCGTTCTGTTTCCCTAGCCTACTTAGGATCACTGTGAACATTTTGAAACTGTGCTGGTTTAAATATGTTGAATATCTGATGTTTTCTCTTGACTTTTATACACATTGGTGGAAAGCTTTTATTAGTTATGGATTCTTATTAGCCAATCAATTAAAATATGGTTTACCTTTTAATGGATCTAGTTGGAATCGATTTTACCATTAAATCACCAGGTCCAACAAAAGTCTTTACTCTGCATATGCAAGGATGATTATGAATATAATGAAAACAATCACATCAATACCAGATAACATGTTGGTCTTAGAAGAAAGAATGAAAATTCTTTAAGACTAATAAGCCACAGCTAGGACTTATTATAAGGTTCCCATTCTAATGATGTATAATTCCTTGGATTCTCCCTAAATGCTCATTGCACAGTCAGGAGACAAGCATGACATGGGGTGTTAGCTTGACAGTTGGCTCTCTCCTTTACCCAAGATTCAGGACATGACTACTAGCTTTTAGACCTCTATTATCTGAATTTATTTGAGATATGTTCTCCAAATGATTATGATTGATTTCTAAATGGTATTACTGTGAGAAATACATTTAATTGAATGCACATTTAATACATTTGATTAAATGTCTAGCTTATGGCCATTTACACACCATACGAGGACAAATCAAATGCATTTTTCTTCCCCAATTTAGAGCCAATTATTAAAAAATACACCAAGATAATTGATGGAGTACCTGTGGAAATAACTGAAAAAGAAACAAGGGAAGAACGAATCATTACAGGTAGTCTTTAATTCAATACTATAGAACACTGTGTGTGTGTGTGTGTGTGTGTGTGTGTGTGTGTGCATTCAATGCAACCCTATGGACTGTAGCCTGCCAGGTTCCTCTGTCCATGGGATGCTCCAGGCAACTATGCATGGATTACAAAGAGCAAATCACATCTAATCCTAAAATATCTCTATAAGAATTATTAAAGAAGCTTAAGTCATTTTCATGGTGGTTACTGAAGTTATTCATTTCTTTTTTGGTAGAAATAATACTAACTCTAAATATATAATCTATGTTTTCTCCTGAATTAGAAATTTGAGAGCAAATCTATAAGCATGTGTTTTTATTATGAATACACATATGTATTATATAATACATTATCTTCACTTTGCTATTTATTGAGTTACTAAATCCTAAAAGAAAAACCATTCCCTCCTTCGAATTTTCCATTAATCTTAAGGTCTACACACCAAACTATATGCAAGTTAGTATAAAACAATTTATAAATAATTTCAGTAAACCTCTGTATCAGTCTGCCACCAATGAATTAGCATAAAATTCTGAATTCAGCTATTTTACAATATTTGTCTAAACAAGCAGTCAGCAACTATGGCCCATGCCATGTTTTAACACTTATGTAAATAAAGTTTTATTGGAACATGATGTGAGCATTCATTTATACAATGTCTATGGCTATTTTCACACTACAAGGGAAAAGCTGAATAGTTGCAACACCAACCATATGACCCATAAAGTCTAAATTACTCACTGTCTAACTGTTACAGAAGAAGTGTGCCTACCCTTGTTTCAGGTCTTTTTGTAAACTGTCTTTCCTTTAGGTCCTGAGATAAAATACACTAGGATTTCAACTACAGGTGGAGAAACAGAAGAAACTCTGAAGAAATTGTTGCAAGAAGGTCAGTATGTCTAGAAAAATAAGAATGTGACTTTTCTTAAGCTATCTATTTATATCAAATTCTGAAATAATCTTTGAGGCCTTTTACATTTTCTACTCTATCTCACTCCTTTGTTCTAGTTCCACACCAACACAAGAAAAAAAATCCAAAGATAGGGAATGAAACTCAGAGGATAGTCATATTGATGGTTTTGTTCTGTATTTGTTATATACTATTCAACAACTTTGTAAGAAAATTGGCTTATCAAAAAGTAGCACTAAAAACCAAGAAAGAACCAAGTGTTGGTCTGGAATTTATTGTTTGGCAGATGCCATTATGTATCGCATCAAATCTCCAGCCTTTTTATTACATAAACCAATTTCTGCTGTAAACATGTATCCTCTCAGAGGTCACCAAGGTCACCAAATTCATTGAAGGTGGTGATGGTCATTTATTTGAAGATGAAGAAATTAAAAGACTGCTTCAGGGAGGTTAGTAAAAGGGAAACAACTAACCCACTTAACAGGTTCTGATAACTGAGTTCTTCAGCTTTTTAAAGACTGAGCATTCAGGTTTGTTTGTTTTTTAATTAGGTTAAAAAACAGCTTCAAGTCTGTCTTAACAGATTGATTGGGTCAATGGTGGTTAAAGTAAGAGGTATAAAGAAAGAATTACTAGCTTAAACAGTCTTTAAAAAGCTCAATGGGGAGCAATGAATATTTTTTTGCTCTGATACAGACAACTGTAAGGATATTCTTAGTATGTGAAAGAAGGATGCTTTTAAAATTGGTAATTATTAAAAGAAGCCCAAATTGAAATAATTTTTATATTTTAAAAAATGTATTCACTGCCCCCACAACCATAATAAAAGGCATGTTTATGAATATTTTTAAGTGCATAGAATTAGCAAAAAAAAAACTGCATTTAGCAATTTTATTTTCCAAAACTACATTCTCAGGAATGGGTTATCTATTTCTTCTAACAATTCAAGTGATAATCTATACCTGGAGCTGTAAATTATTTTGCATATGAAATTAATTTTAATCTTTAAAATAAGGAATGTTCTCTGTCTATGGCATTAAAAGGACCTACT